>CANTUT010000124.1:52500-386224 GCA_947687605.1 Reutealis trisperma | reverse complement strand
ATTCATATATGTGTGTCATGTATATATATATATATATATATATATATATATATATATATAATATATATATATATATATATATATATATATATATATATATATATATATATATATATATACACATGCACACACATATATGAATATATGTGTGTGTATATAAATATATACATTTAAATATGTGTGTGTGTTTGTGTATATATATATATATATATTTATATGTAGACACATACACACACTCCCGCACATGCACGCGCACAAGCACGCACAAACGCATATACACACACATATATATATGTGTATGTGTGTGTGTAAATGTATATATATACATAAACATAAACATATACATATACATATATGTATACTTGGCTTACTGTATACATAATTGTACAATATATGGTGAGTGATGGATCATTATTAGGATGGGCTGATTGTGACTGTGGAGGGATGTTAGTCACAATTGTCATTGTGAATCAACTTCTCATTTAATATAGAAACAATATCTTTTGTAGAAATTTTAATTTCTTGGAAGCAGAATGCTTCCCACAAATATAAATTTAATAATGGCGGCCTACGCTTTGCTCACTCATATACATCACATTACATTAGACTAATTAGGTCTTACGGTTAACAGAGATTTGGTACTCTCACCCTACTTGTAGGCTTTGTATTTCTCCACATCATAAGGGTGTTTTTCTTTATCAATAGGCTTCAATTTAAAGGTTCATAATAAGGTATTCAATGATCACATTATGAAATCAACATGAAAGGTTCACAATGGTCAAATGCCATAAAGAAGTATCATATCCAATGATTCATTATTCGATAGGCAATTCATACTCAACTTGGAATTAGGATATTTCAATGAAAATGATTTGGTCAACAATGGTTCATAAAATATGGCACATATCATATTATATTAATAAGTACTCATCTTGGACTTCTTTACTCCTATTTACATTTAACTTTGATGCTAGCAGTGCTCCTCGCACTCTTGGACAATATCCTTATGCTTGTCTTTAGATTCTATACTTTTGCATTTTAATTGTACATTAATCACTTGTTATGACGTTAATTTAAGTTTAGCACAACTTATTAACACTTTTTCCTTGTTCATTGTAGTACTAACTTATTAATTTTAAGGTGAAGACACACTATACTCATACTTGTTGCTAATTTAATAATTTCCCTTACTTTTTTTCAAATGCCAAATATATTCACTTAAAGAAAGATAATTCCTTTCCTCCTAATTTCCCATTTCAACTTCATATTACCCAATTAGAATCAATTTAAACAATTTTCAATATCTAATAGGATTAATTCCACTTTCACCTTCCAATTCCATAAATGAACCCAACTTCATTAAATTTTGGGAAAATTATTTTTATCAGTTGAATTTTGAAATTAACATTATATAAATCTTGTTACACCATTCTTAAGCTTAATAGCCCCTTTAATTTCATGAATTCAAGTTTAATTCTCAAAATCTCTGAATTGGTCCACAAACCCTAGAATTTGGGGAAAACCATCAATTTCCCATCCAAACCACAAATTATTCATAGATTCATCCAAATTAATACTTAAACAATCAATGCCCATCAATTAATTTAAATTGAATCATTTTATTTCATAAAACCCTAATTTGTCCCACTTAGGCCAAACTTGGGGAAAACGTATAATTCATTATCAAATCTCCAAATTAATCACAGAATTATGAATTTGGCATGATGAAAAAACCTATATTATCATTCAAATATCAAAAACGTGCATTAAAACTCTATAATTTCCCTTTTTAGCTAAGTTTATACCTTCAAAATTCATAAATCTTAAACCAAACTTCCATAATTCATTTTTAGCACTTCCTCACCATATTTTTCCATCCAAAATAACCTTAGATACTCTCAAATCAAATTTAGAATACTTCTGCTTTTATTTCATCAAAGTGGCTGAAATTCACATGTGGTGTGGCTTAGTGACTTCCATGCTTTCTTTGCTCAAATCTCATATTTAATCAGAGAACATATAAAATAAACATTTCCTAATCTTATTCTTATTTGGCCGATTCATACAGATGGGGAAATGAAGAAAATTTACCACTAAAATACTAATATCATATTTAGAACATATAAAGGAAAAGATAAGCTTAATTTCTTACCTTGGAAAACCTTGATTTTGAACTTCTATGTTGATGTTAATATGGAGAGATTTTTCTTTAATTGGTGTAAAGTTTTAGAGTAGAGGTTGCCAAAATGATGTTCATGTACACAATTTTTCATATATATATATGAGATGTTGAATGGTGAGGATTTGATCAAGCTTACTTCAATGGCTAACATTTAATCACAATGGATGGCTTTAATTCAATCAAGTTGGATGGCTAGGATCTTATCTAGGTTAATGATGTTCATCATAAGGTGTGGAAATGATAAAAATGAATGTGGACTTTGTAGGAAAAGTGAAAATTCAAGTTGAAGAATTATTTGTGATACGAACCACAAGTATGTTAAACTTGAGACCCAATTATCTTTATGCTTAAAAGCAACTCCTTGGAAAGCTAAATCAAAGTTTTCCCAAGTTTGCAACCTAAATCCAACCCGTGATAAAGCACCTTGGAATATGATCACCTATGGATGATGATCTCTGCGACACAATACCAACTCGTGAAAAAAAACCTTGGAATAAATACGCGCAAAGTAATTAGTTTTGATTGTATGAACTTGATTCAAGCAAGAATCAAAACCAAGAGATCACACTATTAAGAAAACTGAATTTTTATTTATCATTACTTCACTTAATTTTACATGAATGGTTAAGTTTATATAGAGGCTCAACCCTAAATTGGAATTAGCTAAGGACTGGGAAATCTTCCTAAACAAGGATTGAAGTTTTCTAGTTAGAAATAGATTCCTAAACTGATTTCTAAATAAGAAATAAACCTAAACTCATTTTAGGCTTTAAACCTAACATGAATATGCCCAAAACTTATTAATTACATAAGCAAACTTAATTTAATTGACTATGGGCTTATATCATATTGATAGGGGCCCAAAAACTTCTAAAATTGAAGTAAAGTAACAAAAATAAAAAAAATAAAATGAATTACACAGCCCAGGTTCTCATTGCGGTCACAATGTTGTCACGCTTTCAATTGAGAGCTTTCAATCTGCAATCATCGCGACCACGACACTACCAGTTTTTAACTTTTGTGCATTTTCATCTCATGGCCATGTTTTATGCTTGATTTTTCATGTTTTGGCCTTCCTCCACTTGAATCGTTATCACCAAACTTTGATTTGTGTTTTGAATCCCCATTTTAATGAATGATTCATTCTTGTATTCTTGAATTGTGGCAAGATCATCCCATAAGCCTTGAATAATCCCATTTAGTGCTTCCTTGAATTTCTTCATTCTTGCTCTTATAATGGGACCATTGGGAAGTTGAATTGGATCCTTACCTTTGTATGCTTCCTTATTTGCATCATTCCCTCCCTCCTCAAGATGATTCGTCCATGAATCTCTAACATCTATATCAAAAGGAGAAAAATCACTAATATTAAAGGTAGCACTTACACTATACTCACCAGGTAGGTCCAATTTGTATGCATTGTCATTGATATTCTCAACAACTTGAAAAGGTCCATCTCCCCTTGGGTGAAGCTTTGTCTTTCTTTGAGTTGGAAACCTTTCTTTTTGTATATATACCCAAACCCAATCACTAGGTTCGAATACAACACGCCTCGTCCCCTTATTCACTTAGCTTACTATTTATTGATCTTTCTTCTCAATATTCTTACGCACATCCTCATGTAGTCTTTCCACCAATTCTGCTTTTCGCTTTCCATCCAAACTACTCCTTTCATTACAAGGTAAAGGTACTAAATCCAAAGGAGTTAGAGGATTAAAACCATAAACAATTTCAAAAGGTGAGAAACCAGTAGTAGAATGCATGACTTTATTATAAGTAAACTCAACAAATGGAATGCATTCTTCCCAATTCTTCAAATTCTTTTGAACAATAGCACACAACAAAGTTCCTAAAGTCCTATTTACAACTTCAGTTTGACCATCAGTTTATGGACGACATATAATGGAAAATAACAATTTAGTTCCAATTTTACTCCACAAAATTTTCCAAAAATGACTTAGAAACTTTACATCCCTATCACTAACAATAGTTTTAGGAATGCCATACAAACGTACCACTTCATTAAAGAATAAATTAGCAATGTTGGTGGTAGCATCAGTTTTATTACAAGGAATGAAATGTGACATTTTAGAAAACCTATCAACCACCACAAAAATAGAATCTTTTCCTTTTTTTGATCTAGGCAACCCTAAATAAAATCCATGAAAATATCAATCTAAGGGGTACTAGAAATAAGTAAAGAAGAATACAAACCTAGATTCAAAACTTTAGATTTAGTTTGTTTGCACACAGCACATCTATCACAAATTCGTTGCACATCCCTTTTCATTTTAGGCCAATAGAAGTATTCATATAAAGTATCTAAAGTTTTGGTGATGCCAAAATGTCCCATTAACCCTCCCCCATAGGCCCCTTTAACAAGCAATTCCCTCATAGAACAAATAGGTATGTACAGTTTATTTTCTTTGAACAAAACACCATCCATTCTATAGAATTTATCATATAAAACTTTCTCATATGCTTTGAAAATGCTAGAAAAATCAAAATCATCAACACACAAAGATTTAATATTTTTAAACCCAAACATTCTTGCATCCAAAGCATTAAGCAAAGCATACCTTCTAGAAAGTGCATTAGCTACAATGTTCTCCTTACCTTGCTTATACTTAATCACATATGGAAAGGTCTCAATGAACTCAACCCATTTAAAATGCTTTTTATTCAACTTACCCTGCCCCTTTATAAATCTCAAGGATTGATGATTGGTGTGAATTACAAACTCCTTGGGCCAAAGCTAGTGTTGCCAAGTATCCAAAGCTCTAACCAAGGCATAGAGCTCCTTATCATAAGTGGGGTACTTCAATGAACCACCATAGAGCTTTTCACTAAAAAAGGCAATTAGCCTTTTTCCTTGCATAAGAACAGCCCCAATACCTATACTTGATGCATCACACTCAATCTCAAAAATATCATTAAAGTTAGGCAAAGCGAGAATGGGTGCTCTACATAGCTTATCTTTCAATGAGTGGAATGCATCTTCTTGTTCTTTTCCCCACTTAAGGACACAATGCTTTTTAATTACTTTTGTTAGAGGTGCAGCTATGGTGCCCAAATCTTTTACAAAGCGTCTATAAAAACTAGCCAAACCATGAAAACTTCTCACCTCACTTACCAATGTAGGAATTGGCTAACTTTTGATAGCACTTACCTTTTCTTCATTGACTTCAACACCTTGAGCACTAACCACAAATCCTAAAAACACTATCCTATCTAAACAAAAAGAAACACTTTTTAAGGTTAGTAAATAGCTTTTCCTTTCTTAATATATTAAGCACATACCTCGAATGTTCTAGATGTTCATCTATGTTTTTAGAATATATAAGGATATCATCAAAATAGACAACAATAAATTTGCCAATAAAATCCCTCAAAACATGGTTCATAAGTCTCATGAAAGTGCTAGGTGCATTAGTCAATCCAAAAGGCATAACTAACCATTCATACAAACCATATTTTAGTTTAAAGGCAGTTTTCCATTCATCACCTTCCTTCATCCTAATTTGGTGATATCCACTTTTCAAATCAATTTTGCTAAAGATAGTAGAACCATGTAACTCATCAAGCATACCATCTAACCTAGGAATAGGATGGCGATACTTTACCGTAATGTTATTAATTTCACAATAATCAACACATATATGCCAAGAACCATCTTTCTTAGGCACTAGCAATACGGGTATAGCACATGGACTCATACTTTCTCTGACATGTCCTTTAGCCAACAACTCCTCAACTTGGCTTTAAAGCTCTTTTGTCTCCTCAGGGTTACTTCTATAGGCTAGTCTATTTGGAATTGAAGCAATAGGAATAAAATCGATTTGATGCTCAATACCCCTAATGGGTGGTAATCCATTAGGTATCTCTTCAGGAAAGACATCCTCAAATTCCTGTAAAAGAGAAACAAAAACACTAGGCAAAAAAACATTAAGGTCATTAGTGTTAAAATAAAGCTCCTTGTATATGAGGACAAGTATACTTCTCTTTTAAAACCAAGCTTCCTTAATATCACTTCCCTTTGCATAAAAGCTCACATATTTCTTTTTACTCTCAACAATTTCTTTTCCCTCATTTTTCTCACTTAAGCTCACTCTCTTGCTTTTTTCAAGATTTGTGCACTTTTTTCTTTTGCACTCTCTTTTCTTTTGGCACATCTTCACTCACACTCTTTTCTTTACTCTTATTGTCTCTCTCCTTTTGAATTCTTCTCATCTCAATCTCATAGATTTCTCTAGGTGAAAGTGGTGCAAGAGTTTTTGATGAGAATCCATATATCTTGCAAGAAGCTCACAAATACATGCATGAGAAAGATTTCAAGAAGGTTCTTCAAGGTTGTCATTTCTATCAAGATAGCTTACAAAGGCATGCAATACAACCATTGTGCATGATTGATGGATCATTCAAGAAGAATATGAGATTGTATGAAGTTTCCTATAAATCAATCAAGGATATTTGGATCATGAGTTTTGCATATGGATCTAATTGTATTCAAGGGAGCTTCAAGGGCTTAATCAATATATTCAAGCCCAATGTCAAGATGAAGAGGCCAAATTACATTCCTATTTACTTGCACTTAATCTATTCAAGTGTTTACAAGGCTGCCATTCTTCATTCAAATTGGACCCTCCATATTTGGGCTTTTCAAATTCAATTTATCATGTTTTATTTAGTGTTTGGGCTGCCTAAGTTATGTATATAGCCCAAGAGTTGTTTAAACTACTTTATTTTCATGTTTTAATTAGTTTTGGGCCTATTTTATGTTAGGTCAAGGGCCTATCCGAATTTTATAGTTTAATTAATTAGATTTCAATTTCTAGTTAGGAAATAGCTTCTCTTGTATAGGAAGGATTCCTAACTTATTTTAGAATTCAGTTCTAACTTAGTTATTATTTAGGAATTAGCTTCTATTTAGGAATCTTCAATCTTTATATTGGAAGATTTCCTAATCCTTAGCTGATTCTAATTTAGGGTTGAGCCTCTATATAAACTCAACCATTCATGTAAAATTAAGTTAAGTTATGATCAATAAAATTCAGTTTTCTTAAGAGTGTGACCTCTTAGTTTTGATTCTTGTTTGAATCAAGTTCATACAATCGAAGCTAATTACTTTATGCGTATTTATTCTAAGGTTCTCTTTCATGAGTTGACATTGTGTTGCGGAGATCATCTTCCTAAAGGTGATCATATTCCAAGGTGCTTTATCATGGGTTGGATTTGGATCGCGGACTTAGGAAAAATCTGATTTAGCTTTCCAAGGAGTTGCTTCCAAGCGTAAAGATAATTGGGTCTCAAGTTTAATATACTTGGGATTCGTATCAGTTTTCTTCCTTCCATCCTTTTCAAAAGAGTAGTGATTAGTGTAGCCATCATTCATCACCCTTCTATCAAATTGCCAAAGGTGTCCCAACAATAGATGACCTACTTGTATAGGCATAACATCAAATAAAATTTCACCATTATATCGGCCTATCTTGAAAGCTACTAGGACTTGCCTTGTCACCCTAATTTCCCCACAATCATTAAGCCATTTCAGTTTATAAGGGTAAGGATGCTTAGTAGTAGGTAACCCTAGTTTCTCAACTAAAGTAGTACTTGCAACATTGGTTACACTACCCCCGTCTATGATGACATCACAAACTCTATCTTTTACAAGGCATCTAGTTTGAAACAAATTTTCCCTTTGTTGCACATTATCATTATGTTGGACTTGCATGTTTAATGATCTCTTTGTAACAAGAGATCTCCCACCTTCAGCTATTTTAGGTATATTGCCTTCCTCTTTGTCACTTGTAACTTTAAGAGCTGGCATTCTTTCTTCTTCAGCTTCTTCGTCACTAGCCGAATAGCACTCCCCATCTTACATATACACTATCTTCTTGTTTGGACAATCTTTCTTGTAATGACCTACACCTTGACATTTATAGCATATAATATTTCTAGAATTAGAAGGCATAGCTTTACCTTTGTCCTTGATTAGGAAGGGTGTCTTTAGAGGTTCTTTGAAAGCAGCCTTAAGCTTGAATGAAAAAGCCTTGTCATCTTTTCTCTAATTTAATTTGAATGGTGCATTAGAGGAGGTAGATAGTCGATTGGTACTTCTTTTCTTCAATTGCTTCTCAACCTTCAAAGCAAGATGCAGCAAATCTTTAAGCTCCATATATGGTTGTAGCTCAACCACATTTGCAATCTCCTTATTCAACCCATTGAGGAACCTCGCCATTACAGCCTCATTATCTTCTTCCATATTTGCTCGAATCATGGCTACATCTATCTCTTTGTAGTATTCCTCAACACTCTTGGACCCTTAAGTTAGGTTTTGAAGACAATTGTACAACTCCCTATAGTAGTGACTTAGTACAAATCTTCTTCTCATGATTGCTTTTAAGTCCCTTTATTCTTTAATGGGTCTTTCTCTATTTCTTCTCTGCTTTTGCTTGGTATCATCCTGTGAACCCTCAAATTGGCATCTTTAGGATCTGACTGCAGCTTGACACTTGCTAAGATTCGTGTGCTACACATATGGTGGTCCCGCTAGCTGGTTAATGGGCAGGGGTCAAGAGGGTAGTGCCCTTTGCGGGGTGCAGGGCAGTGCCCCATTGAAAAAAATTTCTTGAAACTTGCACCTTCAGACGATTAACACTCGATTATAAACCCATAAAATCAAACTGGGCTCACATTGGATCAAAAACAGATGAGAATGGGTTGAAAAATGAACTATGGCAGCCCGCAAACCCAATGCGGTAACTCGTAGCCCTGCAGCCGCCTCTGTGGTTACTGCAGAGGTCCATGCAGTAGCCAATTGGCTACCATAGCCGCCTGTAGTAACCGTAAAGGGGTCTGCTGTTACCGCAACCTAGAAGGAGTTACCGTAGTGCATTTTTCTTGCTTCCCACACCAAAAATTCACCATTTTAAGCCCTAAACTCCTCCTATAAATACCTTGCACTTCATAACAGCTAAGGACACACAAGTACATGCTTCTATACTCTCCATAAAACTTTCTAAACCCTATTTCTAAGCTTTTCACTCATCAAAAACCTCTTCCTAAACCTCCAAATCTCTAAAATCTCATTCCAAAAACCTCCTCCATCATATAAAATCTCATTCATAAGTTTCATAATCACGTCAAAACCCCATTCACAAGCCTCCTAATCACCTCAAGTTCTATTCTTAAGTTTCTTAATAAAGAAAAGGTTCGATTCAAGCCATTTCTTTCAAAGGGAATTCATGATTCTCAAGCAAAAGTGTCATCCAAGTCCCTTCAAGAAGAATTCACGCTATTCAAGAGTCCTTCTTCCAAAAGGAGTGCTTGTGATATCCCTAGGCCAAGGTGGAACTTAGATCCGATGTTAAGCTTGCTGCCTACGTTCCTCGCCGATGGAAGCCAAAGGTAAAAAGTTCTTTCCTTTTCCTTTTCAATTTCAATTTCAGGATCTAAATCTGAAAAGATCTAATTTTTGCTAATTAAAATCTGACCTAATTAATAAATCTCCAAGCCCTTTAAAATCAATCAAAACATGATAACAAAGGCAATGACTTAAAAACTCCTCCTTCACAAAAAAGAAAATGCGTGGGGTTTGATTTTCATTCAAAGGGATACGTAGACTTGCCGTCTCTAAGGCATTCAACTCCACTAAAATTAACTTCTTCTCTATATCACCTTCTTCACATAATCTAGGATCAAAAATTATTTTTCTTAAATAAAAGTTGAAACTTTAGTTCTTTTTATTTGTTTAGATTATATTTGGGGAATGTGTGCTTTTCCTACAACCCATAAGGGCTAGAGGAAAGATCCCCTGATTTTGACATTTTGACTTGTAATAGTTTTAAGTAGTTTTCCTTTACTTCTCTACTTTGTAATTGTCATTATCTCATATTTATTATGCATTGCACAAGTAATATTATTTCATGCATCATATTATATCTGTTCATGCATACATAAAAACTTCTTTTTATAAAAGCTATTTTGTATTTAAGCCAAACTAATTTTTTTATATTGTTTTAACCAAAAGCTAGTTCCCGAGCCCTCTTTAATCATTTAAGGACTAGTGCTTTTCCTTGGGATAAATAAATAATTTTGGAGTCAATCAAATTGGGTTTTTCCTTTAATTTTCCCAAATAAAATAAACAAAATTAAAGTGGCGACTTCTTTTTGTAACTTACAACTTACAAAATACAATTTTCTAAACTCATAGTGAGTTCCAATCGTGATGTTTCTCCCAAATGGGCATTTTCGATTCCCTTTTAGCGAATCAGACCGGGTACTCGGGCGAGACCTCATAATTGGCGACTCTACTGGGGACTTTCAAAATCTTATTCAAATAAAGGATAAAAGTGGACTACTCTTGGTAAAATAAAAAGTTTGGCTTTTTAGTACAAAGTAGCTTTTCATGCATCACTACATTGGGCTTTTTGTCCAAAACATTAGCTTCTTAGGAAAACAAAGGATAGAAAGTAACATCAAGTGGGCAACCTTCCTTAGGTCTGCTTGCTGATAATGAAATCATCCAGCCCACGATGTATCCTCTAATCCTTTTAGAGGTGTGACAAGTATGCATATACCGTTGGACCCATGCGAGGCTCTTTGACACACATGTGGTTAGGTATATCGCATCTCTAGTATGATGGGCTCCTTTCAAGCCACTCTTACCCTTTTCATGTAATGACTCATAGAGCCTTCCTTTAGGATTGTATGAACCATAATACTAAACTTGGTATTTCATGAAACCTTTTTCAATCATTCATTCATACATGCATGCATAGATTGAACCTTGTGAAGAGTCTAAAACCTATCCAAACACCTTCACACCTAAAACCCATGGTCAAAATCCAAAACCCACGGTCCAGTTAAACCCATGGTCAAAACCTAAAATCCATGGTCCACCTAAACTCATGGTCAAAACCCAAAACTCATGGTTCACCTAAACCCATAGTCTAGTCCTACCCAGACCAATGTTAAACTCATAGTAAAAATAAACCCATATATAGTACCCTATCTAAATCCACAATCCTTGTCTAAGTAAACACTGACCTAACTCTATTCTAGCTTCATCCTTCATAATTCTTATCCAAGCTAAACACTAACCTAACTTTCATCTTTCATAATTCTTACCCAAGCTAAACACTGATCTAACTTTATCCTTAACAATCTTTACCAAAGCTAAACACTAACCTAGCTTCACTCTTGGTTTTATCTTTTACATTACTATCCAAACCCATGCTTCTATTTAAGCCCATGGTCCAGTCCACCATTGTCCAACTATCACTAAGCCCATGGTCCACCTAACCTCCAGATCTATGGTATATCCATAACCCAACCACAAAACCCATGGTCCCTCCATCCTTAAAACCCATCCTAAACCATCCATAAATTGCAAATCCAATTACTTAAGGCTAAACTCTAACCTAGCCTTCCTAACTAAACTTTGGTTCCTCAAAAACTGAAATTCAACCTAGCTACTCAAAGCTAAAAATCTGACTTAGCTACTCAAAAGCTAAAATCCGACCTAGCTACTTGAAAGCTAAAATTCAACCTAGCCACTCAAAGTTAAAAATCTGACCTAGCTACTCAAAAGCTAAAATCCGACCTAGTTACTCAAAAGCTAAAATCTGACCTAGCCACTCAAAAGCTAAAATATGACATAGCCACTCAAAGCTAAAATCTGACCTAGCTACTCAGAAGCTAAAATCCGACCAAGCTACTTAAAAGCTAAATTCGACCTAGCCACTCAAAGCTAAAATCTGACCTAGCCACCCAAAGCTAAAAATCTAACCTAGCTACTCAAAAGTTAAAATCCAAACTAGCCACTCAAAGCTAAAATCTGACCTAGCCACCCAAAGCTAAAATCCAACCTGGCTCCGCTGGTTAAATGCCTACCTAGCTACCATCACACACCTCTACCCTCCTTTTTTCTATACCCTATCAACCTAGCCATAAGACACCATCAGCCCAACATCCTTGGCCCATTACTTTCAAAACCAATCCATTACCCCCAGATTGATAAATGCCTATAAGCCTACCCTAAGCCCAATACCTTTGGCTTAACACACTACCCTTGGCCTAACACACTACCTTAAGCCCAATACCTTTGGCCCAATACACTATCTTAAGTCTAATACCTTTTGGTTCAACTTGATATCTTAAGCTTAAGACCTTGACCTATGTAACAGTAGGAAATCATCAAAAGCCCAAATGCAGTCAGCTTACAACATCAATGGGAGACTTTTTTTTCCTCAAAGTGTGCATGCCCATCTCATTGCTTCTTTTCCAAGCACTTATCTTATTCTTTGACTTGGTTTTAAAGGTACCAATGGTAAGCCTGACTGACATGGAAGCTCTAACCATCCTACTCAAGAGGCAAGAAGAGAACCTTCAAGCTATTCTCATCTCTGCCCTAGATGCTCAACTAGCCAATCTCAATCAGTCTTTAGCTAGCCAAAAATCCAGTTTTAATAATGCCTTAATCCATCTTACTTCTACTTTCACTAATGCTTTGAGTTTCCAACGCTAACTTATCATCAATGACGTGAGAGGAATGTTGAACCAAGCTAAGCCCATCAATGTTGCACCTACCATTGACATGACCCATAATTTTACATCCTCAATCTCAAACACCAATGCCATTCTAGCCTCAGCCATGCCATCAGTCTTAGATACTGACCTTGCCTCTTCTTTGAATCCTTTTCAAAGCAAGGAAAACCCCACCTCTTGTGCTATTAAAAGACCTTTAAACCTCAGCATTGATGCATTAAAGCAAACCCTCATAATGGAAAAAGGGTGCAAAAAGAGCAATACCTCCACTCCCCTTGCCTCTACTGAATGGAAGGATATGGACACCTACACTCCCTTTGTTAATGTCAAGCAAGAAAGTATAGAGGTAGTTGGCATGACTAATAGGCGACCCTTGAGATCTCAATGAAGGGCTTTCATAGATTTAGGAGTTCCATTAACAGCGGTTTATAAGAAGGCTTTGAAGGCAAGAATGGTAAAACCCCTAGAACTAAGAGTCCCCTCTAATCCCTTACCAAAGAGCTACCAACCCAATGAGTATTATGAATATCATTAAGAAGCGGGGCACCAAACCAATGCATGTAAAGCGTTGAAACATAAAATCCAAGATCTGATTAACAGTGGAGATATCATCCCCCTAAAGCAAGACCCAAGACCTTAATTCAATCCTGAGTAGCATAATATGGTGGAGTTTAAGCCTAGCTAATATGACATGTCTGAGGTTGAATTCCAAGTCTGAGTCTGAGTCTGTCATTTGCCTAAAAGTCTGAGTCTAAGTTTGAGTCTGAGTCTGTCATTTTATTTTATTAACCATATTAGTCCCTTTTTTTTTGTTATTTTATAATAAAGTTTCCTTTATAGTGATGCATCTATGTTTTCTTTTCATTATTTATGCATTAACTTTCTTATCTTCCTTGATTGAGTCTAACATGGATGAGCTTAAAAAAAAAAAAGAAGAAGAAGAAGAAAAGAAAAAAGAAAAGAAAATGAAATGAAGAAAAAAGGGGTAAAGATTAAATCCACCACAATTAGCATAAGATCAAAATGTGGGGTGTCCTCATTCTCTCAAATCAATAAAAGCTTCACAAGCTCCTAACCAAAGAAGGACCTATCATCAAATAGTTGAAGTACAAGGAGCAAGTAAATGTAATTACCTTTGCATAATTGGGTAATCAAATGATGCCCCTTAATAAGGGGCAACAAGTTCAAAGAAGACCTCTGTCAAACTTAGAATCCAAAGATCAGAGCCTCTCAACATAGCAAATCATGGTGGAATGCTTTCTCCCAAATTTCATTAATCCAAGCTCGCTATGTTGAAAATCTAAAAGGGCAGCTTAAGCAGAAGTTAAAGCTAAAAGAGAGAGAGAGAGAGAGAGAGAGAGAGAGCTCATCCAAGTCACCTTTCCTCATGTCCAAAGTTGTTAAATTATCAATCTATCTAGTCTCATGTCTCCAAAATCATCTTCCTCATCAAAAGGCTCATTCTTTAAAGTTATATTGTCTTTTATGCCCTTATCTTACAATGGGGCCATGTCTTCCTAGAACGTCATCATTTGTTGTCAGTCCATCCCATCACTTAATTCAAAGAGTTAATACATATCTCCAATCCATCACATCCCTATCTTCATTTGGGACCATGATCCCCAAGTTGTCTTCCTCCATTAGCCCTTTTAGCCATTCCTAAAGGCTCTTTGTTTTAGCCAATGCAATCAGTATGTCATCAAGTCAAACCAATTAAGTATCACTCCAAGAGTCTCTTTAATCTCGAACAACCAGAAAAGCTTGACTCGCTCTTTTCTATGATTTATGCTACAAAAAGCAAAACCATACAACCTCCATGATTCTTTTTAAAAGTTTTAGCTTACCTTTAAACTATTCCCAAACTTTTCTATCCTAAGCCTCATTTGCAAATCATACCATCATTTCAAGCTCAAGTCACATACCACCCTTTTGTTTTGGCAAAATCTCATCATGGGCAGAACCAAAAATCCCAAGTCTCTCAAGACTCATCATCTTTAAATTCAGTTTCTTTGGCAAAACCAGAACTCGAGGCATATCTCCCAAAGCCTATCATTTTTAAGTTGATTAAGAAGGACTCGAACCAGTCAAGGCCCATCTCATGCCTCTTTGGCAAATATCTCATGATCTTTGAAAGATTAAATTAGCAAAACACATAACCCTTGAGAATCAAAGCCTCTTAAAGCCTGCAAACCATTTTGATGCAACCATGTCAAAGGGTAAACCCTTATCCATGAGCCTATAGTATCCTTGTGACCAAAACCTATAGCACCATACTTGAGCCAAAGCCAGCCATCGAAAGCATCCTCGTAGAAAACTATCCTCAAAACATAAAAGCCTTCACCTTGAAGCCTAAATTTAGAAACCTTCATCATGAAGCCCAAAACCAAAAGCGTTCACCATAAAGCCCAAAACCAAAAGCCATTGCCATGGAGCCCAAATCTAGAAGCCTTCACCTTGAAGCCTAAATTTAAAAGCCTTCACCATGAAGCCCAAACCAAGAAGCCTTCACCATAAAGCTAAACCAAAAAGCCTTCACCATAAAATCCAAACCAAGAAGCCTTCACCATAAAGCTCACTCCTAAAAAGCCTTCACCATGAAGCTCACTCCCAAAAGGCCTTCATTTATGAAACCCATGATCTCCTCTAAGGCAAAATCTAATCGAGCCTTCCAAATTGATTACCTAGCCTGACCTTTCGCTCTAAGCCAGGATTAGTCTCCAAGGTCAAGCATCCTAACCTAATCTTTCAGACAAAATCTAAAAAAAAAAGAAAGAAAATTGGCAAACCTTCCAAATGAACTCACCAGAAGGCCATAACTTGACTAAGCATTTAATCTAATCTCTCAAAAAGCCAAACCAGATTGAGCTTCCAAATGAACCTAGTCGAACATGACTTAGCCTTCTAAACAAATCTCCCCTAAAGCTAAACTAGAAGGCCATAATTGACCAAGCCAATTATCGAACCTGACCTTCCCTAAAACTACACCTGACCTAAACCTTATCGTCTCAAAAGACTTGACCCACCTTATTCAAGCTTTCCAATTTAGCCTTAAGCCAAACATTATTGCAAATCGAACACACCTAAACCCTACCCGACCTCTTCTAGCCATACTTGGTTTAACCTCCCAAAGTGACTTTAATAATAGCCATTGACCAACTAGCCTCATACGTAACATGCCCATTTCACCTCTAAGCTAGCCAACCAACTAAAAAAAAAAAAAAAAAACAAACCACTTTCCTTTATCATCCTAAAGTGGGGGCACCTCTCTTCCAAATATTCACCTTTCTAAAGTGGGGTCATCTTTCTCCTAGAGCTCAGCACTCTCCTACCAAACTAACACTTCACAAGTTCAAGGTATCTAATCATTGCATAATTATATGCATTTCACAATAGAAGAAGTTGTAAGTCAGACTTCCAAATCAAAATGGATCATCTTATTCCTACCAGACAGGGTCGTCATCATCCCTAACAGATAAGAATATCATTTTTTAGCTCCTACCAAAAAGGACAGCCTTAAGATCCATACCTTAAATCTGAATTAGGTAGGATTTATACCTTAAATCTGAATTAGGTATCTCTTTTAATCGGACTCATCCTAGGATAGCCTTAGGATCCATACCTTAAATCTAAATTAGGTATCTCTTTTGATCAGACTCATCCGAAGATAGCCTTAGGATTCATACCTTAAATCTAAATTAGGTAGGATTTATACCTTAAATCTGAATTAGGTATCTCTTTCAATCAGACTGATCCTAGGATAGCCTTAGGATTCATACCTTAAATCTGAATTAGGTAGGATTTATACCTTAAATCTGAATTAGGTATCCCTTTTGATCAGACCCATCCTAAGATAGCCTTAGGATTCATACCTTAAATCTGAATTGGGTATCCCCTTTTATCAGACCCATCCTAAGATAGCCTTTGGATTCATACCTTAAATATGAATTAGGTATCCCCTTTATCAGACCCATCCTAGGATAGCCTTAGGATTCATACCTTAAATTCGAATTAGGTATCCCCTTTTGATCAGACCCATCCTAAGATAGCCTTAGGATTCATACCTTAAATCTGAATTAAGTATCCCTTTTGATCAGACCATCCTAGGATTGTCTTAGGATTCATACCTTAAATTTGAATTAGGTATCCCCTTTATCATACCCATCTTAGGATAGCCTTAGGATTCATACCTTAAATCTGAATTAGGTATCCCCTTTTATCAGACCCATCCTAAGATAGCCTTAGGATTTATACCTTAAATCTGAATTAGGTATCCATTTTGATCAAACCATCCTAGGATTGTCTTAGGATTTATACCTTAAATCTGAATTAGGTATCCCTTTTGATCAGACCCATCCTAAGATAGTCTTAGGATTTATGTCTTAAATCTGAATTAGGTATCCCTTTTAATCAGACGCATCCTAGACCCACCTAGGATAGCCTTAGGATCATTTCACCCATAAATGTTTAGATCATCTAGGCATCCTTATAGTTCCTTTTTCATCACTTTAAAAAAAATTAACTATTTTCACCCAAACATGCCTAGACGCTAACTTAGGCATCCATTTGGTTCATCTTACCATCCCTCATTCTAGGGTTCACTATCATCAAAATTACCTTTTACTTAAAACTAATTCTGATGAGGGGGCAGCTGTGAACCCTCAAATTTGCATCCTTAGGATCCAACCGCAGCTTGACACTTGTTAAGATTTATGCACTATACATATGGCGGTCCCGCTAACCAATTAACTGGCAGGGGTCAAGGGGTAGTGCCCCTTGCGAGGTGCAAGGCAATGCCCCATTGAAAAAATTTTCTCGAAACTTGCACCTTCAGACGATTGGCACTCGATTACAAACCCATAGAATCAAATTGGGCTCAAATCAGATAAAAAACGGATGAGAACGGGCTGAAAAATGAACTGTTGCAGCTGGCTATAGTTACCGCAACCGCCTCTGCAATTACTGTAGAGGTCCCTGTGGTAGCCAATTAGCTGTCACAGCCGACCCTGCAGTAACCGCAAAGGGCTCTGCGGTTACCGCAGCCTATAAGGAGTTACCGCAGCGTGTTTTTCCTGCTTCCCACACTGAAAATTCACCTTTTTAAGCTCCCAAACTCCTATAAATACCTTACACTTCATAACAGCTAAGGACACACAATCACATGCTTCTATACTCTCTATAAAGCTTTCTAAACCCTATTTCTAAGCTTTTCACTCATCAAAACCCTCTTCCTAAACCTCCAAATCTCTAAAATCTCATTCCAAAAACCTCCTCCATCACATAAAACCTCATTTATAAGTTTCATAATCACCTCAAAACCCCATTCACAAGCCTCCTAATCACCTCAAGTTCTATTCTTAAGTTTCTTAATCAAGAAAAGGTTCAATTCAAGCCATTTCTTTCAAAGGGAATTTGTGATTCTCAAGCAAAAGTGTCATCCAAGTCCCTCCAAGAAGAATTCACACTATTCAAGAGTCCTTCTTCCAAAAGGAGTGCTCGTGATATCCCTAGACCAAGGTGAAACTTAGATCTAGTGCTAAGCTTACTCCCTACGTTCCTCGCCGATGGAAGCCAAAGATAAAAGTTCTTTCCTTTTCCTTTTCAATTTCAATTTCAGGATCTACATCTGAAAAGATCTAATTTTTGCTAATTAAAACCTGACCTAATTAACAAATCTCTAAGCCCTTTAAAATCAATCAAAACATGATAACAAAGGCAATGACTTAAAAACCCCTCCTTCGCAAGAAGGAAGAACTGCGTGGGATTTGATTCTCATTCAAAGGGTTATGCAGGCTTGCCGTCTCTAAGGCATTTAACTCCACTAAAATGAATAATTTCTTTTCTCTATCACCTTCTTCACATAGTCTAGGATTAAAAATTATTTTTCTTAAATAAAAGTTGAAACTTTAGTTCTTTTTATTTGTTTAGATTATATTTGGAGAATGTGTGCTTTTCCTATAACCCATAAGAGCTAGAGGAAAGATCCGTTGATTTTGACAATTTGACTTGTAATAGTTTTAAGTAGTTTTTCTTTACTTCTCTGCTTTGTAATTGTCAGTATCTCATATTTGTCATGCATTGCACAAGTAATATTGTTTCATGCATCATATTATATTTGTTTATGCATACATAAAAACTTCTTTTTATAAAAGCTATTTTGTATTTAAGCCAAACTAATTTTTTTATATTATTTTAACTAAAACCTAGTCCCTGAGCCCTCTTTGGTCATTCGAGGACTAGTGTTTTTCCTTGGGATAAATGGTATAATTTTGGATTCAATCAAATTGGATTTTTCCTTTAATTTTCCCAAATAAAATAACCAAATTAAAGTGGCGACTCCTTTTTGCAACTTACAACTTATAAAATACAATTTTCTGAATTCATTGTGAGTTCCAATCGTGATGTTTCTCCCAAATAGACATTTTCAATTCCCTTTTAGCCGATCGGATCGGGTGGTCGGGTGAGGCCTTGCACATCCCACCAAGTAATGGCATATCCATCAAATACAACAACGGCAAGTTTCAATTTCTTGGATTCGGTGTAGTTATGACAATCAAAAACTAATTCAATCTTCTTTTCCTAATCCAAGTATGCTTCGGGATCTATTCTTCCATAGAATGCTAGAATTTTCAGTTTTGTTCCACCATTGCTGTCATCTTGTCTAGCTTTTGGCCTCACTTCTTCTTCTTCATCAACATCACCAAATGATTCAGCATCATCTTTAATCTCATCCCGCGCTCTCCTTGGTACACACCTAGCTTGTCTAGGGAAATTTAATGGTTGCCCCCTCGTGAATGAAGATTCTAACTTGTCCATTATCTTTACACTTCTTTGCTCAAATTGGTCCATTCTTTCATTGGTCCTTCTCTCCATTGCTTGGAGTAAATCATGTAAGGCTTGGAATCTATCGATTTCCCCTTATGTTTTTCCTGGGGTTCCACTCATCATTAAGCTGTAAAACAAAGTTAGTAAAACTAGAGAATAATTTCCTCACTTCACTCCCTCACGTGTTTCACTCAAGTAATTTTGTCACTCAAGTTCACTCGTATTTAGTTTTACACTCAATCAATGGCTTTTCTCTAGATGTGCTCATACTTAGCCTTTTTCCACTCAAATCTCTTGCCAAGATTAGTTGCAAAAATCAAATTAACACAATCTTACTAAATTACAATGTGAATAAAATCCAAAGACTCAAAATGAAACAAGAAACAAGAATCCTAATGACACCAGGAGAATAAGAATCCTAATTAGAATAGGAAATAAGAATTAGAATTTGACTCAAAAATAAAATTAGAAATCCTAATTGAAGTTAGAAAACAAAAGTTAAAATCCTAATAGAACTAGGAAAACAATATAGGAATCCTGATGGGATTAGGAAACTTAATGAGATATGAACAATGATTGAAATTAATTAAATACAAAACGAAAACTAAAAGGAAATAATTAAATTAGAAAGAAATTAGAACGAAAATAGGATTAGAAAAGTTAAACCAAATTTAGAAAGGAGTAGGAAACCAATCCTAGCTTGTTTTGGAAGGATGCTTAGACTTGGTCAAACTCCTTATAGAATGCTAAAATATTTGATTCTCCTTGTATAATCTTGAAATCAGCTTCTTTCCTTGTCCTCTTCACTCTAGGAACTAAATAACTTTTATAAATACACCAAAAATTCATATTTCAACACTTTTTGCTTCTTCTTTTCTTTTTGGACGAATTTTCCTTGTTTTTTTTTTTTTGCTTTTCTTTTAAATTCTCTTTTTTTTTTCTCTTTTTTTTTTATAATTGCAGTAACAAATTGAAAGGAAAATTAACAAACAAATTGAGGATTAAATACAAGAAGCCAAACCAAATTTAAAGTCTTCAAGCTTGGGTGAATCCTCATTTCTTTCTTCTTGAATTCGAATTGGTTCCCCAAGTAATTATGGATTTGACCTTCCAACGAAACAAGAAATAGAGATACAAATAGGATGGAATGAATGAAGGAACAAATGAACAAAGAAAAAAAAAAAAGGTAAAACGATTTGGATTTTTTTTTTTTTTGAATTTTCAGACCTGAAACAATAACAAACAGAATTAATGAGACAAAAATGAAGGAATTTAACAAAAATGAAAAGAAATGAAAATAAGAAAATAAACAAAAATAGAAAACACAAACAAAACGAAAAGATATAACCTGATTTAGAGCCTAAACTCTAATAACAAATTGATACGAACCACAAGTACATTAAACTTGAGACCCAATTATCTTTTTGCTTGGAAGCAACTCCTTGGAAAGCTAAATTAGATTTTTTCCAAGTCCGTGACCTAAATCCAACCCATGATAGAGCACCTTAGAATATGAACATCTATGGATGATGATCTCCGCGACACAATACCAACTCGTGAAAGAGAACTTTGAAATAAATACGCACAAAGTAATTAGCTTTTATTGTATGAACTTGATTCAAGCAAGAATCAAAACCAAGAGATCACACTTTTAAAAAAACTGAATTTTTATTTATCATAACTTCACTTAATTTTACATAAATGGTTGAGTTTATATAGAGGCTCAACCCTAAATTGGAATTAGCTAATGACTAGGAAATCTTCCTAAACAAGGATTGAAGTTTCCTAGTTAGAAATAGATTCCTAAACTGATTTCTAAACAAGAAATAAACCTAAACTCATTTTGGGCTTTAAACCTAATATAAATAGGCCCAAAACTTATTAATTACATAAGCAAACTTAATTTAATTGACTATGAGCTTATATCATATTGATGAGGGCCCAACAAATCTAAAATTAAAGTAAAATAACAAAAATTAGAAAATAAAATGAGTCACATAGCCCAGGTTCTCATTGCGCTTGCAATGTTGTCACACTCTCAACAGAGAGCTTTCAATCTGCAATCTTCGCAAGTGCAACGCTACTAGTTTTCAGCTTTTGTACATTTTCATCTCATGGCCATGTTTTATGCTTGACTCTTCATGTTTTGGCCTTCCTCCACTTGAATCATTATCACCAAACTTTGATTTGTGTTTTGAATCCCCATTTTAATGAATGATTCATTCTTGCATTCTTGAATTGTGGCAAGATCATCCCACAAGCCTTGAATCATCCCATTTAGTGCTTCCTTAAATTTTTTCATTCTTGCTCTTGTAATGGGACCATTGGGAAGTTGAATTGGATCATTGCCTTTGTATGCTTCCTTGTTTGCATCAATTTGACATAGTAAAAAATAGTGGCTTCCAAGTCAAATTTGATGGCTAACTCTTCCAACATCAAATTTAATCTTGGTTAACCATTCTTAACTCTAGTTAAGTATATATTCACCTATTCATGGGCCTTGTGGGCTGGCCATTCTAATGGGCTTGGGCCTTGAGGTCCAAAGCCCATTAACAAATCCATATATACACATTTCATACTTAGTAGTTCAATAAATTTTTTATTTCTTTACTTTTACTTCAGTGTACATATTTTTACTTTCTAATTTCTCTACATACTCTAAACATTTTTAGATAAATTTTATTCACTTTATGATACACGTTTACCAGCCCTTCAACAGCATTGTTCAAGTATACAAATCATGTAGGCTCACTAGGTCAAACTAAGTTTAACTTCTATTGTACCATTATAGCTTTGACTAAAATCAACTTCTCATGTAACTATTATTATTTCCAATAAGCTAGGAGGTTTTTAGGTATTATGTTCATGACTATTCGCTAGCACTTTAAATTCACATCAAATTAAATAATTAACATAGTCACATTAAGTCAAACTCGACTTGACTTTAATTTTATGATAAAAATACTTATTAGAATTGATTTCATTTTTTATTCATTGTCACATTGTTCATTAAAATAAATATCCTTATGGAACCATTGTTAACTCTAATAGGTTAAGGAAGCATGGGGTATTACATTGAGTTGCTTGAGAAATAAAGCAGTAGATGCTGTTTATATATTCCTTTTTTGTAATGGCAACTCTAAAGATACCTTCCACTTATTTGTTCATTGTCCATATGCTAAAGAAATCTAGAGAAACTCTTTATGTGGCTGTTTTAATTTTTTGGTAAATGATTTTCTATAATGGTGGGATTGTTATTTAATAAATCGTGATAGAGAAAGTGCATATGCAGCTGCTCTTTTAATCTAGGAAATTTGGCAAGCTAGGAAAGAGCCTATATGGAAGAACAAAGTAAAATCTGTACAACAAGTTTTACTCATTGCTTCGATAGTCTTAGTGCAATGGTAGAGCTCAAGATGCCATCTTCAGAATTCTACAATTTCTCGAGATGGGGGTAACATAACTAGATGAGCTAAATCTCCAGTTGGCTACTACAAAGGGAACTTTGATGTTGCAATTTTCAAGGCTCAGAAGCTAACTGGGTATGGCATTTTATTTCGTGACTCCAATGGCGAATTTATGGCTACAAAGAATGGAACCATGAACTGTGCACTTGATCCTGGTTTAGCAGAGGCGATGGCATGCAAGGAAACACTCTTTTGGATAAAAAAAACCTTCAATTCCAAAATTTGTTGGTTGAGATTGATTGCCTTGGACTTCAATTAGCTATATATCAACCCTCACTAGATTTCTTCAAAGGATCTTATTATGCAACATTGTATCCAACTTTTTAATAGTTTGGTTAATGGCAAAATTAGTTTTGCTAGGAGATCATCTAATCAACTTGCTCATATGTTAGCAAGAGCAGTTGTTTTGCAGTCTAATCCTGAGGAATGGTTACCAAATCCTTCTCATTTTATCTTTGATGTTCTAATGTTTGATGCAATGAATTAATTCCTTTTTCCTTCAAATATATATATAAAGATATATACATTTAGGTCAAAGTCTCATCTAATTGTATTAGATTATATGATTTTTAAGTCAACCACTAATGAAATATATAATTAATAATATATATCAGTGTGTTATAAGAATAGTAATATCAAGTGTTTGTTTTATAAAAAGTTATGGATTTAAATTTTGAAAGTCTTAAATTAATTACGTCCTGTAAATATTTTATTTGTTCAAAAAAATGAAAAAGAAAAGATTGAATAGGTGTTAATATATAAAAACTAAAATGATATGTGAAAATGAGTATATAAAAGAGAAATATATTATTAACTAAAAAAAAAGAGAGAAATATATTAAATTAGATGCTCACAACAACATAAAAGAAAAATGGGGAACATACAAAATTGAAAATTTTTCATTATCTTTCTTCACTTGTTATTTCAATGGATTTTTTAGTTATAGTCAAAGTGTTCTATATTGAGCCGACTTTAATTTCTAAATAAATTATTATGAATATAAATTTATGGACTCTCTGTTTGATTTCTATGGAACTTTTAAACATTGATTATTATGAATATGATTCATGAATGATGTAAATATTCAAAATTGTTCAAATACTTTTGTAAGCGTTTTAATGGTGTTTAAAGTGTTTTTTTTTAATTAATAAAAAAGATGACTTTTGGTCATCTGACTAATATTTAATTATTTTTTTAGTTTCTTACGATTACAATTTACATGAATATAGAATAAGAAATATGTTTCATTGATTCTAAACCTTTCTATGATCTTAAACTAAGATTATAGTCCAAGTTTGGGTTGCACCTATAGATCTTAAAATAATTAAAGAAAAAATTTAATTTACATTCATATTAGTTAAATTTAAAATAAGCCGGTTTAGTAAAGTATTAGAAAAGATCAAATTATTTAATCAGTCACATGCTATTTTTAAATTAGTCACATACTAATCACATGTTTTTTAAAAAAATGAGATCCGTTTATTTTTGAAGTGAATCATATGTTACTCACATGCTTTTTTTAAAAAAATAGAATATATTTTAAATTTTTACCATGTAGCAACATTAACTATATTTTTTTACTGTTTACCTTTTGATGCACAATGTATCTGGCAAATTATAATATGGACTTGGGACTATGTAGCATTATGGTCCCAGAATATATATTAAATATTATATATGTAGTGAGAAAATTAAAATAACATATTAGTATAGTTGATTAACACACACTTTTTTCTACCTTTAGGTTTTTTGTTCGAGTCATGGGAATCGAAAACTCTCTTTTTATTTCTTTTTTGTTTTTTCTCTATGTTTTCTTTTTTAGTTTTTTTGCTTTTTTATTTTTTGTAATATTTGCAATTGAATTTATATTTATTTTATTTTATTTCTCTAAGAAAAAATTATATTAACGGTTGAATTTTTTTATTTGTTTAATTATTTTAATTAAATTTGTATTAATTTTTATAAGAAAAGAATTGCATTAATGGTTGAATTTTTTTTATTTGATTATTATAATGGTAATTAATTTTAATATGTAATTTTTATTTATAAATTTTAATATTTTTATGGGTAATTTTTTAATGGTTTTTATGGATAATTTTACACTTTTATTAAAATATCATATTTATCTTTTTCTATGATAATGAATTTTCAAAAATCAATTAAATAATAATAATAATAATGTTATTATTATTATTATTATTATTATTATTATTATTATTATTATTATTATTAAGCCCTTGGAAAAAATATTAACTTGATAATATAATTAATTTTCAACAATATTATTTTTTTAGTTTATAATTTATGATTTTGTATCTATAAATATTAAATTAAATTATCCATAGTATGGTGTAGATTCATTGAAAATTCATCGTCAAATATAATGTATATAATAATCATGTTCACTATTTATAAACAATAAGTTCATTAAGTATCACTTATAGATTAATCAAAAATATGTTGTAGATTCATTATTTATAAACTATAAATTCATTAGTAATAGAGTGTAGGTTCATTGAAAATTAACCGTCAAATATAATTTGTATAATAATTATATTCACTACTTATAAGTAACAGGTTCATTTAGTAGTATTTATAAATTTATCAAATATATGATGTAGATTCATCATTTATAAACTATACATTTAGTAATTATATTATTAAGAGAATAAAAAATTTATCCTTTACAAGTGATGAATTTATACTTTATATCTTATGAGCCTATATTTTATAATATGATGAACTTATCCTTTATAATTTATGAACTTTGATATAATAGTTTCTAATCATAAAATATTTTTTACTCATAGATTCATCAAATATATGGTGTAGATTTATCATTTATAAACTGTAGATTCATCGGTAGTAGGGTGTAGGTTCATTGAAATTAATCGTTAAATATAATTTGTATAATAATCATATTCACCACTTATAAACAACAGGTTCATTAGGTATTACTTATAAATTCATAAAATATATAGTGTAAATTTATCATTTATAAACTATAGATCCATTAGTTATCCTAGTAAGAAAATAAAATATATTTTCTAAAAGTGATGAACTTATATTTTATATCTTATGAACCTATGATTTGTAACTGATGAACTTATGATGTATGATTTATGAACTTTGATAGATTAGTTTCTATCCATAAAAAATTTTAGATATTATTTTAATAATATAAATATTGCAACAAAATTTTAATATCATAAAAAAATTAAAAATATTATTTTATAATTAATTTAAATAGATAATAATATATATTATTAATTTTATATAAATTTATAGAAAGTGAATTTTATTTGATGCATTAAATAATTGATATGGCCCCAGGTTTATTAAACTTGAGACCCAATATCTTTACACTAAGAAGCAACTCATTAGAAAGCTAAATCAGGTTTTTCCAAGTCTACAATAATATGATAACCTTTAGATGATGATCTCCGCGATACAATAACACCTTGTGAAAGAGAACTTTGGAATAATACATACAAAGTAATTAGCTTTGATTCTATGAACTTGATTCAAGTAAGAATAAAAAACAAGAGATAATACTCTTAAGAAAATTGAATTTTTGTTGATCAAAACTGGATTGAATTTCACATGAGTGGCTGAGTTTATATAAAGGCTCAACCCTTAAATTAGAATCAGCTAAGGACTAGGAAATCTTCCTATATAAAGATTGAAGATTCCTAATTAGAAACTAATTCCTAAATAACAACTAAGTTAGAATTGAATTCTAAAGCAAGTTAGGAATCATTTCTATACAAGAGAAGCTATTTCCTAACTAGAAACTGAAATCTAATTAATTAAACTATGAAATTCAGATGGGTCTTTGACCTAACATAAAAATAGGCACAAAACTAATTAAAACATGAAAATAAAGTAGTTTAAACAACTCTTGGACTGTATACATAACATAGATAGCCCAAACACTAAATAAAATATGATAAAGTGAATTTGAAAAGTCCAAATATAGAGGGTCCAATTTGAATGAAGAATGGTAACCTTGTAAACACTTGAATAGATTAGGACTAAGCAAATAAGAATGTAATTTGGCCTCTTCATCTTGACATTGGAATTGAATAGATTGATTATACCCTTGAAGCTTCCTTGAATACAATTGGATCTATATGCAAAACTTATTATCCAAATATCCTTGATTAGTTTATAGGAAACTTCAGACAATCTTATTTTCTTCTTGAATGATCAATCAATCATGCACAATGATTGTATTACATGCCTTTGTAAGCTATCTTGATAAAAATGACAATTTTGAAAAACCCTCTTGAAATCTTTAACTTGTATGTATTTGTGGGATTCTTTCAAGGCATACGGATTCTCTTCATTCCCTCTCGCCTCAGGATGATTTGTCCTAGAATCTTGACTTGAGCACTTGGAAGTAGAGAATGCATTGCTTTTATCACCTCTTTTATTCTATGACAATCCTTCTTTATGATCCTAAAAAAAAGACACAAAACTAAACAAAGAAATTTCAAGCTTGTTAGTGTTAGAAAACAAAACATTCTTGATACTTTCTTTTTAATAATGCACACTTTCTTTCTCTTTTCTCTCTTAATCTCTTCCTTTGAACTCTCCAATATTTCTTCTCTCATTTGAAAGTTCTTTATTTTCTTCCTCACTCACTAATTCTTTCTTTTCACACACACTTGTTTTCTTTTCACTCTTTTTCTTTTTCTTTTATTTCAACAAAGTCATATTTGTTTACAACAACTTCTTGAGGAGGATCATAGGCTGGAATTTCTTCATGAATAACTTCTTTGCCCTTTTATAAGGACTCTTCATGTGTATGCTCCAAAGGTATCAAGTCATCTTCATGAGTAACTTCCACAACTTCATTTTGCACATTGCTTTCCTCCTTTTTTAAACTCTCATCACCTTCATTCTTCCTTTTTGACATACTCAATTCTGTCATACAAGCTCAACATCACCATTTAGTATTTGAAGTTCTTCCTCTCTTTTTCTTTGTATCTTCACTCGATCATCATACAATTCTTTTTGAGAAAGAGGAACAAGGGTAGTATGCTTATCATCCTTTAATGGAACTTTATAGTGATTAGTATATTTGATATATTTTGCTTGACTAGCATGTATCCATGGCTTTCTGAACAAAACATGCGTCACATTCATAGGTATAACATCACACCATACTTCACTTTTATACCTTCCTAAAGAGAATGAAACTAAAACTTGCTCTTTAATCTTGACATATTTATTTAATAAATACATGGTGTGTGGTATTAGATGCCTTCTAGTGGGTAAATTTAATTTCTCAACTAATTCAAGGCTTGCAAGATTGACAACACTCTCTCTATCAATGATCGTACAACATACTCTATCTTGAATGTGACATCTTTTATGAAAAACATCATTACATACTTCATCCTTCAGTATCCATATACCTACTTCTTGCCTAATAGCCATTAATTCTTTTTTTTTTTGAAATTCTTAATCAATATTCATTATGAAAACCTGAAAAGAATGTAAATAAAGTAAAATAATACCTCACTTCACTCCCTCATGTGTTTCACTCAAGTATTGTCACTCGTGTTTCACTCAATTTACTATGGCTTTTCTCTTTATGAGCTCACACTTAACCTTTTTCCACTCAAGTCTCTTGCCAAGATTAATTACAAAAATCAAATTAATACAATCTACACTAAATTACAATGAGAATAACGAAATCTAAGGTTAAAAGACTTAATGAAACAAGAAACTATAAATCCTAATGACACAAGGAAAACAAGAATCCTAATTAGACTAGGAAACAAGAATTAGAATTTAACTCAGAAAATAAAATTAGAAATCCTAATTGAAGTTCGAAAACAAAAGTTGAAATCCTAATAGAACTAGAAAAATAATATAGGAATCTTGATGGGATTAAGAAACCTAATGAGACACGAACAAGGATTGAAATTAATTAAATACAAAATGAAAACCAAAATGAATAAGGAAATAATTAAATTAGCAAGAAATTAGAATGAAAAATAGGATTAGAAAAGTTAAACCAAAATTTGAAAAGGAGTAGGAAACTAATCATAGCTTATTTTGGAAGGATGCTTAGACTCCTTGTAGAATGCTGAAATCTTTGATTCTCCTTGTACATCTTGAAAATCAGCTTCTTTTCTTGTCCTCTTCACTCTAGGAACCAAATAACGTCTATAAATACTCCAAAAAGTCAAATTTCAACACCTTTTGTTTCTCCTCTCCTTTTTTTTTTTTTTTTTTTTTTTTTTTTTTTTTTTTTTTTTTGCAGCAATGAATTGAAAGAATAAACAATAAAATTAACAAACAAGTTGAAAATCAAAAACATGAAGCCAAACCGAATTGAATTCTTCAAGCTTGTGATGGACGAATCCTCCACTTCCTTCTTCTTGAATTTGAATTGATTCCTAAGGTAAGTTTGAATGAATTTGAACTCCCAACACTTGAATTTTGTTGAAACATAAAGATTGAATGGAACAAAACGGAAATATGAAAAGACAAAAAATAAAGACAAATTAAAGAAGACGATTTAGGGTTTTTTTTTTTTTTTTTTATTTTCAGACCTGAAACAATTGCAAACAGAATTAATAAAGTGAAAATAAAGGGATTTAATGAAAACAAAAATAGACAGAAATAAGAAAAACAAATGAAAATGGAAAACACAAATGAAAATGGAAAACACAAATGAAATGGAAAGATATAACCTGATTTAGAGTATAAACTTTGATATCAAACTGATACGAATCTCAAGTGTATTAAACTTGAGACCTAATATTTTTACGCTCAGAAGTAACTCCTTAGAAAGCTAAATTAGGATTTCCCAAGTCTACAATCCAAATCCAACTCGTGATAGCTACCTTGGAATATGATCATCTTTGGATGATGATCTTCGCGACATCATACCAACTCGTATAAGAGAACTTTGGAATAATATGCACAAAGTAATTAGCTTTGATTGTATGAACTTGATTCAAGCAAGAATAAAAAACAAGAGATAACACTCTTAAGAAAATTGAATTTTTATTGATCAGAACTTAATTGAATTGTACATGAGTGGTTGAGTTTATATATAGGCTCAATCCTTAAATTAAAATAAGTTAAGGATTAGAAAATTTTTCTATATAATGATTGAAAATTCCTAATTAGAAATTAATTCTTAAATAATAACTAAGTTAGAACTGAATTCTAAAATAAGTTAGGAATCCTTCCTATACAAGAGAAGCTATTTCCTAACTAGAAACTAAAATCTAATTAATTAAACTATAAAATTTGGACAGGTTTTTGATGTAACATAAAATAGGCTCAAAACTAATTAAAACATAAAAATAAAGTAGTTTAAACAACTCTTGGGCTACATACATAATATAAGTAGCTTAAAAACTAAATAAAACATAATAAATTGAATTTAAAAAGCCCAAATATGGAGGGTTTAATTTGAATGAAGAATGATAGCCTTATAAATACTTGAATAGATTAGATCCAAGCAAATAGGAATATAATTTGGCCTCTTTATCTTGACATTGGGCTTTGAATAGATTGATTAAACTCTTGAAATTTCTTTGAATATAATTGGATCTATATGCAAAACTTATGATCTAAATATTCTTAATTGGTTTATAGGAAACTTCATACAATTTTATTTTCTTCTTGAATGATCCATCCATCATGCACAATGGTTGTATTGTATGCCTTTATAAGCTATTTTGATAGAAATGACAACCTTGAATAACTTTTTTAAAATCTTTAACTTGTATGTACTTGTGGGATTCTTTCAAGATATATGGATTCTCATCGATAATCTATCAAAATAAATATAAAACAATATTTAATAATTCTATTAATTTTATCAAATTTAACATAAATAAAAATCAAACTGATATTTTTATAATAATAAATAAATAAATATTTATAAAAAAATTTAACCATTAATATTGATTTATTCTAAAAAAAAAATTGCTAAAAAAAAGAAAAAAAATTTCTCATAAAAATAAATAAATAAATATTTATAAAAAAATTCAATCATTAATATTAATTTTTTTCTAAAAACAAGAATTGCTAAAAAAGGAAAAAGAAATTTTTTTTGCTGAGATTTAAACCCAATACCTCAAAGAGATAAAATGGTTGTGTTAACCAATTATATAAACAAATATTTTTACTTTTTTTTCGACCTGTATCACATATTTAATGTTTAGCATTTTAGATCCACAGTGAAATATGTAGTCAGATCCATGAAATAACCACGTCAGGGCAACCGGCGCATCACAGTATCCGCCATTTTTTTTTAGACGGATAAAATGATAATTTACAAGAAACAAAACCAATAATAAACCGGGTCCAAGTCCAACCAAGAAGCGAGTTCTGGCGAAAGTTAAAGGCGCAGTGAGTTTGACCGCTGATTTTCTCTCAAAAAGAAAATTCAGATTTAGTCCTTCTAGAAAGAGAGGAACGCGGTGGCTGGCTAAGAGTAGAGAAACATCGTCTACTCTTTCCAAAGTCAACAATCAATTTTATTCTTTAAAAAACTCTCATCTCCTCGTAGTGATCATCACCATCTCTTTCTCTCATACTCTCTTTTTTCCCATAGAACAAACTTACTGTTGCACCTGTTCATCCAATGAGTAATAATACGGCGTCGTCTAGCGCTGGAACCAACGGATCGGCTGATTCTGCTGCTCCTAGAAGAAATTCTAAGCGACCCAAATGTGATTTTCTCTTCTCTAGTTCTTTTCTTTTCAAATTTAGTTTTTGAATCCGTTGGGGGTACCCAGGTCGTGTTTTTATGAATTTTTTGTCAATTTTTGGTTGCGAAATATTTATGAACTCTTTTGCTGTGTTTCTTTTCAAATTTAGCTTTTGAATCCTTTGGGTACTCAGGTCTTGTTTTAATAAATTTGTCAATTTTTGCTTGCGAATATATCTATGAACTCTTTTGCTATGCATCCATGTATTTGGTTAATTTAGTTACTTGAACTAGATATACTAGGTAATATTGCTTTTTTATGGTATTTACGATAAATATTTTCTGATCATTTAGTTTTTTCTATTACAAATTCTCTGTGACTTTTGTGTTTCATTTTCTAACATCTAAATTCATGCTTATGCTTGCCCATCATAATCATTCAATTTAAAAGTGAAAACTGAAATTTTCAAGTATCAACCCTGGCAGTTGTTAAAAATTAGCTGTGCTTTTGAAATGACTTTGAATTTCATTTGTATTTCAATTCAAAATCATAAAACACCAACACGATATCAAATTCGATTACAAATTCTCATCTATGCAAATGAACCATTGATTAAAATTGAAAACATAATTTAGCTAGATCAAACATTTTAATTTGTTTTACAAAGGCAAATGCACTTATGAGTTGAATGAGGACTTAAATGTTTGTAATTCTCGAGGATAGATGGCCCTCTCCCATCCTTGACAGGCGGGTATATCCTTATAATGCCCCGCTGGAAAATTATATGCAAATTATGTTCTTTTATTAAGATGCATTGATAATCACATTGAGTAGCTAAATGATAGAATTGATATAGAACGAAAAGCATAGAAGAAATTGTTAAATAACATTAATCTTCCTATTCTTGGAGCAATTAGTTTTTTTATTTCCAAATTTTTTTAAATCACTTCATGTTATTTTGTCTTCTTCCAGATTCAAAATTTACCCAGCAAGAACTCCCTGCTTGTAAGCCAATTCTCACACCACGATGGGTAATCTCCATAATTTCTTTTCATTTCCAGTATCTAATTTGTTATTAATTCAGCATGATGGGAAGTAATAATAAACTTTGAATTGCTCTGTACAGGTGATTTTAGCATTCATGCTTGTTAGCATTGTCTTTATTCCTATTGGAATTGCTTCCTTGTTTGCTTCTCGAGATGTAAGCCTGAGTTTGACCTAACTTTTGCATTTTTGTTACACTTTCATTTGGAATTTGACTGTAGATTTCCTACTGTTTTATCAGGTTGTTGAAATAGTAGACCGCTATGAGACTGTGTGTATTCCTCAACAAAATAGAACTAATAAGGTTGCATATATTCAAAGCTCTGTGAATAAAACATGCAACAGAACATTAAGAGTAAGTCTCCCCTGCATAATTTTATTACTGTTATCATGACTATTAATTATCGTTGTTGTTAGGTAAACAATATTATTAGTGGCATTGATTTTACTAGAGTTGTAGTTGATTCTTTTGCGATGAATTACTAGGTCATATCATGTATCAAGCAAGCATAGATATTGGCTATAATGATATGTGGTTATTCAATTGATAAGCTCTTCTTTCTTCAAATTTTAATTTCTGCTGTCAGGTTACGAAGCGTATGAAGCAGCCTATTTATGTGTATTATCAGCTTGACAACTTTTACCAGAATCATCGCAGGTATGTCATAAAATGTTGTTCCATCACTGCTAAGGATTCAAAAAACCATATAAAAATTCATAGATCAGTAAGATAGTTGTTCACTGTATTCTTGCTATGACCATGAACAAATAATTTAGGATCATCAAGATGCAGAAACGTAGGTAGAACATGATTTCTGGTGATCCTGAAAACAGATTGTATGTGGTGCAGGAAGTGTACTTGAAGTTTTAAAAACTAGAGAATACTACCACCTAGGATGTCATATTTTACTGAAATTTGCTTCTGATTGAGGGAATTAATTCCTTCCAGAATCCAGATAATTAAAATGCTTTGACCAATCTATGACCTGATACAGATTTCCATCATCTCTTATTTTCCAATTAGTGTATATAATATAATAAATCTATGATTATAAATATGTATAGCTTGTTCAATACTTTTGATGTACTGCTTTTATTATCTCAAGAGAATTTGAATCTTGCAAAAACATTGCTGGTTTTGAAAGTTTAAACACATTTAATTGAAATCTTATGTGTTGATTATTTGATACTGTTGTAATAATGGCTAAACATTCAGATATGTGAAGAGCCGAAGCGATGAGCAATTGAGAAGTCTAAGTGGCGAGAATGAAACCAGCAATTGTAAGCCTGAAAATACTGTGAATGGGACTGCAATCGTACCATGTGGTCTAATAGCTTGGAGTTTGTTTAATGACACCTATAGCTTCTCCCGCAACAATCAACAGTTGCAGGTGAATAAGAAGGAGATCTCATGGAAGAGTGATAGGGACCACAAATTTAGTAAAGATGTCTTTCCTAAGAATTTTCAGAGTGGAGGTTTGAAAGGCGGAAAAAATCTCAATACATCGATACCGGTAAGTGTTTGACTGTTGGTCACTTGATAAGATTAAAATCATAAGTAATATATTACTTTGTGCATAATGCATGTTGGTGATTAAATTGTGCATTTATATGCATGCAAACAAAAAAATGAAAAGTTTTTGGAGATTATTTGGACATTAATTTTTATACAAAACTTTTTGTTGCATGTGTTTATTTATATGTTTTGTGTTATATTTTTATATTAAGAAAATAAAATTTATCTAAATTAAAGATATTATTATAATCTACTATATATATATATAAATATATATATATATATATATATATATATATATATATATATATATATATATATATATATATATATATATATATATATATAAAATCTGCTACACCTTATTGTATCCATTGTCTAACAGGTACGATTATTTTATATTCCTTTAGAAATTTTGATTCTCAACCAACATGATAATTCAACATTCTTGGAATTATTTACCTGGAAATCTACTTTCCTTAGGAAGTAATTTCATGTGGGAATATTGAATCCTGACAACCAAATGCCCCATTAGAAAACAAAGTTTACCAGACACTTAGATTGTGTATGGTATTAAAGTTAAAATGCTTGTAGCAAATTGTTTTTGGACTCTATAGAGCTTAGAAAACTATGGTCTTGGAAAATAAAATTTTGCAGCCTTTTTCAAAAAATGATTTCTTAAAGGCAATTATTTATTTATTTATTTATTTTTATAAAAAAAAAAAACTTAGTTTTCAAAAGCTAGTCAAAACTCAGTTCATTTGATTGTTTGTGATTGAGTTTTGACCAGCTTTTGAAAACCAAGTTTTGAAATACTTTTATTTTTAAAAAAGTTAATGTTTTGGAAAAAGCTAGAAAATCTAACTTTTCCTACACCATTTCTAATTGCCTTTTAGCAAATTGCTTTTGGGCTCTTCAAATCTTATAAAACCATGGTTTTGGAATAGTTAGATTTCTAGCGTTTCCCAGAACATGATTTATCAAAGACAATTAAAAATTTTTTTAAAGAAATAAAATGTCATTCAAAACTTTGTTTTCAAAAGCTGGCCAAAACTCAAATTTCAAATGGACACTTAAAGGTTAGCAGTTGGTATCTCAGTTGCCAAATGCTAGCCTCAACCATTGAATGAAATGAGGCATAACTTTATGTATTGAATTAATAAAATTAAAAGAATTGGACAAAATCATTGAAGATTTGGCAGTTCAAGGTTTGGTTTGCTCATTAACCTTTTAATTTAATTTGACTTATATTGAACAAATATTAAATCCACTTTCTATAGATACGTGCACATCTCAACAAAGCACATCCTACCACATTTCAGCAACCATCATTTAGGCATCATAGGAGTTTGAAACTTTGTTATAAATTCTTAAAATCATAATTTTTGACATAAATAGAGTGGAAGAACCATCAAAATTTTTTGAATTGACTTTTTTTGGTGACATTTTAAAGTAAGACTAATAGATGGTTTAGGAAAGTTTAAAAGTTCTTTTGCATTAGGTTTCAATAAGGAATCGATGTAGGAAAGATTTAGATAATCTGTTTTACTTTGAATTTTTTAGAAATTAAAGGGTTAAAATTGAAAATTCTGTGGTTGATTTATGAGAACCAGATCTGGACAGGGAATAAGTAAGGGGAAAAGGGGAAAAAAACTTCTATGAGTCACACTTAGAAGGTCTAGGAGTCACACCTAGGGTTGAATTGAGTCACACAATTCTGAGCAATAATGCAGGATTTATTTTATTGAATCTGAAACTTTAGTAATAATAGTTACAGGCCTAAGTATTTATAGAATTGAAACTAATCCAAATCATGGTTGGATTATGAATCCTATACTAGTTCTTCAAACTAGAAAAACAAATTAATACTAACTAAGAAATACTAAACCCACTAAAACTCCTAAATAAAGACTTAAAATAAAATAAAGGCTCTAAATAAATTTTAACTACTGTTCCAGCAATGCTGGAAATTACGGAAATACCCTTTGGGTATTAAAATTGTAAATATTAGACCAAAATTCAAAATTTCTTGGTCCTTTGAATTTTATTTTTCTTAGTGTTTTCCTTGTCTGCATTAGGAATCTCCCATTATTATAAATAAGAATCCACAAATTGTTAAAAATAGGCAAAAACAATTAAAAATAATTCAGGAACACCTAAGCCCAAGGCTGCACCTGAGGGCCTATGCACGCCTTCCAAGATTGCACCTGGCCTGGTGTAGTCTAGGCGAGATACCTCAGCCTTGATGTATGATAGCTAGGGTTTAGGGAAATCAAGAATTAAGCTTTGAAAAATAGTATGACAGATTTTGTCCTATTTGGAAAATTAAAGGTTAAATTAAACAAACAAAATATAACTATTAGTATCTCACTAATAGGATATGGGACTCGCTTCTATTCAAGAAAGCCTCATGCTTTCTAGGTTTACAATTGCATCACAAACTCAAAATAAAAGCATAAATTGCTGTACACCTAAGCATAGTCTAGTGGTAAGTGCATTTATGGCTTGATCAATGAACTTAGGTTTAATTCCTCCCTTCTTCAATGTTTAAAAAAAAAAAAAAAAGCATAAATTGATGAAATTTTATTAACTGAAATTTGAAATATAAAGAACTACAAGCATTTATATTTATAAACCCAAACCAATCCTCAACCTTAAAGGAATTCAAAATTAGTCGAGGAATTGGACTCCTAAAGAAAACTAAAAGGAATATTATCATTCTAAACCAACAAGGACTTCAAAATACACTTAAAATAACTATCAAAAATCCTGGCTGATTTTCACCAAAGCTGAAATTACAATATTGTCCCTGTTCTTAAAGTAATTGTGATGCGGTTAAGGAAAAAGAAAAGAAAATTTAGGAATTATTTGAATATAAGATTTAGGAATTATTTTTGTTTGATTAAAATTTAGGAATTATTTTTGTTTATTGATTTAAAAAAGGCATATAAATATAACTCTGAAAGGACTAAAAACATAATAAAACATTTGAAATAAATCCTAGATGAAGTACGGACCATAGTTCTAAAATGCTCAAGTCTTTGAATTTGAATTTTCTTGGCTTCCTTGTTTGCGGTGGGCCTTGAGCCTAGGCATGCCTTTACCAACATTGGTCGCCATCATTAGGAACAAGCCTTCTCAATTTCATATGCCTTTCCAAATCATTTGCATGGTACCGCTTATGACATTGTTGATTGGTGGCATTCTTTTACATAGTGAGGAATTTTTGTTGGTGGCTTATGGAGTTGAAACAACTGAATTATGCAGTGTAGTCTTTTTGTGTCTTTGCCACAAAAGTCTGATTGTGTATAGGCTGGCTGTGCCTTTTTTAGATACTATTGGATCAAAATTTATATCCTCTGAATAAAAAATTGAAAGAAAAAGTCTAATCGCTAATAGAATTTATTTTCTCACAAGGTGCCTGTAATGCTAAGGTTAGCATTGTAAAAATTTAATGGTTGATAGATGTATTTGAAATGAATATGAATTTAGATTTGTATTCCAAGTGAAAAATCATAAAAATTCAATATGATGTCAAATCCAATTCTCAATCATTTGAAATAACTATTTATCTAAATGGACCTTAAAGGAATTGTGTAATGAATGTATGTAAAATTTGAAAGTACAAGTAGCAGTTTTGGGTTCTTTAGTTTAATTTGGCCTTGATTTTAAGTGAGACCTCAATTACTGTCTTTAGTTTAAATTGGCCTTGATTTTAAGTGAGACCTCAATTTACTGTTTTATACATGTGACATAAAGGCATTTCTATAAGCATTATTATTGTCATTATAGTTTTGTGAATTGAAATTCTCATTATGCATAAATGTTAAATTTTAAATACAAAGAGCCGTAGTGTAAAGCCATGAACCATAAGAAGTCTGGTTTTTGCTGCTTATTTCGCTTCAAGCATCTTTGAGAATTTTCTTCAGCCTTAAGATTTCCAATATTCTCTTTTTCCCTGACAATACAAGTCCTCTGTACGTTTATGTGATGCTATCAAAATTTATTGTTGATTAAAGTTGTTTCCAGTGAGGGGCATGTGGCTGACCTGGTTGAATCTGGTGTTTTATGATAGTTGAGCGAGCAGGAGGACCTTATTGTTTGGATGCGAACTGCAGCTCTGCCAACTTTTAGAAAGTTGTATGGGAAGATAGAGCAGGATCTACTTCCTAATGATGAGATACACGTGACATTGGAGAACAACTATAATACGTACAGTTTCAATGGCAAGAAAAAACTGGTGCTATCAACCACAAGCTGGCTTGGTGGAAAGAATGACTTTCTTGGCATTGCTTATCTCACTGTTGGGGGACTCTGTTTCTTTTTGGCAATGTGTTTCACTGTTGTTTATCTTGTCAAGCCCAGGTAACATTCTTCGCCACATTGACTCGAATTATTGTTAAATTTAGTTCTCCCATCTGAGAGCTCCCATTTTATGCTGAGGATTCTTATGCATGCATTTGTCATGTCTGGGAAAATATATAGTTGGGTCTACTTCTGTTTGTCATGTCTGGGGTCCTTGCTGCAACTGAAATGCAAGTTAGAATTTGTTGAAGGGATTAGCAAAAGGAAATTGACATGGCTGCCTGTTGGTCGAACAGGAAAATCTATGCCAGTTCTACAATAATACATAAATAAGATCATTCTAGCATATGGTGGGAGTTTGTATAATTTTTTCCTCGAAACTAATAAGGTGTTACCCACCTGTGTAGAGATAATTATGCATGTATCAACAGTACTACATGTTGAGATGTTATCTGAAGCTATCAAGTGACAATATTTCCAACTCCAGTTTATTTAATGGCATGTTGTCCAAACAGGACTGAGTTTTTAAGTAAGTTTGTTAACATTGCCTGGTTAAGGACAACTTTGTGAACTAGCTCTTCCAGTCCTTTGTGCTTTGTGCATATAATGTAGTTTATGTTATAAAGCTTGTCAAGACACGTGCACTACTATGGAAGAAATGATCTACTCCAATAACAGGCACATGTGCATCGAGCATACATCCAGTAGCTTCTACTGGTTTTATGAGGCATATCACCCTACATTTTTTGTAGGCCAGTTGTGGTCTAGCCTGTGTTATGTTGAAGTATATTTTAAATCATCTTAGTTATTGGCATGTCTAGCATCTATCTGGTAATATTTTCTGACTGTTAAATCTTTGTTCAGGAGGCTTGGAGACCCATCTTATTTGTCGTGGAATAGAACTCCTGGAGGCCGCTGAAAAAAGCTTTTGGAATCTCACGTATGGATCTCAAAATAGTTGATGTAATTTTGTGTATTAATTCTAAAATATAGCCTCAGCTTGGAAGGTGTTCAGGTTTGACTTTAATTTTTGAACAGGTGTAAGACAATTGGTATATTTTGTGTAACTTAAGCAATAGCATTGGGTGTAATAACTTGTGTCAACGTATGAGATTCATCTCAGCTGATGTCGCTATACAATTTGATTTTTTGTTTGTGTGCAATACATACATGTTGCCCTGAGACATACTACATGATACTCTTGAGCAAAGATATATGCGCACCTTCTGGATGGACTACTCAAGGATGATCAGAAACTGTGGTCTCATGTGGAATTGTGATTTTCCCTCCTGGCAGACTGGCAGTCATGCAGCAAGCTGATAACTTTTAGAAGTGGCGAAAGAGAATGAAAAACAAAGATAAAGAAGGTATGGTCCTCCCATTTGGAAAGACAGATTTTTGCAAGAATTCAATTTAAATAAATTTTATTTTATTAAATTTCATTTTTGGAAGTAATATAGAGAATTCAATCATTCAATGATCTCAAATTAAATAAAAATGATCAAAATTTAATTCATTGTTAAATTAAATAATTATATGTTACAATCTTTGAAACTTTCAATATTATTGGTTGTTAAATAAATAAAAGTAATAAAGCAAAATAAAACGAATTGAGTGTACTATTTATGCGATAATATTTGAAATAATTAATGTCTAAGAAGCCAAATTAATCTATCATAAAATCGAGGTTTTCTAAACGTTTTATCATTATTTTTTTCGAAGGAGCTTATGGTATCTGTTTTACGTGATTTAAGGAGTGGAAAATCAAGTTTTTGCATTTTGGAAGGCAAATATCTGTCTTTTTTTTTTTTTTTTCTTAGTTATTAAACTTAGCCTGGTGCACTGGGTCGATCCAGTGATTCCACAATTTGAGTGCTAAATTGAGTCGGATTTGTAATCATACTGGATTTGCAATTTATTTATAAAAAATTATGTGATTCAAATGGTTGAATTGATGACCTCGTGACTTGGTGGCACTTAGCCAGTGACCCAGTCTCTTAATTTTTAATTTTTTTCTTTTTTTACTATCCCTTGCTTTTTTTAGATAAGTTATTATGATGTACACTTTTATTTTTATTTCTGAAGATTTCTTTAATCATTTTGCATTTGCATTTTATATTATAAAAGTAAGAAAATTTTCATTTTATTTTAATTCTTAAATTAATTTTAATATCTGAAATTTAATAATTTAATTATATTTAATTCTTAAATTGATATATAATGAAATATTTACACTCAATTACGCATTTTGATGAAAGTGTAAGGATTAAAATTATTAAATTAAAATTTCTTTTTTTTAGCCCATAGTGTGATTAATGGATATGATAGTTTAAGAATACATGAAAGATTTAATGAACTTATTTATCTATTTTTTTTATATCTAATTTGTTAATTTTTACATTTGAGTGGAGGTTTAAGTATTCTTAGATCTTTTAATATTTTTATATATTTTATTATATAAAATTTTAAATTATATATTTAATTAATTATATTGATCAGCTAGTTTAACCATTGATCTAGTGGTTGAATCACTGATCCGTTAATAGACAGAGTTGATATTCGGCTGAGTTTAATAACTACGCTTTTTTTGAGATTTGGCAAAGAAGGCACAGTACATTATTAGTGTTTGAAGGCATATTAAATTATCACTAACAAAATTTCTTTTCTAAATTAATGTCAACGATGTAGAAATGCACAAACGTAGTAGGGGAAAAATTGCACCTGAACAGAAATAACAGACTTTCATTCATGAAATAGAATGAGATACATCCACTAATAATAACCTAACTTAGCATTACATGTTGCAAATCCACCTGATCAAACTGACATGCATGCTTTGTAATCCAATATGCAACTTGATCTGCCTTTCTACTTACAAGCTCCAGGCTACTATTAGAAATTGATCTCAAAGAAACTGCATCTCTTATATTATATTGGTGACTTCCTAAGGAAAGACCTTTTTATAGTTATTGAATCAATAACCATTAAGGAATCATACTCAAAAATAATGTTATGAAGCCCATTATTTCCAGCAAATCTGATTGTCTCCCTAAGTGTCAAACCTTTTGCTACTAGAAGCGACTACACTTCATGAATGATGATCTAATGTGGTGCACTCTTCCATTTTCTTCTCTGCACGCAAAAGCAACTGCTGCCTGTTTTGATGCTTATGAAAAAGATGCATCAGTGTTAATCTTTAAGAAACTTGCAGGTTGGCATCTCCAACTACTAAGACTGCTATTTTCCTATTGTCTTGCATTGGAGCTTCAACTATCCCTTCCTGTTCTTGCAACTCACTCCACGCTTTATCTGCTGCAGTCTTAGCGTCTACTAGATTGATCAATTTACCTTTGAAAAGGCCTGCATTTCTCATTTTCCATATATTCCAACACATAACAACTATGGCATCAATGTATTTTTCCCAGCCCCTTTCTTCCAACTCACAATGGAATCCCACCAAATTTTGAACTCCCCTTCTTCTCCTACTACTCTGTCAGTGTGCAATCAAACAGAGCACCAAGTTGCTCTAGCATGAGGGCAGTAAAAAAGCATATGCTGGACCATCTCTGCTTTAGGACCACATATATTATGACATTCTGAATCTCCAATCCCTTTCTTGTTGGGATATCAACCCAAGTCCCACATCGGAAATAAGGAAGAATGACCTTGAATATAAGTGTCCATCCAACTCCATTAGTATGAGGCCTTTTGGGAGGAGCTCAAAAACAAATCCGTGCGGGTTTGGCCCAAAGCGGACAATATCATACTAATGTGGAGTTTTCGGTGGTGTTCGCGGTCCCAACAAGTGATATCAGAGCCCAGGTTCGGAAATAGAGCAGGTGGTGGACTGCGTTGTGTGTGGGAAGCCCCCTTGGTGTAATCTCGTGATTGGAGTGACTTGTGTCGAAAGTCTTCGTGTCCCGTTGGTTGATAAACGGCGGTACAAGACGAATGGAATGGATTATTGCTGGAGGGGAGGGCCATGAGTAGCTGTGTGGTCCTTGGTTTGAGGGGAGGATTGTTGGGATATCAACCCAAGTCCCACATCGGAAAAATAAGGAAGAATGACCTTGAATATAAGTGTCCACTCAACTCCATTAGTATGAGGCCTTTTGGGAGGAGCCCAAAAACAAATCCGTGCGGGCTTGGCCCAAAGCGGACAATATCATACTAATGTAGAGTTTTTGGTGGTGTTCGCGGTCCCAACATTTCTTAAACAAGTTAGCTTTAATTGCTAAAGCTCCATTCGCACATCTCCATAGAAAGGTGCAAATTTTTGGTTGCATCCCTCTATTCCAGACAGACTTCCAAAAAGCTTTATCCCCCTGACCTCCATGATTTCTTCTTGCTTGATTAAGATGACTCTAATCCCCTTCAAGTGCAACGTAATAATCAGACCTCACTGAATATATACTAGACCTTTCATGATGTCACACTAGCCTGTCATTTGAATTATGATTCCCAATTGGAATCCTCCCAATTGCTGCTGCTTCCTCGGCATTAAAAAATACTTCTCAGTAAATCTCCTTTCCACCCTTTAATATCTGGATCAATTAAATTTGATACTGTAAAAACATTTTCAAAATCAGGCTTTCGGGAGGTAATTTTGAAGCTAGGTAAATCAGGCACCCAGGCATCTTCCCAAATCATGATTTCTTTCCCATTTGAAACATTCCAACACTGCCCCTTCAGAAGTAAATCTCTTCCCTCAAGCAAACTAGCCCAGATCCACGAAGGACGGTTGCCTTTTTTGGCCTTCAAAATTGAGAAATTTCTAAAATAAACAGCCTTCAACACCTGCATCCATAAGCTGTTCTGATCTTGAAGCATTCTCCAGAATTGCTTTGCCAAAAGTGCAAATATTAAATCAATCGAGTCTCTAAACCCCAAGCCTCCATCCAGCTTCTATTTGTCAATTTATTCCACCCCAGCCAATGGATACTCTTTTCTCTACATCATTATTCCACTGAAATTTAGCCATTATAGATCGTATTTTCTGAAGTGATCCCTTTGGCAATTTTAAAACAGTCATAAAAAAAAATCTAGAATTGCTTAGATTACAGCTTTTAACAAAACCTCTCTCCCTGCTTTAGACAAAAACATGCTCTTCCAAGATTGCAATTATCTTTGAACTCTAGCCAAGACTGAAATGATTGTTGCATTTTTATTTTTCCCCATTCAGATGGGGTGCCAAGATATATATATATATATATATATATATATATATATATATTTTAAAGGATTTAGCTTCTGGATTATGTAAAATCTCCATGACAGCATTTCTCTCCTCCACCGTATTTTTACCATTAAACAAAACCTCAGACTTGTTCAAATTAATCTTCTGGCCAGATGCTTTTGAGTATCCTTCCAAAATTGACTTCAAAACAGAAACTTCCCTTCTTGATACCTTCCCAAATAACAAAGTATCGTTTGCAAACAAAACATTAGTTAGAACAGGGCAAGAATGAATAAACAAGGTGAGAGGGGATCCTTTGTCTCACTTCTCAATTTGAAGTATTTTTTTTGGGAATCCATTAATCAAAATTTGGAACTGAACTGAGGTTGCACACTCCATAATCAATCTAATCATTGGTGACTAAAACCCAATTTTTCAAATAACAATTTCAATAAAGCGCAATTAACTCTGTCGTAGGCTTTTAGCATGTCGAATTTAATAGCCATAGCTCAATTTCTTCCCTGCTTTATCTTCAAGCTATGGAAAACCTCATACGCGGTGATAATGTTGTCTTGAATGCAATGCTGAGGGACAAAGGCAGATTGATAAGGAGCAATTTAACCATTCAACCGCGGCTTGAGTCTATTCACCATTACTTTCAAGATTACCTTATAAAGAAAATTACAGCAACTGATTGGTCTGTATTCCATTTAAGGATTCTAGTTGCTAGACTTTGGGAATAAGGGTAATGCTGGTTCTATTTAAGTGCTTTAGGAGCCTCTGTGAACTAAAAACTTCCCTCACCAAATCACACACATCAGGCTTAATAATATCCCGATTATATTGAACAAAACTGATAAACCACCCAAGCCTAGGGGCTGTTGATGCACCAAGTTCAAAAACAGCTTTTTCCAATTCCTGTAATGACACTTCTCGATTCAAATCCTTGCTCATCTCTTCTAAAATAAGCATAGGAATGCTGTGAATCACCTCCTCCCCTATAACCATGTTTTCTTTCTTGTCTAATTGCTTGAAGTAATCCCGAGCCTCCAAAGAAATTCTTCTTTCCTTTGAATCCACTCACCATCGATGATACGAGCTCCAACTATATTAAACTTGAGACCTAATATCTTTACGCTTGGAAACAACTCCTTGGAAAGCTAAATTAGATTTCCCCAAGTCTGCAATCCAAATCCAACCCGTGATAGAGCACCTTGGAATATGATCACCTTTAGATGATGATCTTCATGACATAATACTAACTCGTGAAAGAGAATGTTGGAATAATACACACAAAGTAGCTTTAATTGTATGAACTTGATTCAAGCAAGAAAAAAAACAAAAGATAACACTCTTAAGAAAATTGAATTTTATTGATCAAAACTTAACTGAATTTTTACATGAATAGTTGAGTTTTTATAGTGGCTCAACCCTAAATTAGAAACAACTATAAACTAGGAAATCTTTTTGGACAAGGATTGAAAATTTCTAGTTAGAATTAATTCCTAAACAAATAATAAGTTATAACTAAATTGGGCTACTATATATGATAAGTTTTAAGGCCCAAAACATAAAAAATTAAAGTAAAATAATCAAATTCAAAAAATAGAATAAATTGCACAGCCTTGACATTCATTGCGCTCGCAACACTTGTTGTGCTTGCAATAGAGAGCTAATGTATTTCAGTCGTGGTCACGACAAACCTCAATTTTTAGCATTTGAAGTTTGACTCTCTATGTTTTGGCCTTCATCCACTTGAATCGTTATCACTAAACTTTGATTTGAGTCTTGAATCCCCGTTTTGATGAATGATCCATCCTTGCATTCTTGAATTGTGGCAAGATCATCCCACAAGCCTTGTATCATCCTATTTAGTGCTTCCTTGAATTCCTTCATTCTAGCTCTTGTAATGGGACCACTGGGAAGCTGAGTTGGATCCTTACCTTTGTATGCTTCCTTATTTGCATCATTTCCTCCCTCCTTAAGATGATTTGTCCATGAATCTCCAACATTTACATCAAAAGGATAAAGGTCACTAACATTAAAGGTAGCACTCATATTATACTCACTAGGTAGGTCAAACTTGTATGCATTGTCATTGATCTTCTCAATGACTTGAAAAGGTCCATCTCCCCTTTGATGAAGCTTTGTTTTCCTTTGAGTTGGAAACCTTTCTTTTCGCATATGTACTTAAGCCCAATCACTTGGTTCAAATACAACACGCCTCCTTCCCTTGTTCACTTGGCTTCCTATTTATTGGTTTTTCATCTCAATGTTCTTGTGCACCTCCTTATGTAGTTTCTTCACCAAATTTGCTTTTCTTTTTCCATCCAAACTACTCCTTTCATTACAAGGTAAATGGACTAAATCCAAAGGAGTTAGAGGATTAAAATCATGAATAATTTCAAAAGGTGAGAAACCAGCAGTAGAATGCACAACTCTTTAAGTTCTTTTGGACAATAGCATGGAAAAAAATTCCTAAAGTCCTATTAAAAACTTCAGTTTGACCATCAGTTTATGGATAACAAGTAGTAGAAAACAACAATTTGGCTCCAAATTTACTCCACAAAACTTTCCAAAAATGACTTAGAAACTTTACATCCCTATCACTAATAATAGTTTTAGGAATGCCATGCAAACATGCTACTTCCTTAAAGAATAAATTAGCAATGTTGGTGGCATCATCAAATTTTATTACAAGGAATTAAATGTGACTTTTAGAAAACCTATCAACCACCATAAAAATATAATCTTTCCCCTTTTTTGATCTAGGCAACCCCAAAATAAAATCCATGGAAATATTAGTTCAAGGGGTACTAGAAACAAGTAAAGGAGTATATAAGCCTTGATTCAAAACTTTAGATTTAGCTTGTTTGTACACAACATATCTATCACAAATTCTTTATACATCCCTTTTCATTTTAGGCCAATAGAAGTGTTCATGTAAAGTATCTAAAGTTTTAGTGTTGCCAAGATATCCCATTAACCCTCCCCCATATGCCTCTTTAACAACCAATTCCCTCATAGAACAAATGCAAAGTCTATTTTCTTAAAAAAAAAACCCATCCATTCTATAGAATTTACCAAATGCAACTTCCTCATATGCTTTAAAAATGCTAGAAAAATTAGAGTCATCAACATACAAAGACTTAATGTTTTCAAAACCAAGCATTTTTGCATCTAAAGTATTAAGTAAAACACATCTTCTTGAAAGTGCATCAGCCACAATATTTTCGTTACCTTGCTTGTTCAACCCATTTGGCATGCCTCTTGTTCAACTTACTTTGCCCCTTTAGGAATATCAAGGATTGATGGTTGGTGTGAATTACAAACTCCTTGGGCCAAAGGTAGTGTTGCCAAGTCTCCAAAGCTCTAACCAAAGCATAGAGCTCCTTGTCATAAGTGGGGTACTTCAATGAAGCACTATGGAGCTTTTCACTAAATTAGGCGATTGACCTTTTTTCTTGCATAAGAATAGCTCCAATACCTACACCTAATGCATCACACTCAATCTAAAAAATATCATTAAATTTAGGCAAAGCAAGAATAGGTGCCTTACATAGCTTATCATTCAATGAATTAAATGCACTTATCTTTTAATGAGTTAAATGCACCTTCTTGTATTTTTTCCTACTTAGAAACACAATTCTTTTTACTTACCTTAGTTAGAGGTGCAGCTATGGTAATAAAATCTTTCATAAATCATCTATAAAAACTAGCCAAACCATTAAAATTTCTTACCTCACTTACTGATGTAGGAATAGGCTAATTTTTTATAGCACTTACATTTTCTTTGTCAACTTCAACACCTTGACCACTAATTACAAATCATAAAAACATAATCATATCTAAACAAAAAGAACACTTTTTAAGGTTAGCAAACAATTTTTCTTTTGTCAACACATCAAGTACACACCTTAAATATTCTAAGTATTCATCCATGCTTTTAGAATAAACAAGAATGTCATCAAAATATACAATAACAAACTTACTAATAAAATCCCTAAAGACATGGTTCATAAGTGCATTAGTCAAACCAAACGGTATAACTAACCATTCATACAAACCATATTTTGTTTTAAAGGTAGTTTTCCATTCATCACCTTCCTTCATCTTAATTTAGCGATATCCACTTTTCAAATCAATTTTGCTGAAGATAGTAGAACTGTGCAACTCATCAAGCGTATCATCTAACCTAGGAATAGGATGGTGATACTTTACTATAATGTTATTAATTGCATGGAAATCAACACACATATGCCAAGAACCATCTTTCTTAGGTATTAGCAAAATGGGCACAACATATGAACTCATGCTTTCTTTAACATGTCTTTAGCCATCAACTCATCAACTTGTTTTTGAAGCTCCTTTGTCTCCTTGGGATTACTTTTATAGGCTGGCAATCTATTGGTTATCTCCTTGGGAAGAAATTTATTGGGTATCTTGCCTTCGAATCGAAGTGCTAGGAATAAAATCAATTTGATGTTTGATACCCCTAATAGGTGGCAATCTATTGGGTAAATCCTCGGGAAAGACATCCTCAAATTCTTGTAAAAGAGAAACAAAAATACCAGGTAAAGAAACATTAAGATCATTAGTGTTAAGATAAAGCTCTTTGTACATGAGTACAAGTATACTTTTCTTTGAAAACCAAGCTTCTCTAATATCATTTCCCTTTATATAAAAGCTTATATGTTTGTTTTTAATCTCCACAATGTCTTTTTCCTCATTTTTCTCTTTTGAATTCTCGCTTAAACTTACTCTCTTGCTTTTCTCAAGATTTTTACCACTTTTCTCTTTTTCACTCTCTCTTTCTTTTGGCACATCCTCACTCACACTCTTTTCTTCACTTTTATTTTCTCTCTCATTTTGAATTCTTTTCAGCTCAATCTCATAGATTTCTCTAGGTGAAAGTGGTGCAAGAGTTATCTTCCTTCCATCTTTCTAAAAAATGTGGTGATTGGTGTAGCCATCATGCAATACCCTTATATCAAATTGCCAAGGGCATCCCAACAATAGATGATCTGCTTGCATAGGCACAATATCAGACAAAATTTCATCATTATATTAGCCTATTTTAAAAGCAACTAGGACTTGCCTTGTCACCTTAATTTCCCCACAATCATTAAGCTATTTCAATTTATAAGGGTGAGGATATTTAATAGTAGGTAACCCTAATTTTTCAAAAAAAGTGGTACGTGCTACATTGGTTACACTACCCCTATCTATAATTATATCACAAATTCTATCTTTTACAAGGCATCTAGTTTGAAATAGATTTTCCCGTTGTTGCACATTATCATTATATTGGATTTGCATGTTCAATGATCTTCTTGTAACACGAGACCTCCCATGTTCGACTATTTCAGGTTGATTTTCCTCCTCTTCATCACTTGCATCTTCAAGAGGTGGCATCTTTTCTTCTTCAATCTCTTCTTCACTAGCTGAATAGTACTCCCCATTAAACATAAATATTGTTCTTTTATTTGGACAATCCTTCTTGTAGTGACCTACACCTTGATATTTAAAGCATCTAATATTTCCAAAACTAGGAGTAGATTTACCTTTGTCCTTGCTTGGGGTAGGAGTTTTAAGAGCTTCCTTGGAATCGGTCTTAGGCTTGGATGAATAAACCTTGTCATCTTTCCTCCAATTTGATTTGTAGGGTGAAGAATTGGAAGAGGAAGAGAAGAACCAATTTGCATTGCCTTTCTTCCTCAATTGCTTCTCAACCTTTAAGGCAGGATGGAGCAAGTCTTCAAGCTCCATGTATGGTTACAACTTAACCACATTTGCAATCTCCTTGTTCAACCCGTTGAGGAACCTTGCCATTGTAGCCTCATTATCTTCTTCCATGTTTGCTTGAATCATAGCTACCTTTATCTCCTTATAGTATTCCTCAACACTCTTGGACCCTTGAGTTAGGTTTTAAAGATGATTGTATAGCTCCCTATAGTAGTGGCTTAATATAAATCTTCTTCTCATGATTGTCTTAAGGTCCCTCCATTCTTCTATAGGTCTTTCTCTATTTCTTCTTCTCTTTTGCTTAGTATCATCCCACAAGTAATGGCATACCCATTGAATACACCCACAACAAGCTTCAACTTCTTGGATTCAGTGTATTATGACAATCAAACACCAATTCAATCTTTTTTTCCTAATCTAACTACGCTTCAGGATCCATTCTTCCATGGAATGATGGTATTTTCAATTTTATACTACCATTATTGTTATCTTGTTTAGTCTTTAGTCTTACTTCTTCTTCTTCATCAACATCACTAGGTGACTCATCATCATCTTTAATTTCATCTCGAACTCTCCTTGGTACATGCCTAGCTTGTCTAGGAAAATTAGGTAGCTGTCTTGTTGTGATTGAAGCATCTAATTGGTCCATTCTTTCAATAATTCTTTGCTTGGGTTGGTCCATTCTATTATTCATGGCTTGCAACATTTTGGTTATGGCTTGGAGCTGATCTCTTTCGCCTCATAGGTTGCTTGAGTTCCACTCATAAAACAAAGTTAATAAAGCAAAGAAAATGTTTTCTCACTTCGCTCTCTTACACGTTTCACTCAAGCAATGTTATCACTCAAGTTTACTCGTGTTTGTTTTATACTCAATTAATGGCTTTTCTCCAGATGTGCTCACATTTAGCTTTTTTCCACTCAAATCTCTTGCTAAGATTAGTTGCAAAATAAAATTAATATAATCTCTACTAAATTACAATGTAAATGATGAAATCTAAGGTTAAAAAACTCAATGAAACAAGAAACTAAAAAATCCTAATGACGTTAGGAAAAATAAGAATCCCAATTGGACTATGAAAACAAAATTAGAATTTGACTCAGAAAAGTAAAATTAGAAATCCTAATTGAAGTTGGAAAATAAAAGTTGAAATCCTAATAGAACTAAGAAAATAATATAGGAATCTTAATTTTATTAGAAAACCTAATTGGACATGAATAAAAGAAGATAACTTAGAATGGAAGTAGGAAAGTCAAACTAGGAAATGATAGGGAATAGGAAAATAACTCTTATCTTATGGTGGAGGGATGCTTTGACTTAGTCCACTCCCTATAGAAAATTGAAATCCTTTTTGATTCTCCTAGATTTGGTTAGAATTCAAGCAATCTTCTTTGTCCTTTCCACTATAGAATTTGAAACAAACACTATATATTCCTATATAATTCTAATTTTGCCAAGATTCTTTTTCTTCTTTTTTCCTTTTTCTTTCTTGGCCAATTCTCTCTCTCTCTCTCTCTCTCTCTCTTTTTAATTTAATTATAGCAACAACTTGAAAGGACAATTAACAAACAAATTACAAGAAGCCAAACCGAATTGAAGTCTTCAAACTTGTAATGGATGAATCCTCCACTTTATTCTTCTCGAATTCGAATTGGTTCCTAAGTAAGTATGAATGAATTTGACCTTCTAACACTTGAACTTCGATGAAACACTATAACAAAATGGAAAAGGTAGAAAATAAAGAGACAAACTAAAGAAGTTGAACACAAGACACAAACAAAAGGGTAGATGATTTTTTTTTTCTAACATGAAACAAAGGTAAATAAAATTAACGAAATGAAAAAAAATGGAAACAAGAAAGAACAAAAGCAAAAGAAATAAAATGAAATAGAAAGATATAACTTGATTTAGAGTACCAAATTGATACGAACTCAAAGTATATTAAACTTGAGATCCAATATCTTTATGCTAGGAAGTAACTCCTTGGAAAGCTAAATCATGAAAGGTAAGTAAAGAGTACATGAAAGGAAACATTAGCACTTGATTCAACCTCTCTTAGATTTATTATAAAGGATGGTTCTAAAATTTATTTGATATTATTTAAGGTTATTTGGGATGGAGAATAGTAGTTTGAAAGTGTCAAATGGAATTGTAGAAACTTGTTTCAAAACTTGAAATTTTGAAGACATAACTTAAGTTAAAAAAGGAAGTTCAAGATCTAATAATTGTTTTCCACGTTTAATTAATGATATGGGATTTTTAACATGCTAATTTCATAATTCTATGATCAATTTGAGGATTGGAAGAAGAATTAATGGTTTTCCCTAAATTCTAGGGTTTATGGACAACTTGGGGATTTTGTGAACTGAACTTGAATTCATGGAATTGAAGGGAAATCAAGCTTGAGAATAGTACAGCATGATTTGTATAATATTAATTTTAAAATTCAATTGATAGAAATGATTTTCTCCAAATTTAATGGACTATGTTCATGTATGGAATTGGAAAGTGGAAGTAGAATTAATTCTATTAAATATTGAAAATTGTTTAAATTGATTCTAATTGAGTAATAAGAAATTGAAATGTAAAATTGGGAGGAAAGGAATTATCTTTCCTTAAAGTGAATACTTTTAGCTATTTGGAAAATAATTAAGGAAAGTGTTAAAATTAGTAATAAGTTAGTACTACAATAAACAAGATGAAAGTGCTAACAAGTTAAGTTAAATTTAAACTAATAAATAACAAAGAAGTGATTAATGTGTAATTGAAATCCAAATGTGTAGAATCTAAAGATAAGGAGAAGGAAATTGTCCAAAAGTGCAGGGAGCACTACTAGCATCAAAGTTAAATGTAAATAGAAGCAAAGGAGTCCAAGGTGAGTACTTAATAATATAATATAACATGTGTCATATTCTTTAAACCTTTATTGTTTAAACCATTATTGTTGAAATATTCCAATTCCAAGATGAGCATAATTGCCTATTGAATATTAAGCCATTTGATATGATATTTTTGATGGCATTTGATTATTGTGAACCTTTCATGTTGAATTCATAATGTGATTATTGAATTCCTTATTGTGAACCTTACATGAACCTTTCTATTGATGGCTATTGATAAGCAGAAATACCCTTTTGATGTGGCGTAATACATTGGGCTTTATGCACTTGGTATAAGCTTATGGATAGGGCGAGAGTACCCAATCTCTATTAGGGGAAATGCCTAATTTTAAGACCTAATCAGTCTTGCATAATGTGATATATGTGAGTGAGCAAGGCTTAGGCCACCACTCTTTAATTTATATGTGTGGGAAGCATTCTGTTTCTAACAAATTACTATTTATACTAAAAGATATTGTTTTCATCTTAAATGAGAACTTGATTCATAATGACAATTTTGATTAATATCATTCCATTATCACCATGAGCCATCCTAATAATGAACAACATACTCACCATATATATTATATTATTATGTACTCATTGATCTTTGCCTTATTTTATAATTGTTTAAATTTTTCAGGTAAGGTTGACTAGTGAGCAAGGTAAATTCCAAGCCCTGTTCTTCCACTTGAAAGTTGTTTTGCTAAATTCGAGTGTCATGAATCTTATTTATTGTGAGGCCTTGCCTGAGCACCGGTCCGATCCGCCAAGGAATCGAAATGTTCTTCGGGAGAAACTCCACGATTGGAACTCGCTATGAGTTCAAAAAATTAATTTTTGTAATTTGAAAGTTGTGAAAGTGAGTTGCCACTTTAATTTACTTATTTTAATTGGGAAAATTGAAGAAAACCCAAATTGATTGACTCCAAAAATGTTTTGATTTTGTCCCAATGGAAAAGCACTAATCCACGAGTGACCAAAGATGGCTCAGGGATCAGGTTTTGGTAATTACACAATTGAGAGAATATATTTTTTTTAGTTTGGTTAAAAATTGCAAAATAACTCTTAAAAAGGAATTTTTGTGTATGTATGAACAAGAATAAAATGATGCATGAAATAGATATTTATGATAAAATGAAATGAAATGGCAATAAATAAGTAAAAGAATAAATCCTACTTAATTATTACAAGATCAAAGCGAATGAAATAAGAGGATCTTTCCTCTAGCCCTTATGGGTACTAGGAAAAGCACACATTCCTCAACTAAGTTAACAAAGAATTCAAAAATAAAACATTAATACAAATAAATCAAAGTAAAAGGGAAAAAATGTTATTACAAAAGATTTTGGAATTGATGCTTTTTCAGAATGGTAGCCTGCGTATCCTATTGAATAGGAATCAAACCCCACACAGTTCTTCCTTCTTGCGAAGGAGGGGTTCTGGAAAAAAATGTTGGTTTGTTTATTAATTTAATTTTGATTCTTAAATTAACAAATTTTAGATCTTTTTTGTTTTAGACCTAAAGAGAATTCTAGATCTGAGTTTAGAATTTTAAAAATAGACAAAAGGAATTATACCTTTGCTTTCCTTGATTTTCGGATGAAAGGGGCGAGCTTAGCTCCGGATCTAAGCTCCATTTTGGATTTAGGACTCTAAAGTTGAACCTTAAATAGCAAAAAAATTAGCAAAATAGTGTAATAAATGCTAATTAAAAGAATTTGAAACGATAATTTTTTAGCATCAAATTTCAAACAGAATTTTAGCACAACAAGTATAGCAATATAGGAGAGTTTCTGCCTTCCAATTCCCCCTAAATGAGCTAGAAAGAAGCTCAATTTATAGAGCTGCAGAAGGGGTGCCGCTGGATGCCGGCGGCGGCACCGGCAATGCGCCGGCCGACCGGGTGGCACCAAGATTGTGCCCGCCGGTAGGGTGGCACATTAGGCATGCCACCCATGCCACCAGCACTCTAGGAGTGCCACCCCATTGCTGGCATGGTGGGTGTGCCGCCCAACATGGTGGCACGCTGTAGAACCATTAATTCAACTTGATTTTGCACATTTTTGGCCGTTTTTGGTATGTTTCATATCCAATTTTGGGCCCGGTTTGATTCTATGAGTTTGAGACTAAAAACTAGTCGATTGAAAGTGAAAGATTCAGGAAATTTATTTTTCAATGGGGCGCTGCCCCCTTGACTCCTGCCCACTAACTGGCTAGCGGGACCACCGTATGCATAGCGCACTATTCTCAGTAGGTGTCAAGCTACAGTCAGATCATAAGGGTGCAAATTTGAGGGTTCACAGCTGCCCCTTATAAGAATTGGCTTTAAGCAAAAGGTGATTCTGATGACAGTGAACCCTGGAAAGAGATGCCATGTTAGACTTTGGGCTTATGCTCTTACAACATCAGATTTTTGGCTTATATATTCTTTTACCATGTTAGATTATAGGCTATGCCATGTCAGAACTTGGGCTATACCATGTCAGACTTTGGGCTTGTGATATTTGTTTATGCTTATCATGCATGAGGACATTCATGCTTTGTGGAAACTGAACCTTATGAAGAAGGACAAACATGGTATAAAGATATGACCCTTTTGGGAGGGGGCCCATAGGATAAATGAGGTTTTGTCAATGGCTATTAGTTTGACCTTGGCGTTGGATGTGAGAATGGTCATGGTGATCTTCAATTAAGGCTATATGTCCAGCCTAATTGTTGGAGGTAAAGATAATTTGGTGAATTTTAATCAAGGCTATCTGTTCTGCCTAGACTTTAAGCTTTGGAGATTTGATCCACCTAGGGAATTCAAATTAGTTTAGCAAGGCCACCTGTTTGGCCTTACTATTGGGCAGATTATGATCAAAGTTATCTGTTTGGCTTTGATGTTTGGAAAGATTGAGATCAAAGCTATCTGTTTGGCTTTAGTGGTGGGGAGGATTAAGGACAAAGTTATCTGTTCGACCTTGATGTTAGAAGGATTAGGATCAAAGCTATCTGTTTGGCTTTAGTGTTAGGAGGAATAGGATCAAAGCTATTTGTTCAACCTTGATGTTGGAAAAGTTGGGATCAAAACTATCTGTTCAGCTTTAGTGTTAAGAGGAATAGGATCAAAGCTATTTGTTTAGCCTTGATGTTGGAAAAGTTGGGATCAAAACTATCTATTCGGCTTTGGTGTTAAAAGGATTGGGATCAAAGCTATCTGTTTGGCTTTGGTGTTGGAAGGATTAAGGTCAAAGCTTGGCTTTGGTGTTGGAAGGATTAAGGTCAAAGCTATCTATTTGGCTTTAGTGTTAGGAGGAATAGGATCAAAGCTATTTGTTCAGCTTTGATGTTGGAAAAGCTAGGATCAAAGCTATCTGTTTGGCTTTGGTGTTAGAAGGATTAGGATCAAAGCTATCTGTTCGGCTTTGGTGTTAGGAAGATTATAATCAAAGCTATCTGTTTGGCTTTAGTGGTAGAAGGATTGGGGTCAAAGCAATATGTTCAACTTTGGTGTTAGATTTAGAGAAGGTTATGTCTCTGAAAGACAAGGGGTGTGGGAATGTTAGCATAGGTGGCTTGACTCAGTTTACCCATGGAAAGTTACGGTTGAGGATTAGTCCTTGTAGGGAAAGGTCTTAGCTAAGGAGGGTATGTCTGGCTAGGAAATCCATTTGAAAGGCTTAGTATGATTTTGCCTTAAAGGAGATCATGGGCTTTATAAATGAGGGCCTTTTGGTAGTGAGCTTCATGGTGAAGGCTTCTTAGATCTGGGCTTTATGATGAAGGCTTTTGGTTTTGAGTTCATGGCGAAGGCTTTTGGATCTGGGCTTCATGGTGAAGGCTTTTAGATCTGGGCTTCTTAATGAAGGCTTTTAGGTTATATGCCTCTTAATGAAGGCTTCTTGGTTTGAAGGTAAACTGAAACTTCTGGATTTGAGCTTCTTGATGAAGGCTTTTGGATTTGGGCTTTTGGATTTAGGCTTCTTAATGAAGGCTTCTAGATTTGGGCTTCTTAATGAAGGCTTTTGGGAGATATGCCTTGATTTCTGGTTTTGCCAAGGAAACTAGATTTAAAGATGATAAGCCCTGATAGACTTGAAAATTTTGGTTCTACTCATTTTGAGATTATGCTAAGGAATGGATGGTATGTGGTATGATTTGCCAATGATGCTTGAGATGGAACAATATGATTTCATAAATTTTGAGAATGGTTTGAAGGTAGGCTAAAACTTCTGAAAAGAATCATGGAGGTTGTATGATTTTGCTTTTTGTAACATGAATCATGGAAAAGAGCAAGTCAAGCTTTTTGTGTTGTTTAAGATTGAAGAGACTCTTGGAGTAACACTTAATTGGTTTAACTTTATATAAATTGCATTGGTTGAAACAAAGAGCCCTTAGGAATGGCTAAAGGGCTAGTGGAAGAAGATAAATTGGGGATCATGCTTCGAAATGAGAGATAAGGATGTAATAGACTAGAGATATGTAAGAGGGATTATGCCTTAGCTCTTTGAACTAAGCGACAGGATGGATTGACAACAGATGGCGACTTAGGAAGACATTCCCCCATTGTAGGATAAGGCATAGAAGATTGTATATCCTTAGAGAATAAATCTCTAATTAGGAAGGATGATGGATTGATTAAAGATGATTTGACAACTTTAGACATAAGGGAAGATGACTTGGATGAGCCTTTTTTCTCTCTCTCTCTCACTCTCCCTCTCTTTCTTAGCTCTAACTTTTGCTTAAGCCATCCTTTTTGGGTTTTCAGCTTAGTGAGCTTGCATTTAGGAGAAAATATTCCACCATGATTTGGGCTACTGTTTTGAAGGGCTCTGGCCCTTGAATTCTAGATTTGACAAAGGTCTTTTCTGAACTTGTTGCCCTTATTGAGGTGCATTATTTGATTACCTAATGTACAATAGGTAATTCCATTTGATTTGCTTTTTGTGCTTCAATTGTTTGATGAGAGGTCTATTACTTGACCTTCTTTGATTAGGAGCTGATGAAGCGATAGCTGATTTGTGAGCACCTCAAATTCAGATTTATGCTAATTGTGGTGGGTTTAATTGATCTCTTTTTTCCTCTTTTTCCTTTTTCTCTCTTTTTTTTTTTTATTTTGTTCCCTCTCTCTCTCTCTCTTTTTTTTTTTTTTTTTTTTTTTTATGGCTCATCCATCTCAGACTAAACAAGGAAGATGAAAAGAAAATGTATGTGTATTACTATAAAGGAAACTTTATTGCAAGATGACAAAACGAACCACTATGGTTGACAAGAATAAAGAAAAATAAGACGATAGACTCCGACTCAGATTTGGACTCAGACTTTTGAGATTCAGCCTTGGACTCAAGTTTAGACTTGGAATTCAATCTCAGACAGGTCAGATTAACTGAACTTGAACTACTCCATGACATGCCTTCTAGGGCTGAGGTAAGGTGGAGTTGAATTAGAATTAGATTCCTCATCACTGTTCAGGTTGGTGGTGGGGAATTCAGCTTGAAATGATTGACTTTGGATGCAATCTTCAACTTTTGATGCAGTTGCAACCAAAGCTCTGAAGGTGCGTAGGTATCGTGTTAACAAGTGGGCTTTATAGGTGGGAAGTAGATTCTTGACAATGATATCTACTTGTTCTTACTTTATTGGCCTGTTTACCAGTTGAGCAGCTTTAGCCCTCCACCTAGTAAGGAACAAGGAAAAGGACTCATCTGGAAGTTGCTTTGTGGTTTCTAAATCCTTTCTTGTAATGTCCACTTCACTATTTTAGTGGTACTGTTCGACAAATGCCTTGTAAATATCCTCCCAAGTCTGTTTTTGGGTATTATCCAAGTTAATAAACCATGTTAGGGCAGTATCCGTAAGAGTTGGATGAAAGAGTTGAGCAAGGAGCTCATTGTTGATAGCAAAGGGATGCATTGCCCCTACATACATTTTTAAATGGATCCTGAGGCAAGTAGTACCATCAAATCTATCCAAATTTGGCATCTTGATGTAACAACCCACACCTACCCTAGGAATTTTCGTGATCAATTGCTTGATTTAGAACTAATAAGGTTAAGTGTGTGCTTGTGCGAAAAATTGTGATTTAAGTGATTGATGAGTATATGGCATATTAAATTAATTTTAATATGCATAATATATGTTGCTAATGTGAAATAAATGATTTACATAAAGTGCATTTGCATAAAAGAATTTATTTTAAATAAAATGAATTTTCATGCATAAGACAATTTTTAAGCATAAAATAATTTTATGGGTATTTTTAAAATATTTTAAAATAAATATTTTTGAGGGAAATGTTCCAGAATTAATAAGAAAAATATTCTTTTTATTTTAATTCTATTTAGCCAAAAATTTTAAAGAAAAAGCCCAAATACCCAAAAGCCCACTACACAAAAATCCTCCTAACCTAATTCATTAAGGGTATTAGTGGAAATTCCACTCCAACCCTAATATATATTCAAAAATTTGGCCAAACCAGGGTATCTAGCAGCCGTTCTCTTATTCTTTCTATATCTTGGCAGAAAATCCTCTCAAAATATTTCTCTCTACCGAAATATTGAAAACACCTTACCGTTTCGCGATTTCGTGACCGTAATCATAAGTTTTTATTCTCTTTCGATTTCTAAACTGATTTCTATGAAATGAATTATGGGAAAATTATTCTAAACTGTTTGATTACTGATTTCTACAGATTCAATTCTGTTTGAGTGAATTTTTGGGAGAGAAAATTTATTTTCTACCGAAAACACGATTCTTTCCGCAAGATTTCTCCAAAGGTGAATTCTATAACTTAAAATCACAATTTTATTGCATAAACATCATAAAGGGGGGGTGATTTGTGCATGGTTGTATTCTAAACTAATTTTTGATTTGTTTTGATGAAAAATATTGGATTAAATAATATTTTTGCATATTTCTGCGATGACTGAAAAGTTTCAAAAAAACAAAGGAATTCAAGGTTTTTGTGTTAGAACTTGGAAGTTGAAAAATTTTATTCTTGCATGGTCATATGGCTGCTGATTTGTATGAATAGGTATTCTAATATGATATTTGTTTTGTTTAGATGAAAAATAATGATTTGAATCATGTGTCTGTTTATCGCTGAAATGAACGAAATGCGCGGAAAGCGCAAAAACTCATGATTTTTCACCTAAGCCTTTGAACTTGGAAATTTTTTTGTAAACCCTATCTATGGCTGCCAATTCATGAAGGGATGTGTTCTAAACTGATATTTTCTATGATTGAATGAAAAATAATGGTTTAAACAACCTGTTTGCATATTTATGAAATGACCAAAAAATACCGAAAATAAGAAAACTTATGGTTTTGTGTTCTATAATGCAAAAGGTTGAATTTTTATATATTAGTAACACCAATACTGGCTGATTTCTTATGAATTTAAGTTTTAAAATGATTTTTGCTATGTTTACATGAAAAATCTTGGTTCAAACTATGTTTTTACATATTTTTGAAATAGACAGAAAGTATGGAAAGAAGAAGAATTTGGTTTTTACCTTGATGATGCATTTGGCCTATATAAACATTTTTGTCCCAATGTTTATAAATTTTATGTGATGTGTTTTGATGATTGTTGACATGTATGTATGTATAATAAATGATAAAATTTCATGTTAGTAGAAGGTATGATCCTAGATAAGCTTAAATGCATTTGGTACACTTAAGGTATACTTAAGGTATCTTAACCTTATATTGAGATTAGAATGCAAATGTGGTTGAGTAATTTGGAACTAGATGTTATGATGACTTGATGATGAACATGTGGTTATGAGTTAATGAAGTAAAAGGGATCATAAGAGTGAAGCATGACGCTTGAAAGGTTAATTGTTAAGTTGACATGAATGGAAGTGTAAAGTAAACTAAGATAATTGATAAAGTGAATTGATATTGAGGTAATAATATTGTGATGACCTTAAAAAAGGTATTAATGTGATTGCAATGTGTTTTCATGTGAGACTATAAGGCCAAGTATGCAAGACCTTCAAAGTCAACGTGTTATGTGCAAGTGATGAGTACACCTATGAGTGAACTCTAATGTGTATGCTATATGTGTATGGGTAGTTATGGGATAGGAGCATCATGAGTAAATAAATGCTAAGTACTAAATCAAATATTATGTTAGAGTTTGAGGAGCTTTAGAAGTGCAATAGGGACTACGTGTACTAAGAGCAAAGGAACCCCAAGGTGAGTAAACATCGTATTCATTTTACAAGTGTGAGTAAATACTATGTTCATGTTATAAGTGCAAGTAACATATTGTTATGTTACAAATGTGTGATATATTGCTATGTGAACCTTTGTGATCTTTGAAACCCAAGTTCTTTCCATTTTAAATATTATTATATGATTTCATTGTCAAGCTTGGGTTGCCAAGGGACATTTGGTCTAAACCTATTTTGTTATCCAATGAGAAATTCTTGTGATTAACACCCTAACTTGTATTCTTTCTGAAACTACACTATTATTGTATCATTGTTTAAAAGCTAAACCACTATTGTTATTGAAATACATGTTGTTGTTGCCTTATGTGATATTGTTAATCTTGATTACCACTAGCTCTAGCTATGGTACCTTTTAACCTTTATGCAGAATCCTCGTGCCGATGCGAGTAATCATCAAAACTTATGCACACGGTCTTAACCCGATGGATAGGGGTAGTATATACACCTCAGCTAAAAGTGGCGGTTCTAGCCATAGGGGCTGATCAGCTTCACGTCTTCTATGTGATAGGAGTTGGAATTTGGTATAAGGCCACCTCTCCTCAATGTGTTCGAGTGATAGAGCAATAGCCTTCACTCTATATGTTATAAGTGTGATTTCTGCAAACTTGCCAAATTGTACCCTTGCTAAATTGCAACCTGATTCATGAACTATGTGTATAAGCTATGTGTTTCCTTTCAAAGGAATATGTGATAATGTATGTGCCTTTTCGTTTACTCATTGAGATCATCTATCTCACTCCTTTTTCCTTGTGTGGTTCCAGGTGAGTAAATGTGAGGAGCCAAGGTGATGGCTCAAGCATTCTACTTCACTTGGGTAATTCCTTGTCCAAGTTATCAATAATACTATTTTTATGAAGTCTTGTCATTAGATGCTCCGGGAATGTTGATTGATACTTATTGAGATATATTATTTTCCTTATGGATTTCATATGAAATGATTTATTTTAAAGTCTTTCGCAAATTATGGTATTCATCTAAATGTTTTAAATGAGTTAAGGAAAGAGGTTCGGTAAGATCCTAGGCATGATTTTTTATATGTAAATGGGTTCTACGGGCATGGGTGACCTTATGTCTCTCCATGTTCTAGGACCGTCATATCTCTAAGGTTGGGATGTGACACTTGAACTTTGGCGAAACTTTTACATTGGGAAATAAGCTTAGGGAGTCTATATCAACCAAGTTCTCTTTCTTCTTCAGATTATCCAACATTTTTTCCATGTGCTTCACTTTTTCCATAAAGGCTTTAATTTCAGGGTTGACTTCCTTACTTTGGAAAGGATCTGCTAGTCGGGAAGTGAGAGTAGGGGTGAAATTTGGTGGTTGAACTATCATGGGTTGATAGAGTGAGTTGTTTTTGAAGAATTCAGTTGATGGAATAGGTAGTGGTGGGTTCACGTTAGTGTTTGCAGGCTCTTTATCTTTGGAATCAGCTCTGGAAGTGAATCCATAAATAGGATAAAGAGTGGGTTTTGGGTTTGATTTGGGTAGTTTTGGGTTAGTTGAGCTTTGGACCAGGGAGGTCTATTCCATCAAGGTTCAGACATCTTCTATGATAGCCCTCCTTTGGCCCTTGAGCATGTCTTGGAAAAGAGCATCTTGCCTCTTCATCAGGGTCTCTTGTTGTTTAGAGAGCTTAGCAAGAAGCTTGTTAAAGATTTCATCAGCTCTGGTAGCAGTGACTTCATCTTCGGCAACATACATTTTGTCAACCTTTGAATGGGAAAAGGAATTGGGTTAGTATCAAGTTTTGGGAAAAAAAGATTATGGAGAGGTGTGACAAAGGAACTGGGTTAGTATCAAGTTTTGGGAAAAAAAGATTATGGGGAGGTGTGACAAACCAAAGGATCTTAGGTTTAATGACAATGGATGACAGTGTCTTGTGGTTAGGTTGACAGTGTATGGGTAAAGATGAGGGTAGAGGTGTATGATGTTAGCTAGGTAGGTATTTAGCTAAAGGAGCTAGGTCATATTTTAGCTTTGGGTTGTTAGATCAGATTTTAGCATTGAGTGGCTAGGTCAAAATTTAACTTGGGGTGGCTAGGTCAGATTTTAGCTTTGATTGGCTAGATCATAATTTAGCTTTGGGTGATTGGGATTGTGATTTAGGAATGGTTTACCATGGGCTTAAGTATAGAATGACCATGGGTTTTGCGATTGAGTATGGATGTACCATGGATTTGGATGTTGGGTGGACCATGGGTTTGGTAGTGATAGTTGGATAATGGGTTAGACTAGATCATGGACTTAGATGGGCCATGGGTTTGGATAGTGATGTAACAGATGAAACCTAGTCAGCATTTAGTTTGGGTAAGGATAAGAGTGTCACTAAGTCAGTATTTAGTTTGGTAAGGATGGGTGAGGATAATGCTATATCAGTGTTTAGCTTAGGTAAAGACTATGAAAGATGAAAGCTAGACAAGTGTTTAGCTTAGGTAAGAGTTGTGAAAGATGAAAGCTAGGTTAGTCTTTAGTTTCGGTAGGAATTATGAAAGATGAAGCTATGTCAGTGTTTAGCTTAGGCTAGGTTAGTGTTTAGCTTGGATAAGAATTATGGAAAAGGATGAGGGTACCATAGACAGGTTTATTTTTACTATGAGTTTGACATGGGTTTGGATAGGACTAGATCATGGGTTTAGGTAAACCATGAGTCTTTGGTTTTGATCATGGGTTTAGGTGGACAATGAGTTTTGGATGTTGACCACGGTTTTAGGGTGCTGACCATGGGTTTAGGGTATTGACCATGGATTTTGGGTATTAACCATGGGTTTAAGTGGACCATGGGCTTTGGGTGTGAAGATGTTTGGATAGGTTTTTTTTACTCTTCACAAAGTTTAAGCTATAATGCATGTATGCATGAATGAAAAGGTTTCATGATAATGATATACCAAGTTCAGTATTATGGTGCATAAAATCTTAAAGGAAGGGTCTATGAGTCATTATATGAAAGGGTTAGAGTCATTTGAAAGGAACCCATCACACTAGAGATGCGATATACTTAACCACATGTGAGACAAGGAGCCTCGCATGGGTCCAATGGTACATGCATACTCATTACACGTCTAAAAGGATTAGAGCATACGTTGTGGGCTAGATGATTTCACTATTGGCAAGCAGACCTAAGGAAGGTTGCCCACTTGATGTTACTTTCTATCCTTTGTTTTCCTAGGAAGCTAGGTTTTTGGACAAGGAGTCCGATGTAGTGATGCATGAAAGAGTTATTTTGTATTTAAAGCCAAACACGGTATTTTACCAAAAGTAATCCACTTTATCTTTTATTTGAAAAAGATTTTAAGTCCTCAGTGGAGTTGCTAACTGTGAGGCCTCGCCCGAGCACCGGTCTGATCCGTCAAGGAATCGAAATGCTCTTCGGGAGAAACTCCACGATTGGAACTCGCTGTGAGGTTAGAAAATTGATTTTTGTAATTTGAAAGTTGTGAAAGTGAGCCGCCACTTTAATTTATTTATTTTAATTGGGAAAATTAAAGAAAACCCAAATTGATTGACTCCAAAAATATTTTTATTTTGTCCCAATGGAAAAGCACTAATCCACGAGTGACCAAAGAGGGCTCAGGGATCAGGTTTTGGTAATTACACAATTGAGAAAATATAATTTTCTTCAGTTTGGCTAAAAATTGCAAAATAACTCTTAAAAAAGAATTTTTGTGTATGTATGAATAGGAATAAAATGATGTACGAAATAGATATATATGATAAAATGAAATGAAATGGCAATAAATAAGTAAAAGAATAAATCCTACTTAATTATTACAAGATCAAAGCGAATGAAATAAGAGGATCTTTCCTCTAGCCCTTATGGGTACTAGGAAAAACACACATTCGTCAACTAAGTTAACATAGAATTCAAAAATAAAACATTAATACAAATAAATTAAAGTAAAAGGGAAAAAATGTTATTACAAAAGATTTTAGAGTTGATGCCTTTTTAGAATGGCAGCCTGCGTATCCTATTGAATAGGAATCAAACCCCAAGTAGTTCTTCCTTCTTGCGAAGGAAGGGTTCTGGAAAAAAGTGTTGGTTTGTTTATTAATTTAATTCTGGTTCTTAAATTAATAAATTTTAGATCTTTTCTGTTTTAGACCTAAAGAAAATTCTAGATTTGAGTTTAGAATTTTAAAAATAGATAAAAGGAATTATACCTTTTCTTTCCTTGATTTTTGGATGAACGAGGCAAGCTTAGCTCTGGTTCTAAGCTCCACTTTGGATTTAGGACCCTGAAATTAAACCTTAAACAGCAAAAAATTAGCAAAATAGTGTAATAAATGCTAATTAAAAGAATTTGAAATGATAGTTTTTTAGCATCAAATTTCGAACAAAATTTTAGCACAACAAGTATAGCAGTATAGGAGAGTTTTTGCCTTCTAATTCCCCCCAAATGAACTAGAAAGAAGCTCAATTTATAGAGCTACAGAAGGGGTGCTGTTGGATGCCAGCGGCAGCATCAGCAATGCACCGGTCGATCGGGCGGCACCAAGATTGTGTCGGCCAACAGGGCAGCACATTGGGCATGCCACCCATGCCGCCAGCACTCTAGGAGTGCCACCCCATTGTTGGCATGGTGGGCGTGCTGCCCAACATGGTGGCACGCCGCAGAACCATTGGTTCAACCTAATTTCACACATTTTTGGCTGTTTCTGGTATGTTTTAAATCCGATTTGGGCCTGGTTTGATTCTATGAGTTCGTGACTAAAAATTAGTTGATTGGAAGTGAAAGATTCAAGAAATTTATTTTTCAAAGGGGCGCGGCCCCCTTGACCCTTGCCCGCTAACTAGCTAGCGGGACCACCGTATGCGTAGCGCATTATTCTTAGTAGGTGTCAAGCTGCAGCTAGATCATAAGGGTGCAAATTTGAGTGTTCACAATTATATGATTAAAAAGACCGTTGTTTTAGAGCTCCATGGTTATCAAAAGTTTAGCACTAAAATGTCATTAGGTTTATATGTATTGTAATTATGATTATAATAGTGTATTGAGTTATGAACATTAGGATAATGACATGAAATACAAATCTGGAAATTTTATGAGTTGAGCACATAAATAGTATTAGTAAGTAAGTTTTTGGTAATATATAAAATGATAAACTAGTAATGGGTAATAAGGAAAGGTAATTAGGTTCCGATCTTGGGATAAGGTCCAACATGATAAATGGTGAAGAATTAAAGGTTAAATAGGGTTCTACGGGTCTAGGTGACTTTATGTCTCCCTATGCCTTAAGACCGTCATGGCTTAATAAGTGGGTTGTGACAAGGTTAGTGTCAGAGCAAAGGTTTAAGTCTACTTTAGACTTTATAAATACTATAGGTTATAGTTTAAACCATAGAGCATAGGAATTCCTTCTTGTCATTTCAAGTCTATTGTTAAGTCTAGATCCACGCTACTCAGAAAAGCTTAAGTCTTTTAGTTTGATGTATGATATATGCATAATGATTGTGGAAAAAGAAATAATAATGTGATATGACTGATATGTGTGACTGAGCTACGTGTTATAGAAATGGGATGATAGGATGAAATGTATATATGAGAAAATAATAGTATATGTTCAAAAGTATATAAGTGAACATGTATATGTCTTATTAGGAATGAATTTCCTATTATAATTAACTATCAATTATTGATATGGTTTAGTGCAAGTGATGTTTTGAAAAATATGTATATAGTGTGAATAATGATGAAGGTATACTATATCCTTTACACCTATAATGTATGTGCACAACAACTATTAGCTAAATGCTATTAAGAGAAAACTTCAAGGTGATTTTATGAAAAGTTCATGAAAAGTGAATAATGACACGAATATGTTTACCCTTGCATATACTAGAGTATGTGCGATGTTTAGGATATGAGATATCTTAAGGCAAGTTTTATAATAATAGTGGGAGAGGCTTTGAGAATTAATGAGACTGGATTATAAATAGATGGATTTTAATTAGATTTTGAATATAGAAAATGTTACTTATGTACACAAAATAAAGAGTTTATATTAGGAAATAATTGATACAATACCATAGTTCTTTTTATCTATATAATATATGACTATTGTACTTAAGTTGGAATGATTGACGTTTGAATTGCTCTTTAAAGCAATAACAAACATATTTATATGGTTAATGGTGAAACTTGAATATTAGAAAAAGCTGAAATAATGCCCCATAATAGAACTAAACAAAATAGCCTATGAAAGTGCATAAAAAGTTGAATGAAAAACTTTAAAGCCTCTAAAACAGCTTCAAATGATTGAATTTGGGCTCAAAAGTGGGCAGTGTTAGGTAAACCCAGATTTAAATATAGATCTTTGAATGAGCTTCAATTTGATATATTATGGCCCTATAACTCTTTCGTAGCTGAAAGTTATGGCCTTTCAAAGTTGATCTGCGCGGGAAGATGATATTCACTATATATTGGTGATAGCAGTATATGCCCTAAGAGCCATATAACAGTTATGTAATAGTAGATATTAATTTCCAATGGCATAATATATATATTCATAATGTGAAAAGGGTTTCATATTATTGAATATAGTCCTTAAGTATTTGTAAGAGGATCTATTCTTAAGTGTTGAGAATATGGGAGACAGATTACTCTTATACAAATATTTTAAATATGTTCATGCTCATAGGATTAATGACTAGGCATCATTAATTCTGGAAGACCATCACCTTTGTTTATTTTCTATAATTAGTATGTGATACAGATGATTATAGGCAGTGTGTCTCATATTGGTTGACATATGATGTCGATATAAACATGTGGATATTCATAGGATGAATAGTCGAACTGATTAAGTTAGATGATAATAATATGGGGTTTTACTACTTGTCAGTTATTTATCATCTAGGTCATAATAGTGCATATAATCCTCTAATTTGAGGGATACTATATCTCATACATAAGTAATTAAGATTTATTACTGCTTACATAGATGTACTATTCATGTACGGATATATGGCATATAATAATTCTAATTTGTTATGTATGGAGGTAAGTGATCACCAAGATAGAATTCATTACCTTGAGTAAACGAGGTTAAGATCCTATGCTATCTGGTTATTCTTGATACTTAAGTTCTTGGCCAAGACAGTGAGATTCACTAGAAAGAGTTTCTAGTATGAATCTAATTTCATCAAGAATTAGAATTGAGATAAGGACATAAAATCGAGGCATATTAGGGTTTGACATAAACTATTACCCTATATGAGATTGAGATTTTTAATGAAGGGATTTTAGTGCATGATAATTTATGATCGATGCTCCATGTGTGGTTTAAAGTTATCAATTATAAACATTTATTTCTAATTAGGTAGTTGTGATATGGAATGCTATAACAACCCACACCCACCCTAGGAATTTTCGTGATAAATTGCTTGATTTAGAACTATTAATATTAAGTATGTGCTTTGTGAAAATTAGTGATCTAAGTGATTGATGAGTATGCGGCATATTAAATTAATTTTAATATGCATAACATGAGTTGCTATTGTGAAATAAATGATTTACATGAAGTGCATTTGCATAAAAGAATTTATTTTAAATAAAATGAATTTTCATGCATAAGACAATTTTTAAGCATAAAATAATTTTATGAGTATTTTTAAAATATTTTCAAATAAATATTTTTGGGGGAAATATTACAAAAATAATAAGAAAAATATTCTCTTTATTTTTAATTTTACTCAGCCCGAAATTTAAATAAAAAGTTCAAATACCCAAAAACCCACTACACTAAAATCCTACTAACCTAGTTCATTAAGGGTATTAATGGAAATTTCACCCAAACCCTAATATATATTCTAAAATTCGGCCAGACAAAAGTTCTAGCAGCCATCACTTTATTCTTTCTTTATCTTGGCAGAAAAATCCTCTCAAAATATTTCTCTCTACCAAAATTAAGAAAAACACCTTTCCGTTTCGCGATTTATTGACTATAATCATAAGTTTTTCGTCTCTTTCAATTTCTAAACTGATTTCTATAAAATAAATTATGGGAAAATTATTTTGAACTGCTTGACTACTGATTTTTATAGATTTAATTCTGTTTAGGTGAGTTTTTGGGAGAGAAAATCTATTTTCTATCAAAAACACAATTCCTTCCGCGAGATTTCTCCAAAGGTGAATTCTATAACTTAAAATCACAATTTTTACGCATAAACATCACAGGGGGCTGATTTGTGTATTTTTGTTTTCTAAACTGATTTTTGATTTGTTTTGATGGAAAATATTGGATTAAATAATATTTCTGTATATTTTTGTGATGACTGGAAAGTTTCGAAAAACAAAGGAGTTCAAGGTTTTTGTGTTAGAACTTGGAAGTTAGAAAATTCTATTATTGAATTGATATATGGCTGCTGATTTGTGTGAGGAAGTAATCTAATATGATATTTGTTTTTTTTAGATAAAAAAATAATGATTTGAATCATGTGTCCATTTATTGCTGTAATGAACGAAAAGTGCGGAAAGCGCGAAAACTCATGATTTTTCACCTAAGTCTTTAAACTTAGAATTTTTTTGTATAAATACTATCTATGGCTGCCAAATCATGTATGGATGTGTTCTAAACTGATATTTGCTATGATTGAATGAAAAATAATGGTTTAAACAACCTATTTACATATTTCTAAAATGATCGAAAAATACCAAAAACAAGAAAACTCATAGTTTGTGCTCTATAATTCAAAAGTTGAATTTTTATGTATAAACAACACTAGGTGTGGCCAATTCTTATGAATTAAAATTCTAAAATGATTTTTGTTGTATTTACATGAAAAATCTTGCTTTAAACCATGTTTTTACGTATTTTTGAAATAGACAGAAAGTGCGAAAAGAAAAAGAATTTAGTTTTTACTTTAGTGATGAATTCGGCCTATATAAATATTTTTGTTCTAATATTTATAATTTTTATGTGATGTGTTTTGATGATTATTGACATATATGTATATATAAGGAATGATAAAATTGCATGTTAGTTGAAGGCATGATCCTAGATAAGCTTAAATTCATTTTGGTATACTTAAGGTATATTTAAGGCATCTTAACCTTATATTGTGGTTAGAATACAAATATGATTGGGAAATATGGAACTAGATGTTATGATGACTTGGTGATGAACACATGTTATGATTGATGAAGTGACAATTGAATAAAAAAGATCATAAGTGTTAAGCATGACACTTGAAAGGTTAATTATTAAGTTGACATGTATGGAAGTGTAAAGTGAATTAAGATAATCGTTAAAGTGAATTGATATTGAGGTAATAATATTTTGATGACTTTAAGAAGGTATTGATGTGATTGTAATATGTTTTCATGAGACCCTATAAGGCCGAAGTATGCAAGACTTTTAAAGTTAATGTATTATGTGCAAGTGATGAGTACACCTTTATGTGGACTTTAAGTGTATGTGTATGCTATATGTGCATCGGTAATTATGGGATAGGAGCATCATGAGTTAATAAATACTAAGTATTAAGTCAAATATTATGTTAGAGTTTGAGGAGCTTTAGAAGTGCAAAGGGACTATGTATACTAGGAGCAAAGGAACCCCAAGGTGAGTAAACTCTATATTCTTGTTTCCAGTGTGAGTAAACATCATATTCATTCTTCAAGTGTGAGTAAACATTATGTTCATATTACAAGTGCAAGTAACATTTTGTTATGTTACAAATATGTGATACCATGTTATGTGAGCCTTTGTGATCTTTGAAACCCAAATTCTTTCTATTCTAAATATTATTATATGATTTCTTTGACAAGCTTAGGTTGCCAAAGGACATTTGGTCCAAAAATAGTTTGTTTATCCAATGAGAACTTCTTATAATTAAAACCCTAACTTATATTCTTTCTGGAACTACACTATCATTGTATCTTTTGTTTGAAAGCTAAACCACTATTGTTATTGGAATACATGTTATTGTTGCCTTATGTGATATTGCTAATTGTGATTACCATTAGCTCTAGCTGTGGTACCTTTAACCTTTTTATAGAATCCTCATGCTGATGCGGGTAATCATTAGAACCTGTACACACGGTCTTAACCCAATGGATAGGGGTTGTGTATCCACCTCAGCTAGAAGGGGCGATTCTAGCCGTGGAGCCTGTTCAGCTTTATGCCTTTATAAGTGATAGAAGTTGGAATTTGGTATAAGGCCACCTCTCCTTTATAAGTTCGAGTGATAGAAAAATAGCCTTCACTCGTCATAAGTTATAAGTGTGATTTCTGCAAACTTGCCAAATTTAACCCTTGCTAAATTGTGACTTGATTCATGAATTATAAATCATGAACTATGTGTATAAGCTATGTGTTTCGTTTCAAAGGAATATGTGATATGTATGTGCCTTATCGTTTACTCATTGAGATCATCTATCTCACCCCTTTTTCCTTATGTGGTTCCAGGTGAGCAAATGTGAGGAGACAAGGTGATGGCTCAAGCATTCTACTTTGCTTGGGGAATTCCTTGTCCAAGTTATCAATAATACCAATTTATGGAGTCTTGTCATTAGATGCTCCAGGAATGTTGATTGATACTTATTGATATATATTATTTTCCTCATGGATTTTATATGTAATGATTTATTTTAGACTTCCACAATTTAAGGTATTCATCTAAATGTTTTAAACGAGTTATTGTAAGAGGTTTGGTAAGATCCTAGGCATGATTTATTTATATGTAAGTGGATTCTATGGGCGTGGATGACCTTATATCTCCCCATGTTCTATGATCGTCATATCTCTAAGGTTAGGATGTGACAAAGGTGGTATCAGAGCCGTAGTTTTTAAAAGTCTAGTTTAGGCTTGTTTTATATGGGTTGCTTAAGTATAATCCTGAAGCATAGGAATTTTCCTGTCATGTCACTTGCAATCTATCATTAGCATAGTTCCGTGAAATCCTAGTAGATTTTAGTAATCCTAGGTATTATTTGCTTGCCTTATGATTCTTTTGATAGAAGACCAAGAATATTACACCTGCTCGGGGACCGCGACCCAGAGCACCCTGTGTGACCTGTAGGAGGACTTGGCTAGAGATGTTCGAGAAAGTCGTATCTGTGATTCGCCCTATGAAAGAGGAGACCCTTGATGAAGAGGAGGACCCTGAGGAGCGCTTAGATCCTGATTGGGTTTATAGTAAGATCCAAAAATTGGAGGAAAACTATTCATACTTGAACGAGGAAAGCCGACGTCTTAAGGTTATGATTCATGCACTAAGAGAGGATATGGAGCAACTCAGGTCAGGGATTGTTGAGCATAGAGGAGATTACTCACCAGTAAGGTTTGCCTCTTTAACTAATCACCATCAAGATAGAGATCTTCTTTGCTATCGATGTGGTAGCAGTAGCCATGTTGCTCTTGATTGCTCTGGAGGTGGACATGAGAACTAGGTCGAGTAGATATGATGATCGACGTAACGATATAGCACTTTATATGATATGAATGATTTTCCTTGATTGCTTAGTTACCTAGTATGAGATGATTTCTTTCATTATTATGATATGGTGTGATATTATGAGATATATGTTACTTGATTATGATATGTGATATGTGCAAAACTATGTGATATGTGATTCATACATGATATGTGCTTAGTAATGTGATATGGTAAATGCATGATAATGTGTGCTAGTATAAGGAGGGATTAAATGGATTAGGATAGGGGATTAGTACTAAATTCCCTCATCGTGATAGACAAAATGCCTCCCAAGAAGAAGGTTTACATAATTGCCCAATCCATTTGGGCTAATGATGATGTTATATCAGACACTGCATTGAATGCTGCCTCTGTGCTTGTATGGTCAAGAGAAAGATCCAACTGAGATTAAAGATTGATAGGTATAATGTTATGAGGTATGAAATGGTTACATGTTACTATAGTTTAATAAATGAATTTTATGGAGTTATTAAATGATAATTGTGATTGATGTCATAAGAAGAGAAATGATAGTTAGTAGTGATCAGTAGGAGAATGAAATAAATCAGTTACATTATATATGCATAAGTATATAGTATGAAGTAAATGAGGTATATTAAGGAACTTGGGGTTTAGATACTATCATATAGACTAGAATAGCAAGAAAGGTAGGAATTTCTCTATCACTTATGTAGATATCGAATATAGTCAGAGGAGGAATATTTATCTAGTAGGATTTGAAAGAAGAAGGTATCATTCCCATTCGAATTTTTAAGTGCAAGATGCTTGATTAATTCTGGTGCTACCCATTCTTTTGTGTCACCTTGTTTTTCTAAGTACCTAGGTGTAGATAAGGAATTGATGTGTGAACCATTAGTAATATCAACTCCTTTAGGGGAAGTGATGGAAGTAAGGTATGAGTATAAGGGTTGTGATGTAGACATTAATGGACAAATGCTTCCGGTAGTATTGCTAGAATTGGATGTACTAGAATTTGATGTGATATTAGGGGTGGATTGGTTGTATAAGCATGGAGCTTGTATCGACTGTAGAAAGAAACTTGTTGAGTTTCGAACTAGAGATGGGAAGGAGTTTGTGTACCAAGGAGATAGGAATGAGAATCCTTTGAACTTGATATCGGCCTTAGGAGCGAGACGGATGTTAAGGAAAGGATGCCAAGCATAGCTAGCCCATGTAATCGACACTGACAAGGAAGCTACCATTTGAGATGAGAACATTCCAGTGGTGGACGAGTTCATAGATGTCTTTCCAGAAGATTTACCCGGATTACCCCCTGATTGTGAGATCGAGTTCAACATTGAACTGCTACCTGGTACGGAATCGATATCAATACTGCCATATCATATGGCACCAATGGAGTTGAAGGAGTTAAAGATGCAATTGCATGATCTACTTAATAAGGGATTCATTCGACCAAGCAGTTCGCCATGGGGCGTTCCAGTGTTGTTTGTGAAAAAGAAAAATGGCTCGTTCTAAATGTGCATTGACTATTGCCACCTTAACAAGGTCACTGTGAAGAATAAATACCCATTGCCGAGGATCGATGATCTTTTTGATCAATTGCAAAGAGCTGGTCACTTCTCTAAAATCGACTTAAGGTCTGGCTATCACCAATTAAAGATCCGAGGAGAAGATATCTGTAAGACTGCCTTCTGTACTAGATATGGACACTAAGAGTTCACAGTTTTGCCATTTGGTTTGATAAATGCTCTTGCTGCTTTTATGGACTTGATGAATTAAGTATTCAAGCCATTCCTTGACAAATTCGTGATCGTAGTCATTGATGACATCCTAATTTACTCAAAGAATAAAGAAGAACATGAAGAACATTTGAGGATCGTGCTTCAAACGTTACGCGAGCACCAACTCTATGCTAAGTTATCCAAGTATGAATTTTGGATGGAGTCTGTCAACTTTCTTATACATGTAGTAAGTAAGGAAGGGATTCAAGTTGATCCTAAGAAAGTTGAAGCAGTAGCAAATTGGCCAAGGCCCACAACAATTTCAGAAGTACGAAGTTTCTTGGGCATGGCGGGATATTATCGTAGATTCATACAGGACTTTTCTAAGATAGCAGCCCCATTGACCAAGTTAACTAGAAAGCAAGTTAAGTTCAATTAGGAAGAGTCCTATGAGTAGAGTTTCCAGAAGCTCAAGAAGCATTTGATATCGGCTCTAGTTTTGACATTACCAGAAGGAGAAGGAGGGTTCACTGTCTACTGCGATGCTTCAAGAGTAGGACTTAGGTGTGTTTTGATGCAAAATGGTAAAGTCATCGCCTATGTATCATGACAACTAAAGAGACATGAAGTGAATTACCCTACTCACAATTTGGAATTAGTCGCAGTAGTGTTCACTCTAAAGATCTGGAGATATTACATGTATAGGATGAAGTGTGAGATCTACACAGATCATAACAGTCTTCAGTACATCTTGAGCCAAAGAGACCTCAACCTAAGACAAAAGAGATGGATTGAACTGTTGAAGGATTATGACTATCAGATTCTCTATCATCCCAAGAAGGCGAATGTAGTGGTAGATACCTTGAGTTGAAAGTCAATGGGAAGCCTAGCCCATATGGATGTGAGAAAGAGGCCGATCGTGAAGGAACTAAAAGAATTGTTTAATCAAGGATTGAAGATTGAGATTGGAGGATCAAGAGTTTTATTGGCTCATTTTCATGTAAGGTCTAAGTTAATGGAAGAGATAAGGGATTCACAAGATAGGGACCCACACATGATGAAGTTGAAGGATGAGATGAGAGAAGGAAAGAACTCTGAGTTTGAAGTGGTCAATGGAATTTTAAAGTGCAAGAATAGAGTATGCATGCCTAATGTGGATGGATTAAAGGAAAGGATATTGAAGGAGGCACATCAGACACCTTACTGTGTTTATCTTGGAACAACCAAGATGTACCATGATGTGAAAGCTAACTATTGGTGGCCTGGATTGAAGAAAGATGTGGCTAAGTTTTTAGCATCCTGCCTAACTTGCCAGCAAGTCAAGTATAAACATCAGCGACCCTCATAATTGCTACAAGAGATTTGACTACTTGAATGGCAGTGGGAACTCATCACTATGGACGTCGTTGTTGGCTTGCCTAGAACCTCTAAAGGACATGATTCTATATGGGTCATAGTGGATAGATTGACAAAGTCTGCTCATTTTCTAGGAGTTAAGACCACATATTCTGTAGCTTAGTATGCACAGTTGTATATAGTTGAGATCGTGAAACTACATGGAGTGCCAATTTCTATCATCTCAGATCGAGGAACTCAATTCACCTCAAGATTCTGGTAGAAGTTGCAAGAAGCATTAGGAACACAACTAGATTTCAGTATGGCGTTTCACCCTCAAACGGATGGCCAGTCTGAAAGAATAATTCAGACACTCAAGGATATGCTAAGGATGTGTGTTTTAGACTTTGGTTGTAGCTGGGATAAGTATTTACGCTTGATTGAATTCACCTACAACAATAGCTATCATTCATCCATCGGTATGGCGCCATACGAAGCATTGTATGGGAGAAGATGTCGTTCTCTAATTTGTTGGATTGAACCTAGAGACAAACATGTAGAAATGCTCGAATTACTTAAGGAGACTACCAAAAAAGTACCAATAATTCAAGATCGATTGAAGACAGTTTTCAATCGGCAAAAAAGTTATACAGACCCTAAGCGAAAATAAATCCAATTCGTCATGGGAGATCACGTGTTCTTAAAGGTCTCTCTAATGAAAGGAGTTATGAGATTTGGCAAGAAAGGGAAATTATCACCTCGCTTCATTGGTCCTTTTGAAATCTTAGATAAGGTTAGAGAGTTGTCTTATAAACTTGCCCTGTCTCCAACTTTGGCATATGTGCACCCAGTGTTTCAGATCTCAATGCTAAGGAAATATATGTCAGATCTATCTCTCATTCTTATACCTCCAGACATTACATTGGATGAACAACTATCCTATGAGGAGTCATAAATAGCTGTAGTGGATTAATAAGTAAAGAAGTTAAGAAATAAGGAGATACCCATGATTAAGGTCCAGTGGCGAAATCATGGGATAGATGAGTGCACTTGGGAAGCAGAGGAAGAAATACAACAAAAGCACCCTCAGCTTTTCAAGATGCAACTAGGTAAGGATTTAAATTCGAGGATGAATTTCTTTTAAGGGGGGAGAATGTAACAACCCACACCCACCCTAGGAATTTTCGTGATAAATTGCTTGATTTAGAATTATTAAGGTTAAGTGTGTGCTTTGTGAAAATTAGTGATCTAAGTGATTGATGAGTATGTAGCATATTAAATTAATTTTAATATGCATAATATGAGTTGCTATTGTGAAATAAATAATTTACATGAAGTGCATTTGCATAAAAGAATTTATTTTAAATAAAATGAATTTCATGCATAAGACAATTTTTAAGCATAAAATAATTTTATTAGTATTTTTAAAATATTTTAAAATAAATATTTTTGGTGAAAATATTATAGAAATAATAAGAAAAATATTCTCTTTATTTTAATTTTACTTAGCTTGAAATTTAAATAAAAAGCTCAAATATCTAAAAGCCCACTACACTAAAATCCTCATAACCTAGTTCATTAAGGGTATTAGTGGAAATTTCACCCAAACCCTAATATATATTCTAAAATTCGGCCAGAACAAAGTTCCAGTAGCCATCACTTTATTCTTTCTGTATCTTGATAGAAAAATCCTCTCAAAATATTTCTCTCTACTGAAATTAAGAAAAACACCTTTCTGTTTCGCGATTTCTTGACCATAACTATAAGTTTTTCATCTCTTTCAATTTCTAAACAGATTTCTATAAAATAAATTATGGAAAAATTATTTTGAACTACTTGACTACTAATTTTTATAGATTTAATTTAGTTTGGGTGAGTTTTTGGGAGAGAAAATCTATTTTCTACCGAAAACACAATTCTTTCCGCGAGATTTCTCCAAAGGTGAATTCTATAACTTAAAATCACAATTTTTATACATAAACATCATAGGGGGGGGGGTGATTTGTGTATTTTTGTTTTCTAAACTAATTTTTGATTTGTTTTGATGGAAAATATTGGATTAAATAATATTTTTGCATATTTCTGTGATGACTGGAAAGTTTCAAAAAATAAAGGAGTTCAACGTTTTTGTGTTAGAACTTGGAAGTTGGAAAATTCTATTATTGAATTGATATATGGTGCCAATTTATGTGAGGAAGTACTCTAATATGATATTTTTTTTGTTTAGATAAAAAAATAATGATTTGAATTATGTGTCTGTTTATTGTTGTAATGAATGAAAAGCGCAGGAAACACGAAAACTCATGATTTTTCACCTAAGCCTTTAAACTTCAAATTTTTTTGTATAAATACTATCTATGGCTGCCGAATCATGTATGGATGTGTTTTAAACTGATATTTTCTATGATTGAATGAAAAATAATGGTTTAAACAACCTGTTTACATATTTCTGAAATGATCGAAAAATACCAAAAATAAAAAAACTCAAGGTTTTGTGCTCTATAATTCAAAAGTTGAATTTTTATGTATAAACAACACCAGGTGTGGCCGATTCTTATGAATTAAAATTCTAAAATGATTTTTGTTGTATTTAAATGAAAAATCTTGGTTCAAACCATGTTTTACATATTTCTGAAATAGACGAAAAGTGCAAAAAGAAAAAGAATTTAGTTTTACTTTGGAGATGCATTCGGCCTATATAAATATTTTTGTTCCAATATTTATAATTTTTATGTGATGTGTTTTGATGATTATTGACATGTATGTAAGTATAAGGAATGATAAAATTGCATGTTAGTTGAAGGCATGATCCTAGATAAGCTTAAATTCATTTTGGTATACTTAAAGTATATTTAAGGGATCTTAACCTTATATTGTGGTTAGAATACAAATATGATTAGGAAATATGGAATTAGATGTTATGATGACTTGGTGATGAACACATGTTATGAGTTGATGAAGTGACAATTGAATAAAAAGGATTATAAGGGTTAAGCATGATACTTAAAATGTTAATTATTAAGTTGACATGTATAGAAGTGTAAAGTGAATTAAGATAATCGTTAAAGTGAATTGATATTGAGGTAATAATATTGTGATGACCTTAAAAAGGTATTGATGTGATTGTAATGTGTTGTCATAAGAGCCTATAAGGCCTAAGTATGCAAGACTTTTAAAGTTAATGTATTATATGCAAGTGACGAGTACACTTTTACGTGGACTCTAAGTGTATGTGTATGCTATATATGCATGGGTAGTTATGGGATAGGAGCATCATGAGTTAATAAATACTAAGTATTAAATCAAATATTATGTTAGAGTTTGAGGAGCTTTAGAAGTGCAAAGGGACTATGTATACTAAGAGCAAAGGAAGCCCAAGGTGAGTAAACTCTATATTCCTATTTCCAGTGTGAGTAAAGATCATATTCATTCTTCAAGTGTAAGTAAACATTATGTTCATGTTACAAGTGCAAGTAACATTTTGTTATGTTACAAATATGTGATACCATGTTTTGTGAGCCTTTGTGATCTTTGAAACCTAAGTTCTTTCTATTCTAAATATTATTATATGATTTCTTTGACAAGCTTGGGTTGCCAAAGGACATTTGGTCCAAAACTAGTTTGTTTATCCAATGAGAACTTCTTATAATTAACACCCTAACTTATATTCTTTCTGGAACTACACTATCATTGTATCTTTTGTTTAAAAGCTAAACCACTATTGTTATTGGAATACATGTTATTGTTTTCTTATGTGATATTGCTAATTGTGATTACCATTAGCTCTATGGTACCTTTAACCCGTTATGCAAAATCCTCATGCCGATGCTGGTAATCATCAGAACCTGTGCACACAGTCTTAACCTAATGGATAGGGGTTATGTATCCACCTCATCTAGAAGGGGCGATTCTAGCCGTGAAGCCTGATCAACTTGATGCCTTTATAAGTGATAGGAGTTGGAATTTGGTATAAGGCCATCTCTCCTTTATAAGTTTGAGTGATAGAGCAATAGCCTTCAGTCTTCATAAGTTATAAGTGTGATTTTTGCAAACTTGTCAAATTGAACCCTTTCTAAATTGTGACTTGATTCATAAATTATAAATCATGAACTATGTGTATAAGCTATGTGTTTCCTTTCAAAGGAATATGTGATGCGACATGTATGTGCCTTATTGTTTACTTATTGAGATCATCTATCTCACCCCTTTTTCCTTATATGGTTCTAGGTGAGCAAATGTGAGGACACAAGGTGATGGTTCAAGCATTCTACTTTGCTTGGGGAATTCCTTGTCCAAGTTATCAATAACACCAATTTATGGAGTCTTGTCATTAGATGCTCTAGGAATGTTGATTGATACTTATTGATATATATTATTTGCCTCATGGATTTTATATACAATGATTTATTTTAGACTTCCACAATTTAAGGTATTCATCTAAATGTTTTAAACGAGTTATTGTAAGAGGTTTGGTAAGATCCTAGGCATGATTTGTTTATATGTAAGTGGGTTCTATGGGCGTGGGTGACCTTATTTCTCCCCATGTTCTAGGACCGTCATATCTCTAAGGTTGGGATGTGACAAATGCTAGCTGTCACTCACGGCTTATAGGACTAAGTGTGAAGTAGGGATTTCACATTAGTAGAGAAAAATATTTTCTCATTCCCATTGCTAATTAGACATGAACCTAGAAAGTCACACACCCAATAGTTATCACCTTCCAAGTGTAAAAGGTTTACCATAATAATTAATTAAAGTGTTTAATTAATTGATTAGTGGTAAAATTATTAAACATGTAACTAAATTTACAAGGACGTAGCATGTCTTGATGTTTAATCTATAAAAGTTTTTATTCAATTGAATCTTAATTTGTATATGATGCAAATGAGAAAGATTAAATTTAAAATTGATTTGGACTAAATCAAAGACATAATTTTAAGCTTAGTGAAAACCCTAAACACATGAGATATGGCCTAAGTCCATATGTGATATCGAAAAGGGGCAATTTAGGGGTTTGAAAAAATTCACTATTCATAAGCCCATGTGATGGATTTAAGGGTTAGAGAATTTTCTACTAAGGTTAAAATTGTAATTTCATCTTTTAGCTAATAGAAATATCAATTTTGCCCTTAAAAGATAAAATGGTCATTTCCCCATTTGAAGAAGCAAAGGCCAACTTTGCCCCTTCACCAAATGGTGAGCTAGAAGAATGTGAAAAGATATTTAAGTCTTTATGAAGACTTAAGGGTTAAGTTTTCTAAAGGATATAAAAGCTAAGAGTTTTTATGTTGTAAGAGGTGAACATCATTTTTAAAGATTGAAGCAATTTTGAAGAGAAAGAAGTTAAGAGAAAAATAAAAGAAGAAATAGTTTCTTCAAGTTTTCTTTTAATCTCCAATTCTTTTTCTTAATTCTTTGTGAAAGAACAAAACTGTTTGCAATTTGAAATCGACTTTAGTCCAAAACAAATCAAAGAGAAACCTTAACATCCTAAAGGTTTTTGAGGGAAAATCTTAATTCAAAATTAGGCAACGAAGAGAGTGATTCAAGAACACCAAAGAAACCATGAGGAAACTTAAATGTGAGCTAGGTGTAGATGATCTAAAGGCTTCACACTTGGGAAGCTCTTTGATAAAGAAAGAAGGAACCTACAAGAGGTAATATGATTACTCTTCCTTTTTCTTTCTATGAATTTGTGTTTTACACATAAATTAATTGATTGTTTGAATGAAATTTGGACCAAAATTGGGTGAAGTTAAGTTTTAAAATGTTTAAAATTTCACCCCATCACCTTGCTTCTGTTGCATTTGGCTCTGCCATTCTTTCAATTGGAGTTGAGTCATAGTCGCAACTTCTTAATCGCAAGAGTACCCAACCTCTGTTAGGGGGAAACACCTAACCATAAGACTTAATCAGTCTTGTGTAATATGATGCATTTAAGTGAGCAAGGTTTAGGCTACCACTTTTTAATTTATATGTGCAAAAAGCATTTCACTTCCAAGAAATTACTATTTCTACTAAATGATGTTGTTTTCATCTTAAATAAGAAATTGATTCATAATGACAATTTTGATTAATATCACTCCATTGTCACCGTAAGCCATCCTAATAATGAACCATATACTCACCGTAAATATTGTATTATTATGTAGTCATTGAGCTTTTTCTCATTTTGTAGTTATTTAAATTTTTTAGTAAGGTTGACAAGTTAGTAAGGTAAATTCCAAGTCCTATTCTTCTACTTGGAAGTTGTTATGCTAAATTCAAGTGTTATGAATCTTGGTTATATAATTAAGAAGACTATTATTTTAGAGCTCCATGGTTACTAAAGGTTTAGCACTAAAATGTCATTGGGTATATATGTATTGTAATTATGATTATAATAGTGTATTGAGTTATGAACATTTGGATAATGACATGAAATACAAATCTGGAAATTTTACGAGTTGAGCATATAAATGATATTAGTAAGTAAGTTTTTGGTAATATGTAAAATTGTCACATAACAACCTTTTGAGATACGATGGTCATAGAACATGGGGAGACATAAGGTCACCCATGCCCGTAGAACCCATTAACATATAACAACCATGCCTAGGATCTTACTGAACCTCTTTCATTAACTCATTTAAACCATTTAGATAAATACCATAAATTGCGAAAGACTTAGAACAAAACATTACATATAAAATCCATAAGAAAAATAATATAAATCTCGATAAGTATCAATCAACATTCCCGGAGCATCTAAAGATAAGACTTTATAAACATAGTATTATTGATAACTTGGACAAGGAATTCCCCAAGCAAAGTAGAATGTTTGAGCCATCACCTTGCCTCCTCACATTTGCTTACCTGGAACCACACAAGGAAAAGGGGTGAGATAGATGATCTCAATGAGTAAATGAAAAGGCACATACATAATCACATATTCCTTTGAAAGGAAACACATAGCTTATACACATAGTTCATGGTTTATAACTCATGAATGAGGTTGCAATTTAGCAAGGGTTCAATTTAGCAAGTTTGCAGAAATCACACTTATAACACGTAGAGAGTGAAGACTATTACTCAATTCACTCGAAACACATTGAGGAGAGGTGGCCTTTGCCAAATTCCAACTCCTATCATGTGGAACTGCCCCTTCTAGCTGAGGTGGATACACTACCCCTATCCATCGAGTTAAGACTATATGCATAGGTTCCGATGATTACCCGCATCGGCACGAGGATTCTGCATAAAGGGTAAAGGTACCATAGCTAGAGCTATTGGTAAACACAATTAACAATATCACATAAGGCAATAACAACATGTAATTCAATATCAATAGTAGTTTGGCTTTCAAACAATGATACAATGAAAGTGTAGTTCCAGAAAGAATATAAGTTAGGGTGTTAATCACAAGAAAATTCTCTTTGGATAAACAAAATGGTTTTGGACCAAATGTCCTTTGGCAACCCAAGCTTGACAAAGAAATCATACAATAATATTTAAAATTGGAAAGAACTTGGGTTTCAAGGATCACAAAGGTTCACATATCAATATATCACATTCTTATAACATAACAAAATGTTGTTTACACTTATAACATGAATATGATGTTTACTCACCTTGGGGTTCCTTTGCTCTTAGTACACGTAGTCCCCTTTGCACTTCTAAAGCTCCTCAAACTCTAACATAATATTTGATTTAATACTTAGTATTTATTTACTGATGATGCTCCTATCCCATAACTACCCATATACATACAGCATACACATACACTTAGAGTCCACACATAGGTGTACTCATCACTTGCACATAGCTCGTTAACTTAAAAGTCTTCCATACTTAGGCCTTATAGGCTCACATGAAAACACATTACAATCATATCAATACCCTTTTAAGGTCATCACATTATCATTACCTCAATATCAATTCACTTATCAATTATCTTAGTTCACTTTACACTTCCATACATGTTAACTTAACAATTAATCCTTCAAATATCATACTTAACTCTTATGATCCCTTTTACTTCATTAACTCATAATTATATGTTCATCATCAATTCATCATAACTCCTAGTTCCAATTTCCTCAATCACATTTGCATGCTAATCACAATACAAGGTTAAGATACCTTAAGTATACCTTAAGTATACTATAATACATTTAAGCTTATCTAGGATCATACCTTCAACTAACATGCAATTTCATCATCTATTATATATACATACATGTCAACAATCACCAAGACATATCAAATAAAATTTATAAACATTTGGACAAATTTGTTCATGTAGGCCAAATGCATTCATTAAGGTAAAAACTAAATTCTTCTTCTTTTCGTGCTTTCCGTCTATTTCAGAAATATGCAAAAACATGGTTTGAACCAAGATTTTTTATGTAAATATAACAAAAATCATTCTAGAATATAAATTCATAGGAATCAGCCACTATTGGTGTCATTAATATATAAAAAAATTCAATCTTTTGCATTATAGTGCACAAAACATAAGTTTTCTTATTTTCGGTATTTTCCAGTCATTTCAGAAATATGCAAACAGGTTGTTTAAACCATTATTTTTCATTCAATCATTGAAAATATTAGTTTAGAACACATTCCTTTATGAATTGGCAGCCATAGGTAGGGTTTATACAAAAAATTTCCAAGTTCAAAGGCTTAGGTGAAAAATCACGAGTTTTCGTGCTTTCCGCGCATTTTGTTTATTTCAGTGATAAACAGACACATGATTCAAGTCATTATTTTTCATCTACACAAAACTAATATCAGAGAACACCAATTCATACAAATTGGCAGCCATGTATTCATGAAAGAATAAAATTTTCTAATTTCCAAGTCCTAACACGAAAACCTTGAATTCCTTTATTTTTTCGAAACTTTTCGGTCATCACAGAAATATACAGAAATATTATTTCATGTAATATTTTTCATCAAAACAAATCAAAAATTAGTTTAGAATACAAACAAGTACAAATCACCCCCCACACCCCCCCACCCCCGCCTTTTATGATGTTTATGCAATAAAATTGTGATTTTAAGTTATAGAATTCACCTTTGGAGAAATCTTGCGGAAAGAATCATTTTTTCGGTAGAAAATAAATTTTCTCTCCCAAAAATTCACTCAAATAGAATTGAATCTGGAGAAATCAGTAATCAAATAGTTCAAAATAATTTTCCCATAATTTATTTCATAGAAAACAGTTTAGAAATCAAAAGAGAATAAAAACTTACGATTATGGTCACGAAATCGCGAAATGGTAAAGTGTTTTCGATATTTTGGTAGAGAGGATTATTTTGAGAGGTTTTTCTGCTAGAATATAGAAAGAATAAGGGAATGGCTGCTAGAAACCCTTGTTTGGTGGAAAATTAGAATATATATTAGGGTTGGAGTGAAATTTCCACTTTTACCCTTAATGAAATAGGTTAGGAGCATTTTTGTGTAGTGGGCTTTTGGGTATTTGGGCTTTTTCTTTAAAAATTTCAGCTGAATGGATTTAAAATAAAAATAATATTTTTCTTATTAATTCTGGAGCATTTCCCTCAAAAATATTTTAAAAATACCCATAAAATTATTTTATGCTTAAAATTTGTCTTATGCATGAAAAATCATTTTATTTAAAATAAATTCTTTTATGCAAATGCACTTCATGTAAATCATTTATTTCATAATAGCAACACATACTATGCATATTAAAAATTAATTTAATATGCCACATACTCATTAATCACTTAGATCATAAATTTTCACACAAGCACACACTTAACCTTATAGGTTCTAATTCAAGGAATTTATCATGAAAATTCCTAGGGTGGGTATGGGTTGTTACAAAAATGATAAACTAGTAATAGGCAATTAAGAAAGGTAATCAGGTTTTGATCTTAGGATATGGTCCAACATGATAAATGATGAAGAATTAAAAGTTAAATAGGGTTTTACAGGTCTAGGTGACTTTATGTCTCCCTATGCCCTAGGACTGTCACGGCTTAATAAGTGGGTCGTGACATTTTTTCCTTCAATTTGCAATTGTTTGTTGTTTCTTTAATTTCAAAGTTTGTAATATGTAATTATTAGTGTTGGAAAAAGGAGAAAAAAATCATAATTAAAAAGAAAATCTTTTGGTATTGTACATTGTGATTCTTATAATAGTTGAATAAGAGGGTTGAGTGGAAAAAGGCTTAGTGTGAGCACATTTAGAGAAAAGCCATACAAATTGAGTGAAAATAAACATGAGTGGACTTGAGTGACAATTTACTTAAGTGAAACACGTGATGGAGTGAAGTGAGGAATTTTTTATTTATTAACTATTATTTTTAGATTCAATATGAGTGGTTCATAAGGAAATCCATGAAGAGAGATTGATCTATTCCTAGCCTTACAAGAGACCTAGTAAGCCATAAATTAAACTTTTGTTGACTTGATAATTAGGATGGATAGGCTTGAAGTTTCAATTATAAGTGGTCAAAATGATAATGCCCACAATCCAAGACAACCAAGAAGAGTCTTTAGAAGAGATGATGAAGGGAATGATGAATCGCATTGAGAAAATGAGTTTCATGATGATGTAGTTGATCAAAGGCAACATAGAATGCATAAAGGTAATAAGGGCATCAAGTTCAAAATTCCTTCCTTTTATGGAAGGATGGATCCCAAAGCCTATTTGGATTGGAGAAAGAAAGTGGAGCTTGTGTTGATTATCACAATTATTCCAAATTGAAGAAACTTAAACTTGCTATAGCTGAGTTTAAAGATTATACAATCATGGGATGATCTCAAACAACAAAGGAGAAGAAATAGAGAGAGACCACTAGAAGAATGACAAGATTTAAAGGTAATCATGAGAAAAAGGTTTATTCCTAATACTTATATAGGTAACTTTACAATCACCTTCAAGGACTTACTCAAGAGTCCAAAAGTGTGGAAGAGTATTATAAGGAGATAAAGCTCACCATGATTTGAGCCAATTTTGAGGAAGATCAAGAAGCCACTTGTGAGGCCTCGCCCAAGCACCAGTCTAATCCGCTAAAGGGAATTGAAATGCTGATTGGGAAAGAACTCACGAGAAAGCCCTCAGGCTTGGCTTTGATAGATTTGAAAATTATTTCTTAGAGTCGCCACCTTAATTTATTTTTATTTGGGAAAATATAAGAAAAACATCCATTTGACTCTAATTATTACCCAAAGGAAAAAATATCACTAGCCTCGAAATCAAAGAGGATTCGGGGACCAGGTTTTCAGTTTAATTTAATAAAATAAGTTTAGCCAAATAATATAAACGTAACTTAAGATATATTTCATGAATAGTTTAAAATGCATGAACAATTTATAATATGCATGATCATTCAATCCATACATTCAATAGTAAAGTAAATACAAGTAAAGTTCAAAAGAAAGTTAACATTACAATAAAAATCCCAAACTTAGGGGATACCTCCTCTAGCCCTTATGGGTTCTAAGGAATTCACACATTTCTCAAACTAATCCTAATAACAAAGTAAAAGAAAACAAAATAAAAGCAGTTTGCTTAAAGTTAATGCTTTTCAAACTTTGAAAGTTGGTCCTTTAAAGTGTGGAGAGGTCCTCTGTATGTAGGGAGAAGATTGGAGGAGGAAAACATTGAAATTCCAATGTGGGATTGTGAAAAAAAGTGAAATTTATAAGAGTTATTGCAGAAGGCTCTGTGACACCGTAGAGGTGTAACAACCCATATGTCACATCCCAATTTTGGAGACATGATGGTCCTAGAAAATAGGGAGATATAAGATCACCCACACCTATAAAACCCACTCATACACATATCAACACTACCTAGGATCGTACCAAAACCTCATGCATTAACTTAATTATCCAATAATAAGGAAAACTTTGACTAGCGGAAGGATAATATTAAAATACTTTAAATATAATCCATATGAAAAGAACATTTAAGACTCCCAATTAAATTAACACGTAAATAATATTCCATAAATGAAACTCCCGGAGCATCTAAAAAGACTCTTCAAATCACATTATGCTAATAAACTTGGACAAGAAAACTCCCTAAGCATAGTAGATTCCTTGAGCCATCACCTTGCCTCCTCAAAATGCTCACCTAGAACTAGACAAGGAAAAATGGTGAGATAGATGATCTCAATAAGTAAATAACATAACTTGAACAATAACACATATCCCTTTATAAGGGTTCATAATCCATAAATTCATGGTTTGCAATTTAGCAAGGATCACAAAAATGAACTTATAAACTTATAACTTATAGAGTTGACGGCTTATTAACTCATTCACTCAAGGGAGAGGTGGCTGATGTGCCGAAACACATGCTAACAATTGCAAGTGCACAGGTCGTTATCAAGTAATAAAGTCGTGAGTATAAGTATTGTCTCCATAAGAATAGTTTATAAGTTATTGCGTAAACTTCAACTATTGTCTAGTGAATAATCAATCAAGGGTAATTAAAATTAAAACTAAAGATAGACATGAGAAGATTGATAGATATAGAAAAGGATAAAGCTACCTAGATATGAATCCCCGTAGCCTCTCATACATGTCAAGAACAATGGTATGAATCATTCAAACAGTGAATTGAATTGGACTCTCACTAAATTAGATAAAAACCTTTCTCAATTTATTAAATCCCTAACTTCCTAAGTATTATAGGGAAATCTCTTCTCAACCTATAATCAAATAGGAGCAGTATTAAATTCAAGATATTAACATCTAAAGAAGTCTTATAGGTCTATCTCTAGCACCCCAATCAACTCTCTATTCCTATGAGTGATTTATCTATATCAGGGTATCTCTACTCATACAATATAGAAACAATATCTAATCAACAAATCGGTAATTGCCAATATGAATAAATATCATAAATTATGAAAATAAAACAATCCAAAGATAAATTGATTCAAAACAAATTATTCAATTCATACAATTAAGAACTAGGATTCATCAATATCTAGACAAAAAGTAATTAGTTCATAATAGAATTGAAAGGTAATAAAAAAAAGAAAGGGATAATAAGGAATCTTAAATCATCCATGGATGGTGCTGAAGACATCCCCTTTTAAATCCTTGATTTCCAATCCAAATTTATGCAAAGATGGATCTTTATCTTGATTTGTACCTACAATCTCTTAAAAATGAAAGTCCTAAACTATTTGCAAACCAAGGGAAACCTAAGAATTTCCAGCCTCATAGCTAAGGTTTTCCTTAAGCCTCCCCCTTTAAAAGCTCACTTCGCAATGCTGTCTAATATGATTTATATTGCTAGAATTTAACCTCATACAGCTGGACCCACGGTTGCGATTCTAGCCACGCTAATGACTCCAGGAAACGTAACTTCCCATGGGTGAAACCTCAGCCATGCCTCCACCTGTAGGAGGCTACTGGATGTATTTCAAATTTGCTCTTATCACACGACTGGAATCCCAGCCATGTGATCACTCGTGGCTGCCCATCTTCTTCCAAAAGTCAGCCTTTTGGCATGGATCTTTTATCATTATGTGTCACATTTGGTTCACGGCATCATTTGGCACTGGGTTAACTAAAAGAATTCTAGAAAAGCACTAAACAAATAAATTAAACTCAATTTAAGGATAAAATACATAAAAAACAAGGGTCAAAATGTAGTCAGTTTAGCACTTATTAATGGCATGAAATTGATCAGGCTCTGTGGCTAGAATTGCCCCTTCTAGCTGAGGTGGATACACTACCCCTATCCATTGGGTTAAGACCATATGCACAGGTTTCAATGATTACCCGCATCAGCATGAGGATTTCTGCATAAAAGGGTCATAGATACCATAGCGATAGCTAATGGCAATCACTTATAACAATAAAGATTGCAATCATATGTAACATAATACAATAGCAGTTTAGTTTATTGAACAAAAGGTAAATAACAGTGTAGCTCTAGAAAAAAAGCAAGGTAAGGCAATAATTACAAAGGTTCTTTCTTATCATTGAATAAACATTTATAGTTTTGAACCAATTGTCCATGGGCAACCAAAGTTTAAAAAAGAATTCATATAATTATAATTTAGGATAGAAAGGAATTTGGGTTTTAAGAATCTCAAAGGTTCACATAACTTGATAACTTGTACTTGTAACATGAACATAATGTTTACTCACTTTATAGTTCCTTTGCTCCTAACACTTGTAGCCCTTTGAACTTCTAATAATCCTCAAGCTCTATCATATATTATAATTCAATACTTAGCATTTGTTTACATCATGCTATCCTATCCCATAACTACCCCATGCACATATAACATTCACATATACTTGGAGATGCACTTAGAAGTGCACTCATCACTTGCACATAACATGTTGACTTTTAAAGTCTTGTATACTTTGCCTTCATAGGCTCATATGAAATCACATTATAACTCATATTATGACTTTTCTAAAGTCAAATACAATACAGCATGATCTTAATATCAATTCAATTTAACATTCAACTTAGTACACTTAACACTTTCCATATATATTAACTTAACATGTAACCTTAAAAGTATCATGCTTATCTCTTTTGACCAAATTGTACAATCAACCTCATAGTCAATTTAGGGTCATTAATCCATAATTAACACATCATAAGCCTAATTCACATGTCACTTAATCATATACACATATTAATGACAACATAGTAGTAGGGTTAAGAAACCCTAGGTAAGTCAAATTGTCTCTAAGGTTTGTTTAGAGTTATTCCTTCAACCAACATGCAATTAAATCATTTATTACTAATGTAAACATGTCAAAAATAATTAAAATATATCATACAAAAATTATAGACATTGGGATCTAAATCTCTATGTAGGCTGAATACATACTTTCATGGAAAACATGAACTTTCTTACTTTTCGCGCTTTCTGTTCATTACAGTAATATGCAAAAACATGATTTAAATTAATATTTTTCATGTAAATATAACAAAAATAATTTTAGAATATATTAATGTAGGAATTGACACCTTCTTATAGTTTATACACATGAAAATTCAAACTTTTAAGTTTTAGGATGAAAACTATGAATTTTCCTATTTTTCATACTTTTTGATCATTATAGTAATAAACAAAAATATGATTTAAATCATTATTTTTCATGTAAACACAACAAAAAGCAATTTAGAATAGAACAATAAACAAATTGGCCACCCCTTCATATATAATTGCATGAAAATTCCAACTTTGGGTTTTAGGATTCACCTTTGGTGGATTCGCAAGGAAAAAGTTATGTTTACAGTTGAAAATCAGTTTCTCCTTCAAAAAAAACACCTAGGCCAAATTAATCAAGAAGAAAAATAGTAAATATACAGCCCTAAATAGATTTCCCATGGTTAGTTTCATAAAAATCAAATAATAGATTGAAAGGAAGGAAAAACTTGTGAAAATGATTAGAAAATCGCAAGGTTTAAAGGCACATTTTGAATTTCAGTTGAGAGAATATTTTTGAGAGAATTTTTCTATAAAAATTGTAAAGAATAATAGAATGGTGGCTACTACAATTGGGCTGGCCAAAATTTAGGTATATATATTTAGGGTTTTGGTAAAATTACAAGTTTGCTATTAATGAGCTAGGTTATGAGTGTTTTGGTGTATTAGACCTTGGTGAGTTGGGCCTTTTAATTTTATTTATGGGCTAATTATTAGTAAATATTTTTCTTATTTTTTTAATTGAAATTCCCCCTCAATTATTTATTTAAAAATATTTTAAAAATACTCATAAAAATCATTTTATGCTTAAAATCACTTTATGCAAGAAAATTCACTTTTGTGCAATAAATCATTTTATGCACTTCACATAAATCACTTATTTCACATTATTAATTCATATTATGTATAGTAGAACTAATCTAACATGCCACATGCTCATCAATCATGTAACATATGAATTTTTATAAAAGTACACATTTTATTATAATAACTCTAAATTCAAGTAAATTTTCATGAAACTCCTAGGATGGATGTGGGTTGTTACATTCTCCTCCCTTAAAAGAAATTCATCCTCAAATTTAGATACTTACTCATACAATCTCAAAAAACTGAGGATACTTTTTGCTGCATCTTGTCCTTGGCTTCCAAGTACATTCATCCATTCTATGATTTCGCCACTGAACCTTGATCATTGGTATCTCCTTGTTCCTTAACCTTTTTATTTGTCGATCCACTATGGCTATTGGTAACTCCTCATAGGATAGTTGCTCATCTATTGCAATGTCAAGAGGTGACAAAATAATGGATGGGTCTGATACGTATTTCCTCAACGTTGAGATATGAAATACTAGGTGCGCATGTGCTATAGTTGGGGGTAGGACAAGTCTATAAGACACCTGCCCAACCTCATCTAAGATTTCAAACGTACCAATGAAGCGAGGTGGTAGCTTTCCTCTTTTGTCAAATCTCATGAAACCTTTCATTAGGGAAACCTTTAAGAAGACATGATCTCCCATATTAAAATGGACATCCTTTCTCTTGGGGTCTTTATAGCTCTTTTGTCACCTAAAGGCCATCTTCAGCCAATCTTATGTCAATGGTACCTTCTTAGTAGTCTCCTTAAGCAATTCTAGCATCTCCATATACTTGTCTCCAGTCTCAACCCATAAATTGGAGAATGACATTTCCTCCTATACAATGCTTCGTATGGTGCCACGTGATAGACAAGTGATAGTTGTTGTTGTAGGTGAACTCAATCAAAGGTAGGTACTTATCCCAGCTACCACCAAAATCTAGGACACACATTCTTAACATGTCCTCAAGTGTCTGAATTGTCCTTTTAGACTGTCTATCAGTTTGAGGGTGAAATGCCATACTAAAGTCCAACTGCATTCCTAACACTTCTTACAACTTCTACTAGAACCTTGAGGTGAACTGAGTGCCTCGATCTGAGATAATAGAAATCGGTACTCTATGCAGTTTCACAATCTCATCTGTGTACAGTTGTGCATACTAGGCTGTAGAGTACGTGGTCTTAACTTCTAAAAAATGGGCGGACTTGGTCAGTCGGTCCATTATGATCAATACAGAGTCATATCCTTTTGGAGGTTCTAGGTAACCTAACTACAAAGTCCATCATGATGCACTCCCACTTTTATTCAAGTAGCTTAATCTCTTGTAGTATTCCAAAGGGTCATTGATGCTTATACTTGACTTATTACAAGTTAGGCATGATACCACAAACTTAGCCACATCCTTCTTTAAGCCTAGGCCACCAATAATTAGCTCTCACATCATGATATGTTTTGGTAGTTCTAAAATAAGCACAATAAGGCGTCTGATGTGCTTCCTTCAATATCTTCTCCTTTAGTCCATTCACATCAAGCACACAGACTCTCTTTCCACACTTTAGAATCCCATTGACTACTTTGAATTTAGGATTCCTTCCCTTCTCAATCTCATCCTTGAACTTAACCAAGTGTGGGTCTTTAACTTGTGAAGCCTTTATCTCATCCACTAGCTGTGACTTCACTTGAAAATGAGCCACTAAAGCTCATGATTCTCTGATCTCTAGCCTTAAGCTTTGACTAAACAATCCTTTTAACTCCTTCACAATCGGCCTTTTTTGCATGGTCACATGGGCTAGGCTTCCCATCAATTTTTGACTCAAGGCATCCACCATCACGTTCGCATTTCTGCAATGGTAGGGAATCTAGCAGTCATAGTCCTTCAACAGTTCTACCCATCTCCTCTACCTTAAGTTGAGGTCTCTTTGGCTTAAGATGTACTGAAGACTCTTATGATCCGTGTAGATTTCACACTTCATTCCATACATATAATGTTTCCAGATCTTTAGAGCGAACACTATTATGGCCAATTCCAAGTCATGAGTAGGGTAATTCACTTCATACTTCTTGAGTTGCTGGGATGCACAGGCGATGACTTTACCATTTTGCATTAGGACACATCCAAGTCATACTCTCGAGGCATCACAGTAGATTGTGAACGCTTATTCACCTTCGGGTAATGCCAAAATCGAAGCTGATATCAAGCACTTCTTGAGCTTTTGAAAGCTCTCCTCACAAGACTCCTCCCAATTAAACTTAATTTGTTTTCTTGTTAACTTGGTGATGCTATCTTAGAGAAGTCCTATAGAAATCTACGATAATAGCCGACCATGCCTAAGAAACTCTGAACTTCAAAAATTGTTGTGGGCCATGGCCAATTGGCTACCACTTCAACTTTCTTAGGATTAACTTGAATTCCTTCTTTACTTACTACATGCCTAAGAAAGTTGATAGGCTCCATCCAAAACTCACACTTAGATAACTTCGTGTAGAGTTAGTGATCACGTAGCATTTGCAACATGATCCTCATATGCTCTTCATGCTCTTCTTTACTCCTAGAGAAAATCAGGATGTCATTGATGAAAATGATTATGAACTTGTCCAGAAATGGCTTGAATACTCGATTCATCAAGTCCATGAAAGCAGCAGGAGCATTCATCAGACTGAATGGTAGAATAGTGAACTCATAATGACCATATCTTATATGGAAGGCATTCTTGCAGATGTCTTCTCCATGAATCTTTAGTTGATGATAGCTGGACCTCAAGTTGATCTTAGAGAAGTAGCTAGCTCCTTACAGTTGATCAAAAAGATCACCTATCCTTGGCAAAGGATACTTATTCTTCACAGTGACTTTGTTGAGCTAGCAATAATTGATACACATATGGAATAAGCTGTCCTTCTTCTTTACGAACAACACTGGAGAGCCCCATGGCAAGCTACTTGGTAAGATAAAACCCTTATCGAGTAGATCATACAGTTTCATCTTTAATTCTTTTAACTCCACTGGTGCTATACGATATGGCGGTATTGTCACATCCCAACTTTATGAGATACGACGGTCCTAGAACATGGGGAGACATAAGGTCCCCCATACCCATAGAACCCATTAACATATAACAATCATGCCTAGGATCTTACCGAACCTCTTGCATTAACTTATTTAAAACATTTAGATGAATACCATAAATTTGCGGAAGACTAAAGTAAATCATTACATATAAAATCCATAAGGAAAATAATATAAATCTCGATAAGTATTAATCAACATTCCCAGAGCATCTAAAGACAAGACTTCATAAACATAGTATTATTGATAACTCGAACAAGGAATTCCCCAAGTGAAGTAGAATACTTGAGCCATCACCTTGCCTCCTCACATTTGCTCACCTAGATCCACACAAGGAAAAAGGGGTGAGATAGATGATCTCAATGAGTAAATGAAAAGGCACATACATTATCACATATTCCTTTGAAAGGAAACACATAGCTTATACATATAGTTCATAGTTTATAACTGTGAGGCCTTGCCCGAGCACCGGTCTAATCCTCCGAGGGATCGAAATGCTCTTCGGGAGAAACTCCACGATTGGAACTCATTGTGAGTTCGAAAAATTGATTTGTGTAATTTGACAGTTGAAAAGTGAGTCACCATTTTTATTTATTTATTTTAATTGGGAAAATTAAAGGAAACCCAACATGATTGACTCCAAAATTTGATTTATCCCAATGGAAAATGCACCAATCCACGAGTGACCAAGGAGGGCTCAAGGATCAGGTTTTGGTAATTACACAAGTAAGAAAAATATGATTTTTCTTTAGTTTGGCTAAAAATGCAAAATAACTCTTAAAAAATGAATTTTTGTGTATGCATGAACAGGAATATAATGATGAATGAAACATATATATATATATATATATATATATATATATATATATATATATATATATATATATATATATATATATATATATATATATATATATATATATATATATGATGTGATGGAATGACAATAATAAATAAATAGGCAAAATAAATCCTACTTAATTATTACAATATCAAAACAATGAAATAAAGAGGATCTTTCCTCTAGCCCTTATGGGTACTAGGAAAAGCACACATTCCCCAAAATAAATTAAAAAAATAAAATCATAAACAAAAGATTAATATAAATAAATCAAAATAAAAAAGAAAACAATATTGGTAAAAAGATTTTGGAGTTGATGCCCTTCAGAATGGCAGCCTGCGTATCTTATTGAATAGGAATCAAACCCCACATAGTTCTCCCTTCTTGCAAAGGAAGGGTTTTAAAAATGTGTTGGTTTGCTTATTAACTTAATTCTGATTCTTAAATTAATAAGTTTTTAGATCTTTTCAGTTTTAGACCTAAAGAGAATTCTAGATCTGAATTTAAAATTTTAAAGATAGAAAAGGAATTATACCTTTGCTTTTCTTGGCTTTCGAACGAATGGAACGAGTTTTGCTCCAGATCTCAACTCCACCTTGAATTCAAAGGAAACTTGGAATCTAGATCCAGAGGCAACAAGTGTGCGAGTATAGGAACAAATTTATGCTTTGAAATATGCCTTAATTGCTTTGAAATATCTTGAATTGCTTTGAAATGCCTTAGAAGTCATGTCGGAGTGTGTCCAAATGAGCTTAAAGGTGGCTTTATTTATAGAGCTGCCAGAGGGGGTTTCAGTGGTACCAAGTGCATGCCTATCCGCCTGAGAGGCAAGGTAGGCGTGCCGCCTATCTGCCTGTAGAAATTCAGTGCCGCCCTACCGGCGGCACCAAGTGCATGCCTCCTTCTGAGCAGCACGGCAAGCGTGCCTCCTAGACAACAGCGCGCCACTCATACGGTTCGACCTATTTCCATCTATTTTGGGCTCATTTCAGTTTCGATTTGAGCTTAGTTTGATCCTATGGGTTCATAACTGAGAGATGGTCCACTAGAGGTGAAAGATTCAGGAAATTTATTTTTTCAATGGGCCGCTGCCCCCTTGACCCCTGCCCGCTAACTGACTAGTGTGACTGTCGTATGCGTAGTGCCCTATTCTTAATAGATGTCAAGCTGCAGCTGAATCAAGAGGTGCAAATTTAAGGGTTCACAGTGCCCCCTCATCAGAATTGGCTTTAAGGAAAAGGCGATTCTAATGACAGTAAACCCTGTGAAGAGATGTCATGTCAGACTTTGGGCTTGTGCTCTTGCAACATTAGATTTTTGGCTCATATATTCTTTTGCCATACTATGTCAGATTCTGGGTTATACCACGTCAGACTTTAGGCTTGCAATATCTGCTTGTGCTTATCATGCATGAGGACAATCATGTTTTATGCAAACTGAACCTTATGAAGGAAAAATAAGGTATAAAGATATTAACCCTTTGGCGAGGGCCCATAGGATAAATGAGGTTTTATCAATGGTTATTAGTTTGACCTTAGCATTGGATGTGAGAATGGTCATGGTGATCTTCAATGAAGGCTATATGTCCAGCCTAATTGTTGGAGGTAAAGATGATTTGGTGAATTTTAATCAAGGCTATCTGTTTTGCCTAGACTTTGAAAGATTTGGAGATTTGGTCCACCTAGGGAATTCAAATTGGTTTAACAAGGCCATCTATTTGGCCCTACTATTAGGGAGATTATGATCAAAGTTATCTATTTGACTTTGATGCTTAGGAAGATTGGGATTAAAGCTATCTGTTTGGCTTTAGTGGTTGGAAATATTAAGGTCAAAACTATCTGTTCGGCCTTATTGGTTGGAAAAGTTAGAATCAAAGCTATCTGTTTGGCTTTAGTATCAGAAGGATTGGGATCAAAGCTATTTATTCAGCTTTGGTGTTGGAAGGAATAGGATCAAAGCTATTTGTTTGGCCTTGATGTTGGAAAAGTTGAGATCAAAGCTATCTATTCAGCTTTGGTGTTAAAAGGATTGGGATCAAAGCTATCTGTTTGGCTTTGGTGTTGGGAGGAATAGGATCAACGCTATTTGTTTAGCCTTGATGTTTGGAAAAGTTGGGATCAAAGCTATCTGTTTGGCTTTGGTGTTAAAAGGATTAGAATCAAAGCTATCTGTTTGGCTTTGGTGTTAGATTTAGGGAAGTGTTAGATTGAAGGAAGGTTATGTCTTTAAAAGACGACGGGTGTAGAAATGTCAACATGGGTGACTTGACTCAGTTTGCCCATTGAAAGTTATGGTTGAGGATTAGTCCTTGTAGGGAAAGGTCTTGGCTAAGGAGGGTAGGTCTGGTGAAGGAAATCCATTTGAAAGGCTTAATATGATTTTGCCTTAAAGGAGATCTTAGGCTTCATAAATGAAGGCCTTTTGGGAGTGGGCTTCATTGTGAAGGCTTTTGGGGAATGGGCTTCATGGTGAAGGCTTTTGGATCTAAGCTTCATGGCGACGGCTTTTTAGGAGTGGACTTCATGGTGAAGGCTTTTTGGGAGTGGGCTTCATGGTGAAGGCTTCTTGGGAGTGGGCTTCATGGCCAAGGCTTTTTAGATTTAGGCTTCTTGATGAAGGCCTCTGGATTTAGGCATCATGATGAAGGCTTCTTGGTTTGAAGGTAGGTTGAAACTTCTGAATTTGAGCTTTTTGATGAAGGCTTTTAGATTTGGGCTTCTTGATGAAGGCTTTTGGTTTAAGATTCTTAATAAAGGCTTTTGGATTTGGGCTTTTTAATGAAGGCTTTTAGTTTAGGCTTTATGATGAAGGCTTTTGGTTTTGGGCTTCATGGCAAAGGCTTTTGGATCTAGGTTTCATGATGAAGGCTTTTGGTTATGGGCTTCTTAGAGAAGGCTTTTGGATATGGGCTTATTAATGAAGGCTTTTGGATTAGGCTTCTTAATGAAGGCTTTTGGATATGGGCTTCTTGATGAAGGCTTTTGGATATGGGCTTCTTATTGAAGGCTTTTGGATTGAGATTCTTAATGAAGGCTTTTGGATTTGGGCTTCTTGATGAAGGCTTTTGAGTTTGAGCTTCTTGATGAAGGCTTTTGGTTTAGGCTTCTTGATTAAGGCTTTTGGTTTAGGCTTCTTGATGAAGGCTTTTTGGGAGAAATGCCTCGACTTCTAGTTTTGCCAAGGAAACTAGATTTAAAGATGATGAGCCCTGATAGACTTGGGAATTTTGGTTCTACTCATTTTGAGATGATGCTAAGGAGTGGGTGGTATGTGGTATGATTTGCTGATGTGGCTTGGGATGGAACAATATGATTTCATAAAATTCGAAAATGGTTTGAAGGTAGGCTAAAACTTCTAAAAAGAATCATGGAGGTTGTATGATTTTGCTTTTTATAGCATGAATCATGGAAAAGAGCAAGTCAAGCTTTTCTTGTTATTTGAGATTGAAGAGACTCTTAGAGTGGCACTTAATTGTAAATTGCATTAGTTGAAACAAAGAGGCCTTAGGAATGGCTAAAGTGCTAATGGAAGAAGATAAATTGGGGATCATGCTTCCAAATGAGAGATAAGGATATGATAGACTGGAGATATATATGAGGGATTGTGCCTTAGCTCTTTGAGCTAAGTGACGGGATGGATTGACAATAGATGACGACCTAGGAAGACATGCCTCCATTTTAGGATAAGGGCATAAAAGATAAAATATCCTTAAAGAATGAACCTCTGATGAGGAAGGATGACTCTAGAGACATGAGATGAGATAGATTAATTGAAGATGATTTGACAACTTTGGACATGAGGGAAGGAGACTTGGATGAGCTTTCTCTTTCTCTCCCTCTCTCTTAGCTCTAACTTTTGCCTAAGCTGCCCTTTTTGGGTTTTCAGCTTAGCAAGCTTGCTTTTAGGAGAAAATATTCCACCATGATTTGGGCTGCTGCTTTGAAGGGCTCTGGCCTTTGAATTCTAGATTTGACAAAGGTCTTTTCTAAACTTGTTGACCTGGTTGAGGTGCATTGTTTGATTACCTAATGTGCAATAGGTAATTCCCTTTGATTTGCTCTTTGTGCTTCAACTATTTGACCTTCTTTGATTAGGTGCAATTGTTGGTGGCACCTCAAATTCTAACATGTGCTAATTATGGTGGATTTGACTGTTTGTTCATTTCTCTCTTTTTCCTCTTTTTCTTTTTCTATTTTTTTTATTGTTTTTTCTCTCTATATTTTTTTTATGGCTCATCCATGTTGGACTAAACAAGGAAAATGAAAATAAAATGTATGTGCATTACTATAAAGGAAACTTTATTGCAAGATGACAAAAGGAACCATTATGGTTGACGAGAATAAAGAAAAATAAGATGACAGACTCTGAATCAGATTTGGACTCAGACTTTTAAGATTAAGACTTGGACTTAGGTTTAGACTTGGAATTCAATCTTAGACAGGTCAGATTAGCTGAACTTGAACTACTCCATGACATGCCTTTTGGGGCTGAGGTAAGGTGGAGTTGAGTTAGAACTAGATTCCTCATCACTGTTCAGGTTGGTGGTGGGGAATTCAGCTTGAAATGATATACTTTGGATGCAATCTTCAACTTTTGACACAGTTGCAACCAAAGCTCTGAAGGTGGGTAGGTATTGAGTTAATAAGTGGGCTTTATAGGCAGGAAGTAGATTCTTGACAATGATATCCACTTGTTCTTGCTCGGTTGGCCTGTTTACCATTTGAGTAGCTTTAGCCCTCCACCTAGTAAGGAACATAGACAAGGACTCATTTGGAAGTTGCTTTGTGGTTTCTAAATCCATTCTTGTAATGTCGACTTCAATATTACAGTGGTACTGAGTGACAAATGCCTTACAAATGTCCTCCCAAGTCTGTTTTTAGGTATCATCCAAGTTAATAAACCATCTTAAGGCAGGATCAGTAAGAGTTTGTTGAAAAAGTTGAGTAAGGAGCTCATTGTTGATACCAAAGGGATGCATTGCCCCCACGTACATTTTTAAATGGATCTTGGGGCAAGTAGTACCATCAAATTTATCCAAATTCGGCATCTTGAACTTTGGCAAAACTCTTGCATTGGGAAATAAGCTCAGGGAGCCTATATCAACTAGGTTTTCTTTCTTCTTCAGATTCTTCATCATTTTTTCCATGTGCTTCACTTTTTCCATGAAGGCTTTGATTTCAGGGTTGACTTCCTTCCTTTGGAAAGGATCCGCGGGTTGGGAAGTGAGAGTAGGGGTGAAATTTGGTGGTTGAACTATCATGGGTTGATAGAGTGAGTTATTTCTGAGGAATTCAAGTGATGGAATAGGTAGTGGTGGAATGATGTCGGTGTTTGCAGGTTCTTTGTCTTTAGATTCAACTCTAGAAGTGGATCCATAAACAGGATAAAAGGCGAGTTTCGGGTCAGCTCTGAATGGTTTTGGGTTATTGGGTTTTGAGCCAGGGAGGCCTATCCCAGCATGGTACGGACATCCTCCATGATAGCCCTCCTTTGGGCTTTGAGCATGTCTTGGAAAAGGGCTTCTTGCCTTTTCATCATAGTTTCCTAATGTTTAGAGAGCTTAGCAAGAAGCTCGTCAAAAATTTCATCAGCTCTGGTAGCGGTGATCTCATCTCCAGCAACAGACATCTTGTCAACCTTTGCAAAGGAAAAGGAACTGGGTTAGTTTCAAGCTTTGGAAAATAGGGTTATAGGGCAGTGTGACAAACCAAAAGACCTTAGGTTTAATGACAATGGATGATAGTGTCTTGTGGTTAGGTTGACGGTGTATGGGTAAAGATGAGGATAGAGGTGTATGGTATTAGCTAGGTATGTATTTAGCTAAGGGAGTTAGGTTAGATTTTAGCTTTAGGTGGCTAGATCAGATTTTAGCTTTAAGTGGCTAGGTCAGAATTTAGCTTTAGGTGGCTAGGTCATACTTTAGCTTTGAGTGGCTAGATCAAAATTTAGCTTTGGGTGGCTAGGTCAGACTTTAGCTTTGAGTGGCTAGGTTAGAATTTAGCTCGGAGTGGCTAAGTCAGATTTTAGCTTTGAGTGGCTAAATCCAAATTTAGCTTTAGGTGATTGGGATTGTGATTGGTTTACCATGGGCTTAAGGATAGAGTGACCATGGGTTTTGAGGTTGGGTATGGATGTACCATGGATTTGGATGTTGGATGCACCATGGGTTTGGTAATAGTTAGATAATGGGCTAAACTAGATCATGGGCTTAGATGGGCCATGGGCTTGGATAGGGAAGTAAGAGATGAAACCTAGTCAGCATTTAGTTTAGGTAAGGATTAGAGTGACGCTAAGTTAGTATTTAGCTTTGGTAAGGATGGTTAAAGATAATATCATATCAGTGTTTAGCTTGGGTAAGGACTATGAAAGATGAAAGCTAGATCAGTGTTTAGCTTGGGTAAGAGTTGTGAAAGATGAAAGCTAGGTTAGTATTTAGCTTTGGTAAGAATTATGAAAGATAAAGCTATGTTAGTGTTTAGCTTAGATAAGAATTATGGAAAAGGATGAGGGTATCATAGATAGGTTTATTTTTACTATGAGTTTGACATGGGTTTGGATAGGACTGGATCATGGGTTTAGGTGAACCATGAGTTTTGGGCTTTGACCATGGGTTTAGGTGGACCATGGGCTTTGTGTGTTGACTATGGGTTTAGATGGACCATAAGTCATGAGCTTTAAGTATTGAATATGGGTTTAAATGGACTATGGGTTTTGGGTTTTGACCATGGATTTAGGTAGACCATGAGCTTTGGGTTTTGACCATGGGTTTTGAGCTTTAGGTGTTGACCATGGGTTTAGGACCATGGGCTTTGGGTTTTGACCATGGGTTTAGGTGAACCATGGGTTTTGAGCTTTAGGTGTTGACCATGGGTTTAGGTGGACCATGGGCTTTGGGTTTTGACCATGGGTTTAGGTGGACCATGGGTTTTAAGCTTTAGGTATTGACCATGGGTTTAGGTGTACCATGGGCTTTGGGTTTTGACTATGGGTTTAGGTGGAACATGGGTTTTGAGCTTTAGATGTTGACCATGGGTTTAGGTGGACTATGGGTTTTGAGCTTTAGATGTTGACCATGGGTTTAGGTGGACCATGGGCTTTGGGTTTTGACCATGGGTTTAGATGAACTATAGGCTTTGGCTTTTGACCATGGATTTAGGTGGACCATAGGTTTTGAGTTTTGGGTGTTAACCATGGGTTTAGATAGACCATGGGCTTTAGGTGTGAAGGTGTTTGGATAGGTTTTTGACTCTTCATAAGGTTCAAGCTATGCATGCATGTATGCATGAATGAAAAGGTTTCATAATGATGATATACCAAGTTCAGTATTATAGTGCATAAAATCCTAAAAGAAGGTTCTATGAGTCATTACATGAAAGGGTTAGGGTGGTTTAAAGGGAACCCATCACACTAGAGGTGCGATATGCCTAACTATATGTAAGACAAGGAGCCTCGCATGGGTCCAATGGTACATGCATACTCGTTACACCTCTAAAAGGATTAGAGGATACGTTGTGGGCTAGATGATTTTGTTGACTAGGAGTCCGATGTAGTGATGCATGACAAAGTTATTTTGTATTTAAAGCCAAACTCGGTATTTTACCAAAAGTAATCCACTTTATCTTTTATTTGAAAAAGATTTTAAATCCCTAATGGAGTCGCCAACTATGAGGCCTCGTCCGAGCATCGGTCTGATCCTCCGAGGGATCGAAATGTTCTTCGGGAGAAACTCCACGATTGGAACTCACTGTGAGTTTGGAAAATTGATTTGTGTAATTTGACAGTTGAAAAGTGAGTCGCCACTTTAATTTATTTATTTTAATTGGGAAAATTAAAGAAAACCTAACATGATTGACTCCAAAATTTGATTTATCCCAATGGAAAATGCACCAATCCGCGAGTGACCAAGAAGGGCTCGGGGATCAGATTTTGGTAATTACACAAGTAAGAAAAATATGATTTTTCTTTAGTTTGGCTAAAAATGCAAAATAACTCTTAAAAAATGAATTTTTGTATATGCATGAACAGAAATATAATGATGATTGAAACAGATATATATATATATATATATATATATATATATATATATATATATATATATATATATATATATATATATGATGTGATGGAATGACAATAATAAATAAATAGGCAAAATAAATCCTACTTAATTATTACAATATCAAAACAAATGAAATAAAGAGGATCTTTCCTCTAGCCCTTATGGGTACTAGGAAAGTACACATTCCCCAAAATAAATTAAAAAAATAAAATCATAAACAAAAGATTAATATAAATAAATCAAAATAAAAAGAAAACAATATTGATAAAAAGATTTTGGAATTGATGCCCTTCAGAACGGCAGCCTGCATATCCTATTGAATAGGAATCAAACCCCACGTAGTTCTCCCTTCTTATGAAGGAAGGGTTTTAAAAATGTGTTGGTTTGCTTATTAACTTAATTCTGATTCTTAAATTAATAAGTTTTTAGATCTTTTCAGTTTTAGACATAAAGAGAATTCTAAATCTGAATTTAGAATTTTAAAGATAGAAAAGGAATTATACCTTTGCTTTTCTTGGCTTTCGAACGAATGGAACAAGTTTTTCTCCAGATCTCAACTCCACATTGAATTCAAAGGAAACTTGGAATCTGGATCTAGAGGCAACAAGTGTGCGAGTACAGGAACAAATTTATGCTTTGAAATATGCCTCAACTACTTTGAAATCTCTTGAATTGCTTTGAAATGCCTTGGAAGTCATGCCAGAGTGTGTCCAAATGAGCTTAAAGGTGGCTCTATTTATAGAGCTAGCAGAGGGGGTTTCGGCGGTATGGATGGCGGCGTCGGCGCGTCGCTGATGGCACAGGCGGCACCGGCGATGCGCCGACCGTCCTGGAGGCACGACAGGCATGCCGCCTGTCTGTCGGCAGAAATTCAGTGCCGCCCTGCCGGTGGCACCAAGTGCATGCCTCCTTTTGGGAGGCATGGCAAGCATGCCTCCCTGATAATAGTGCACCACTCGTGCGGTTTGACCTGTTTTCGTCCGTTTTGGGCCCATTTCAGTTCTGATTCGAGCTAAGTTTGATCCTGTGGGTTCGTAACTGAGAGACGGTCCACTGGAGGTGAAAGATTCAGGAAATTTATTTTTTCGATGAGGTGCTGCCCCACACCCCGCAAGGGGCACTGCCCCTTGACCCCTGCCCGCTAACCGGCTAGCAGGACCGCCGTAAGCGTAGTGCCCTATTCTTAATAGGTGTCAAGTTGTAGTTGAATCAAGAGGTGCAAATTTGAGGGTTTAGAATAACTCATGAATCAGGTTGCAATTTAACAAGGGTTCAATTGGGCAAGTTTGTAGAAATCACACTTATAACACGTAGAGAGTGAAGGCTATTGCTCTATCACTCGAACACATAGAGGAGAGGTGGCCTTGTACCAAATTCCAACTCCTATCACATAGAGAGCGTGAAGCTAATAAGGCCCCATGGCTAGACCTGCCCCTTCTAGCTGAGGTGGATACACTACCCCTATCCATCAAGTTAAGACCGTGTGCACAGGTTCTAATGATTACTTGCATTGGCACGAGGATTCTGCATAAAGGGTAAAGGTACCATAGCTAGAGCTATTGGTAAACACAATTAACAATATCACATAAGGCAATAATAACATGTAATTCAATATCAATAGTAGTTTGGCTTTCAACAATGATGCAATGAAAGTGTAGTTCCAGAAAGAATACAAGTTAGGGTGTTAATCACAAGAAGTTCTCATCGAATAAACAAAATAGTTTTGGACCAAATGTCCTTTGGCAACCCAAGCTTGACAAAGAAATCATATAATAATATTTAAGATAAAAAGAAACTTGGGTTTCAAAGATCATAAAGGCTCACATAGCATGTCATCACATATTTGTAACATAACAAAATGTTACTTGCACTTGTAACATGAACATAGTGTTTACTCACACTTGAAGAATGAATACGATGTTTACTCACCTTGGGGTTCCTTTGCTCCTAGTACACATAGTCCCCTTTGCACTTCTAAAGCTCCTCAACTCTAACATAATATTTGATTTAATACTTAGTATTTATTTACTTATGATGCTCCTATCCCATAACTACCCATGTCCATATAGCATACACATACACTTAGAGTCCACACATAGGTGTACTCATCACTTGCACATATCAGTTGACTTTAAAGTATTGCATACTTAGGCCTTATAGGCTCACATGAAAATACATTATAATCATATCAATACCTTTTTAAGGTCATCACAATATCATTACCTCAATGTCAATTCACTTATCAATTGTCTTAGTTCACTTTACACTTCCATACATGTCAACTTAACAATTAATCTTTCAACGTCATGCTTAACTCTTATGATCCTTTTCACTTCATTAACTTATAACCATATGTTCATCATCAATTCATCATAACATCTAGTTTCATATTTCTCAACCACATTTGCATTCTAATCACATTATAAGGTTAAGATACCTTAAATATACCTTAAGTATACTAAAACGCATTTAAGCTTATCTAGGATCATACATTCAACTAACTTGCAATTTTATCATTTGCTATACATACATACATGTCTACAATCACCAAGGCACATCATATAAAATTTATAAACATTTGGACAAAATTGTTCATGTAGGCCGAATGCACCATTAAGGTAAAAACTAAATTCTTCTTCTTTTTATGCTTTCCATCTATTTCAGAAATATGTAAAAACAGGGTTTGAATCAAGATTTTTCATGTAAACATAACAAAAATCATTCTAGAATATAAATTCATAGGAATCGGCCACTATTGGTGTTTTTGATATATAAAAATTCAATCTTTTGTATTATAGTGCACAAAACCACAAGTTTTCTTGTTTTCGGTATTTTCCGGTCATTTCAGAAATATGCAAATAGGTTATTTAAACCATTATTTTTCATTCAATCATTGAAAATATTAGTTTAGAACACATTCCTTCATGAATTGGCAGCCATAGGTAGGGTTTATACAAAAAAATTCCAAGTTCAAAGGCTTAGGTGAAAAATCATGAGTTTCCGCGCTTTCTGCGCATTTTGTTCATTTCAGCGATAAATAGACACATGATTCAAATCATTATTTTTCATCTAAACAAAAAAAATATCATATTAGAACACCAATTCATACAAATTGGCAGCCATATATTCATGAAAGAATAAAATTTTCCAATTTCTAAGTTCTAACACGAAAACCTTAAATTCTTTTATTTTTCGAAATTTTTTGGTCATCACAGAAATATGAAGAAATATTATTTAATCCAATATTTTTCATTAAAAAAAATTAAAAATCAGTTTAGAATACATCCATGCATAAATCGTCCCCCCTTATCATGTTTATGCAATAAAATTGTGATTTTAAGTTATAGAATTCACCTTTGGAGAAATCTTGTGGAAAGAATTGTGTTTTCGGTAGAAAATAAATTTTCTCTCCCAAAAATTCACTCAAACAGAATTGAATCTATAGAAATCAGTAATCAAACAGTTCAAAATAATTTTCCTATTATTTATTTCATAGAAATCAGTTTAGAAATCGAAAGAGAATAAAAACTTACGATTACGGTAATGAAATCGCGAAATGGAAAGGTGTTTTCAATATTTCAGTAGAGAGAATTAGAGGTTTTTTTGCCAAAATACAGAAAGGATAAGAGAATGGCTGTTGGAAACCCTTGTTTGGCCGAAAATTAGAATATATATTAGGGTTGGAGTGGAATTTCCACTATTACCCTTAATGAAATAGGTTAGGAGAATTTTTGTGTAGTGGGCTTTTGGGTATTTGGGCTTTCCCTTTAAAATTTTTGGATGAATAGAATTAAAATAAAAAGAATATTTTTCTTATTAATTCTGGAACATTTCCCTCAAAAATATTTATTTAAAAATATTTTAAAAATACCCATAAAATTATTTTATGCTTAAAAATTGTCTTATGCATGAAAATTCATTTTATTTAAAATAAATTCTTTTATGCAAATGCACTTCATGTAAATCATTTATTTCATAATAGCAACTGATATTATGCATATTAAAATTAATTGAATATGCCAATTTAATATGCCACATACTCATTAATCACTTAGATCACAAATTTTCACACAAGCACACACTTAACCTTATTAGTTCTAAATCAAGCAATTTATCACAAAAATTCCTAGGGTGGGTGTGGGTTGTTACAGGTATCGATATAGGCTACATACCCGATAGCAGTTTGATATTGAACTTGATCTCATGGTCTAGTGGTATTCTAAGTACATCTTCTAGAAAGATGTCTATGAATTTGTCCACCACTGGTGTGCTTTTGCCATGAACAATAGCCTCCTTGCCAGTATCGACTACGTATGCTTGGCACCCCTTCCTTAACATCCTTCTCGCTCCCAATGCTGATATCAAATTCAGAGGGTTCTCATGCCTATCTCCTTGATACATAAACTTCTTCCCATCCTTGGTTCAAAATTCCATTTGCTTCTCTCTACAGCCAATATGAGCTCTATGCTCATATAGCCAATCCATTCCTAAGATTACATCAAATTCTAGCACATCAAGTTCTATCAATTCCATAGGAAATTTTTGTATATCAATGGCTACCTCACAATCCTTAAACACATGTTTTACTTCCATCATATCTCCCAAAGAAGTTGACACTACTAAGGGTTCAATCATTAATTTCTTATTTCTACCAAGACTCTTAGCAAGACATGGTGATACGAAAGAATGTGCAACATCAGAATTAATCAAGCATCTTTCACTAGAATTTTTGATGGGAATGATGCCTATAATGGTAGTGTGTGAAGAGCAGGCCTCTTGCTGATATAATATGAAGACACAACCTTAGCTCTTGTTGTCTGCCACCGGCATGTTCCCAGCAACTGGCCCTTTGCTTTTGGCTCCTTACCATTGGGGTTGGAATGGTCTAGGTTGTGGAGGCACCAAGGTGGCATTCCCTAGATTCCTCATCTAAGGGCAGTCCTTGATAAAATGGCCCATCTATCCATACTTTAAGCATGCACTAGAAACTTTTTGGCAAACTCCAGGATGTTTCTTTCCACATTAGCCACAAGTGGGAAAACTCTATTTAGATTGTCCATTCCACTGTCCAGGTGTTATAGTGGCTGGCAATGATTCCTTTCCTGGACCTCCTCCTCCTCCTCTAGGTTGGCCTCTATGTCCCTTGCTCTTGTGCTTCCCCTTTTGCTCATGTTTAGCTCTCTCGTCCTTATGCCTCTTTTGTACTATCTTAGCCTTATTTATCAGCTTGGCCAAAGTTGAAAACTCAATTGCTGCTAATGAGTTAAACAGAGGTGTAACCAATCCTCTCAAGAAATGTTTGATACAGCTAGCTTTAGTGGGCATGATGTTGATGGTGAATTTGCTGAGTTGATTAAATTCCTTAGCATATTCTGATATCGACATTCTAGATTTTTGCTTCAACTGCTCAAACTGTAGTTCCCTATCTTACCTCTCGCCTTTAGGCAAGAATTAATCCATTAACTTTTGCTTAAATTCTACCCACGTAGGTGGGTCAGCTCCATATAGTCTCTCCTTAATATTTCTTTTGTACCAATACCATGCCTCCTTATTGAGTTAGAGTCCTACCAACTCAATTACTTGAGCATTCAAGCATCACAATTGATGGACTAGCTTGTCCATCTCGTCTAAGAATTCATGAGTGTTATCACCCTCCTCATTGCAAAAGATAGGTGGCTGTAGCTTCTTGAACTTTGAGATGGTCATCCCTTCAACAGGTAGTCACTTCCTTTCCCTCTGTGCAAGTGCCACTATCGCGGGAGGCGAAACTCCATTCCCTTCTTATGTTGGTGGCACTTCCCACCTTTGAGCTTGCAGCTCGTCCAATTCCTTGTGCAAGTTCCTTATTTCCTTGTGCATAGCGTGAATCTCTTATGAAAAGGCTTACCTGCTAGAGCCTATAGTCGGTGCCCTAGAGTTAGATCTCTCTCTTGACCATGTAGGTGCATGTGAACCCTTAATTTTGCACCTTCCAGTATGCATTTAAACCTTATAAGCACTTGAGCTTGGTAAATAAATCTTCAAAAGCTAAAAACTCTCAAAATGGAAAAAATAAATTATTTCTTTTTAGCATTTAAATCCTTTCAAATCATTCGGGATAGAGTAACAAATACAATGCAACTAGAATTGTGAAAAACGGATGAGAAACAAGCAAGAACGGGCGAAATGGGTGAAAGTAGGGCTCATTGCCATAGAGCTCTGTGGCACTACTGCAAAGCCCTCTACGGAACTACAAAGGGCTGTGCGGCACTGTTGCAAAGGCCTTTGTGCATCTCAAATGCCTCTGTGGCAACTTCAGTGAAAATTCAATTTTTGCAATCCCACATTAGAATTTTGTGTTTTCTATGCTTCAAACCTTCTCCTATATATAGAGGGCCTCTCCAAACTTCAAAACACCAACTTTTAGAGCTTGAAAAGAATTAATTCAAGCAAAATGCTTTGCATTTGCTCCTTGGTTCACAAAGCGAGTTGGGGGTTTCTCTTTGATTCCTACCTGACTAGTTTAAGGCCTTCCGCCGCCCACCTGTTCAAGGCAAGTCTCTTGCCTAAGGCTCGTGTCAACCGCCCAAGGCTAGCCGCCGCTCGTCATCCAAGGCTAGCTGTTGCCTCCCATCCAACGCTAGCTACCGCCTATCATCCGCCATGCTAAGCTAGCCATTGCCCACCAAAGCTAGTCGCCGCCTTCCATCTAAAGCTAGCTGCCGCCTGCCATTTGAGGTAAGCTTCTTCTCCCTAAATTTCCTTACATCTTTTAGTTAGTTAATTAAATTGATTCATCTAGGTTGCTAGCTAATCAACTCAATAATCAATTAAATTAATTAATTAATTTAACACTCTTTTAATTAATTAATCAAAACATGATAAAGTGGTTAGGCTAAACTAACCCCTTCACAAGATGGGAGAACTGTGTGGATTTTGATTCCTATTCAAAGGGATACGTAGGCATGCTTGGTTCAAGCATCGAATCCAATTAAAATTAACCAACTCTCCCCCCTATCACATTCTTCCCTTACTTTTGTGTTTGTTTCTTTGCTTTATTATTAGGATTAGTTTGGGGAATGTGTGACTTCCCTACAACCCAGAAGGGCTAGATAAGGTATCCCCTAAGTTTGGATTTCATTGTAATATTAACTCTCTTTTATTTTGAATTCTAATTATGTATAAACTTTGTGGATTGAATGATCATGCATATTATGAACTTTCATGCATTTTAATTTGTTCATGAAATATATTTTAAGTCACTTTTATATTAATTGGCCAAATTTATTTTGTTAAAATAAACTGAAAACCTAGTCTCTGAATCCTCTTTGGTTTCGAGGCTAGTGATCCTTTTTCTTTTGGGTTATAATTAGAGTTAAATGGGTTTTTTGCTTATATTTTCCCAAATAAAAATAAATTAAGGTGGCGGCTCCTAAAAAACAATTTTTAAATCTATCAAAGATAAGCCTGAGGGATTCCTCGTGAGTTCTTTACCAAATGAGCATTTTGATTCCCTTTAGCGGATCAGACCAGTGCTCGGGCTAGGCCTCACAGTTGGTGACTCCATTGGGGACTAACTTTCTTTTAATAAAAGAAAAAAATAAGTGGACTCTAATTGGTTTAAAAAAGAGTTTGGCCTTTTAATATGATTGTTACTTTGCATGCATCACTTGTATCGGCTCTTTGCCATTCAACCTAATTTTAGGAAAATAATGGATAGTGAGTAGCATCGAGTGGGTAACCCTCCTTGTGTCTATTTGCCAATAGTGAAATCATCTACCCTATGACAAATCCTTTGATCCTTTCAAAGGTGTACCGAGTATGCACATACTGTTGGACCCATGCGAGACTCCTTGACTCACATATGGTTAGGTATATCGCTACTCTAGTGTGACGGGTACCCAAATCTAGCCACCCTTACCTTTTCATGTAATGAACTTAGATCCTTGCCTTAGGTTGTATGTACCATAATTAAAACCTTACATCTTTGCATTTTCATGAAATGTTTTCCTCATGCATATCATGCATCCATATTGTATAACAAACATGAATTCATCTTAAGTCTAGGTCAAACCTTGAACTGAAGAAGGGTTAAACATTCTTATCTCCATTCAAACATCTCCCCCTTAAATACCTTATTCTCACCTCTATCCCATTCACCTTTGCCCCCACATACCTTAAGCCACTACCTTAAACTTTAGCTCTTTACCTTAGCCTTTAACCTAAACACCAATAATCTAACCCTAAACCTTACCCTTTTACCTTAGCCTTTAACGTAAACACCAATACCCTAACCTTAAACCTTAGCTCTTTACCTTAGGCTTTAACCTAAACACCAATAACCTAACCCTAAACCTTACCCCTTTATCTTACCCTTTAACCTAAACACCAATAGCCTAACCCTAAACCTTACCCCTTTACCTTAGCCTTTGACTTAAACACCAATAACCTAACCCTAAAACCTCAACCCGTTACCTTAGCCTTTAACCTAAATACCAATACCTTAGCCTTAAATGTAAAATCTCATTTCCCTAGCCTTGACCTCAAACACCTCTAACCTTAAACACTGTTACCTTAACCTTACCTAAAATGTCTTCAACCTAAATTATAATCTAAAAACATCTCTACCCTCCTTTTACCCATACCTTGCCAATCTAGCCACAAGACACTGTCGCCCAACATCCTTGGCCCATTATCTTCAAAACCAATCCATTACCCTCAAATTGACAGATGCCTATAGCCTATTCCCTAAATCATCAAGACACTACCCTAAGCATAATACATTTGGCCTAATAGATTACCCTAAGCTCAATACCTTTGACCTAACACAATATCCTTAAGCCCCAACACCTGTGATCCATTTCCTTTCAAAACCAGTCTGTTACCTTTAAGCCCAATAACTTTGGCCGAACGCACTACCTTAAACTCAATACCTTTGGTTTAGTCTACTACCCTAAGCCCAAAACATCTGCCCCATTATGCCTTAAGCCTAAAAAAAAAAAAAAGGTTGGCCTATGACATAATGAGGAAGCCTTTTCTCTTAGGATCTGCATGCGTATACCTTTATCACCTCTTCTGTTCCATACCCATCACTTACCTTGTTGCTTTGGTTTGAAGGTACTAATGGCCCACTCGCTTGATATGGCTCCCTTGACCACACTTGTGACCAAAGTCCTTAAGAAGCAAGAAGAGCATTTCCAAGCTATCCTAACTGCTCAGCAAGCCTAATTCGAGGAACAAAGGCAATTCATCATTGAGGAAGTTTTAGCTATGATTAACCAGGCCACCCTTAGCCATCCTAACCCAAACCTTATCTTGAACTCAACTAATCCTAGCCCAAATTTGAACCAAACCTACCCATATCTAAACCAAAGTGAGGAAGTTTTCTCTTATCCAGACACTAGATTGCTCATGGAGAAACTTAAAGCCATGGAAAGAAACATCAAATCCCTAAAGCACTGCGATGATCTAATTGATGTGGACAGTTTAACCTTATTCCCTAATGCCAAGTTTCCTCCTAAATTCAAAATGCCTGAACTTGAGAGATTTGATGGAACCACTTGCCCCAAGACCCATCTAAAGATATATATAGGGATAATGAAGCCTTTAGGAGTTAGTAATGAGCTCCTTGCTCAACTGTTTCAACAATCACTAACTAGTGTTACTAGGAGATGGTTCCTTTCACTAGACAAAAGCAAGAAAAGGACATAGGATGACATTTGCTATGCCTTTATCAAACAATATCATTATAATGGTGAAATGGATGTCACTAGGCATGACTTCAAAACCATCAAGCAACTTCCAGATGAGCTTTCTCCATGTTCCTTACAAAGTGGAGGGCTAAAGCTGCTCATATGGTAAATAGGCCAACAGAGCAAGAACAAGTGGACATCCTTGTCAAGAATCTACTTCCAGCCTACCAAGCCCACTTGTTAACCCAATACCTACCCACTTTTAAGGCTTTGATTGCAACCACATCAAAGGTTAAAGATTGCATCCAAAGTACTCCCCACCACCGACTTGAACAGTGATGAAGAACCCGAACCTAATCCATCCCCACCTTACCTCAACCCCAAGTGGCATGACATAGAAGAGTTCAAGTTTGGCTAATTTGACCTATCTGAGATTGAATTCCAAGTCTGAGTCTAAATCTCCAAGTCTAAGTTTGAGTTTGAGTTCAAATTCCAAAGTCTGAGTCTAAATTCGAGTTTGAGTTTGTCGTCTTATTTTCTTTTATTTTTGTCAATCATGTTGATTCCTTTTTGTTATCTTGTAATAAAAATTTTCATTGCAATAAAACATCAACATTTATTCGTGCACTTGTCTTTTCTTATTTTTGAACATGTATGAGCTTTAGAAAAAAAAAAAGAAAAAGAAAAAAATAAAAATAAATAAAAAAGAGAGAGAGAGAGAGAGAGAGATAAACAAGTCCACCACAATTGAGGTGCCATCAACAATTGATTTGCCAGCTCCTAAATAATGTAGGTCAAGAAATGGACCTCTCATCAAACACAAAATCAAACTATATACCTCAACAAGGGGGTAACAAGATTTGTTAAATCCAAAATTCAAAGTTTAGAACCCCCTTAAAATGAAGAAAATCTGCAAATCACAGCGGAATGTTTTCTCCCAAAATTCATTAATCTAAGCTCATTAAGTTGAAATCCCAAAAAGGGTAGCTTAGGCAAAGAAAAAAAAAGAGAGAAAAATAAAGCTCATCCTAGTCTTTTCCTTCATAATAAAATCATCTTTTTGTCTCATCTCACATCTTCAAAGTTATCCAAAATGATATTGTCTTCTATGCCCTTATCTCACAGTGGGGGCATGTCTTTCTAGGTTGTCATCATCTTTTATTAATCCGTCTCATTGCTTAGCTCAAAGAGCTTAGGCACAATCCCTCACATTGCTAGTCTGTCATGTTCCTATCTCTTATTAAGAGCATGATCTCCAAATTGTCCCTTTTCATTAGTCCTTTAGTCGCTTCTTAGGGCATTTCCTTTCATCTAGTCTGTCATCTACATTCAAGCCAATAAAGTGTCACTCTAAATGTCTTTTCAATCTCAAAATAATAAGGTTAGCTTGGCTTGTTCTTTTCTAAGAATCATGCTACAGATAGCAAAATCATACAACCTCCTTAATCTTTTTCAAAATTTCCAATATGCCTTTGAGCCTTTCCCCAACTTCAAAATATACCATTCCATCTTTTCAAGCTCAAGCCTTATACCACCCTTTCCTTGGCAAAATCTCATCATCTTTTAAAGGCCAAGCCCATGAGCAAAACCAAAGACTCTAAATCTTTCATGACTCATTATCCTTAAAGTCAGTTTTCTCTAGCATAACCAAAATCAAGTTATGTCTTACAAAGTTTAAGAAGGGCTCAAACCACTCAAGTCATCCCATGTCTCATTGGCAAAACCTCATCATCCTTGAAAAGACCAAGCCTCTTTGGCAAATTACAGCCGAGTCAAAGCCTGCCAACTACCTGATGGGCATTGAAAATCTAATATAACGATGACAAAAGGGCAAACCCTCATCCATGAGCCTACGAGCAAAACCCTTACTTAAGGTAAAGCTGACCATCTAAAGCACCTTTATGGAAAAAAGCCTAAATTGACAAAGCCTTTTGACCAAAAGCCTTTAAGCCTTCGCTGTAAAGCCCAAGCCAAAAAGCCTTCACCATGAAGCCCAAGCCCAAAACCTTCACCATGAAGTCCAAGCCCAAAAGCCTTCACTATGAAACCCAAACCAAAAAGCCTTTACCATGAAGTCTAAACCAAAAAGCATTCACCATAAAACCTAAGCCTAACTTTCACTATGAAGCCCATTCACAAAAAGCCTTAATCTCCTCCAAAACCAAATCTGACCAAACCTTCCCTAACTAATTTCCTAGCCTAACCTTTCCTAAAGAAAAACCTGACTGAGCCTAAAGCAGAACCTGATTGAGCCTTCCAGATGAACTCCCTAAAGGTTGCAACCTGACCAAGCCAAAGTCTTGAACCTGACTAAGCCTTCCATATGAACTTCTCCAAGGACAAGCCCCATAAGTTGACCTTCCCCAAACCTTCCAATCTAATCATCTCCAAAAACCTAAACATCCTAATCTAGCTCTCCAATTTAGCCTTAAACCAAAATCAGACCTATCTAGTTAAATAGCCTGATCTTTTCTAAGACCACACCTCACTTCTTCCTAAGCCAAATTGATAGCCAACCAATCTCAAACCTAGCATGCCCATTTCACCTCTAAACTAGGAAATCAACCAAAAAACAAAATGACCAAACCACTTTCCTCCATCATTCTAAAGTGAGGGCACATCCTTTCCAAATATTCACCTTTCTGAAATGGGGGCATCTTTCTCCCAAAGATCAGTACTTTTATATCAGGTTGACCCTTCACAAGTTCAAGGTATTAGATCATTGCCTAATCATCAAGCATTTTTGTGTTGAACAAGACCATCATTTTTCATTCCTACCAGAAAGGACTATTACTGTTCCTACTAGACATGACAGTTATCTTTACCATTACTATCAGATAGGATGGTCATCTCTTATTGATCCTATCAGATAGGATCATCAGTTTTCATTCCTACCAGAAAGGACCACTACTGTGCCTATCAGATAGGACAGTTATCTTTACCATTCCTACTAGACAGGATGGTCATCTCTTTTTTATCCTACCAAATAGGATCATCACTTTCATTCCTATCAGAAAAGACCAAAAGTTTGCTATTCCTACTAGACAGGAATATTACTCTCAGTTCTTTCTAGACAGAATCATCATTATCACTCCTACCAGAGAGGACCAATGATTTGCCATTCCTACTAGATAGGAATATTACTCTCAGATCCTACCAGACAGGATCGTCATTATCATCCCTACTAGATAGGTGACATTTTCTTCTTGCTGTTTTCAAATATACTGGGGGCATCCACTTCGCTTCCAAATATACCAGGGGCATACTATTCATTCCAACCACTCCCAAATATACCAGGAGCATCCTCTTCATTCCAACCACTGCCAAATATACCGGGGGCATACTATTCATTCCAACCACTCCCAAATATACTGGGAGTATACTATTCTTTCCAACCACTCCCAAATATACTGGGGATATACTATTCATTCCAACCACTCCCAAATATACTGGGGGCATACTATTTATTCCAACTACTCCCAAATATACCGGGGGCATCCTCTTCCTTTCAACTACTCCCAAATATACCAGGGGCATCCTCATTATTCCAACCACTCTTAAATATAACGGGGGCATCTTCTTCATCCTTAAGTTCACTGTCATCATAATCGCCTTTCAAACAAAGACAATTGTCATAAGGAGGCAGTTGTGAACCCTTAATTTTGCACCTTCCAGTATGCATTTGAACCTTAAAAGCATTTGGGCTTGATAAATAAATCTTCAGAAGCCAAACACTCTCAAAATGGATAAAATAAATTATTTCTTTTTGGCATTTATACCCTTTCAAATCATCTGAGACTGAGTAATGAATACAACGCAACTGGAATCGTGAAAAACATATGAGAAACGAGCAAGAACGGGTGAAACGGGTGAAAACAGGGCCCGTTGCCGCAGAGCTTTACGGCACTGCCGTGAAGCCCTCTGCAGAATCGCAAAGGGCTATGCGGCACTACCGCAAAGGCCTCTACGGTGCCTCAAAGGCCTCTATGGCAACTCCGATGAAAATTTGATTTTTGTAATCCCACATTAGAATTTTGTCTTTTCTATGCTTCAAACCTTCTCCTATATATAGAGGGCCTCTCCACAATTCAAAACACCAACTTCTAGAGCTTGGAAAGCATTAATTTAAGCAAAATGCTTTGCATTTGCTCCTTGCTTCGCAAAGCGAGTTGGGAGTTTCTCCTTGATTCCTATTTGACTAGTTTAAGGCTTTCTGCCGCCCGCCTGTTTGAGGCAAGTCTCTTACCCAAGGCTCATGTCCGCTGCCCAAGGCTAGCTGTCACCCATCGTTCGAGGCTAGCCGCTACCTACCATCTGACGCTAGCTGTCGCCTACTGTCCACCATCCTAAGCTAGTCGCCGCCTGCTGTCTAAAGCCAACCGCCGCCTGCCATTTAAGGTAAGCTTCTTTTCCCTTAATTTCCTTGCATCTTTTAGTTAGTTAATTAATTCATCTAGGTTTCTAACTAATCAACTCAGTAATTAATTAAATTAATTAATTAATTCAACCCTCTTTTAATCAATTAATCAAAACATGATAAAGTGGTTAGGCTAAACTAACCCTTTCGCAAGATGGGAGAACTGCGTGGATTCTGATTCCCATTCAAAGAGATATGTAGGCATGCTTGGTTCAGGCATCAAATCTAATTAAAATTAACCAACTCTCCTCCCTATCACCTTCTTCCCTTACTTTGGTGTTTGTTTCTTTGCTTTATTATTAGGATTAGTCTGGGGAATGTGTGGCTTCTCTACAACCCAGAAGGGCTAGAGGAGGTATCCCCTAAGTTTGGATTTCATTGTAATATTAACTCTCTTTTATTTTGAATTCTAATTGTGTATAAACTTTGTGGATTGAATGATCATGCATATTATAAACTTTCATGCATTTTAATTTGCTCATGAAATATATTTTAAGTCACTTTTATATTAATTAGCCAAACTTATTTTGTTAAAATAAACCAAAAACTTAGTCCCCGAATCCTCTTTGGTTTTGAGGCTAGTGATCCTTTTTCTTTTGGGTTATAATTGGAGTTAAATGGGTTTTTTTCCTTATATTTTCCCAAATAAAAATTAATTAAGGTGGCAACTCCTAAAAAATAATTTTTAAATCTATCAAAGATAAGCCTGAGGGCTTCCTCATGAGTTCTTTCCCAAATGAGCATTTCGATTCCCTTTAGCAGATCAGACCAGTGCTCGGGCTAGGCCTCACAGTGCAGAGGCAACATTCGAAATAGTGTCCAATATCACATCCTCAATAGCCCTGACTGTTTAGGTAGCTGTGCAGACCTTTTTCTTAGAAGGCATTCTGCTATCACGATAAGGGAATTTAGTGCTAACTCCCTTCTATCCCATTTAATCCCATAGTCATACTATCATATTTATCATGCATTTATCATAAGTACTTATCATATCAAGGCACATGTCATATATCACATATCACATATCCTAGTATATATCACATATCATAATCATGTAACATATATCTTATAGTATGAAAATTCTCCTATCAAATAAATGCCAATCATTTCATGAGCAATGAAGGAAATCAAATCCAAACCAATTAACTAAGTAATCACAAAATATCATTTATATCCTTTAAATCCTATGCCTCTAGGCTATCAGTTACCAACTACCAGCGTATGCCTCAACTGTGCCCCTCGTTAGGACAAATGTCAGGTAACTTCCAGGGTCGCTTAGGTCAATAATCAATAAGAGGGCAATTAGCAGAAATGTGACCGAATCCATGACATTTATAGTAAAGTAAAACTTTATCCAGTATGTGACTCATCGAGGACAAAGTTCTATATGGCGAGTGCCAAAAATTTTAGGTGCATGGTCATCCATTGGCTCAACATCTCTAGTCTTAAGCTGCTCCACGTCCTCCCTCAAAGCATAAACCAAGGACCTAAAACATCAATTTTCCTCTATCAAATATGAGCAGTCACACTCCAGTTTCTGAATCTTACCATAAACCCAATTGTAGTCTAAATACTCATTGGGATCCTCTTCTTTAGGCATCCTCTCTTCCTTGCGGTGAATCATAGGTTCGACTTTCTTGAACATCTCTTGCCATGTCCTCTTGCATGCCACACCCCGTGCTCTAGGTCGTGGTCTTCTAGCAGGGGTAATCTTCTTGGTCATCTAGTAAAAGAATCGTAAGGCACACAAACAATGAGGAGTACTATAGCTTATTAGGATTTTGCAAGACTACTCTAGCGATAGACTACAAGTGACATAATATGAAAATTCCTATGCTCTAGGATTATACTTAATCAACCTAATAAATAGACAAATCTAAACTAGACTAAAAAACTACAGCTTTGATACCAAATTTTTCACATCCTAATTTTTGGAGATATGACAGTCCTAGAACATGAGGAGACATAAGGTCAACCATGCCCATAGAAACCACTCATGCATATATAAACACTACCTAGGATCATACCAAAACCTCATGCATTAACTTAATTGTCAAATAATAAGGGAAACTTTGACTAGCGGAAGCATAGTATTAAAATACTTTAAATATAATCCATATGAAAAGAACATTTAAGACTCCTAATTAAATTAACACATAAATAATATTCCATAAATGAAATTCCCAAAGCATCTAAGAAGACTCTTCAAATCACAAAATGCTAATAAATTTGGACAAGAAAATTCCCCAAGCATAGTAGATTGCTTGAGCCATCACCTTACCTCCTCAAAATGCTCACTTAGAACCACACAAGGAAAAAGGGGTGAGATAGATTATCTCAATGAGCAAACAACATAACTTAAAAAATAACACATATCCCTTTATAAAGGTTCATAATCCATAAATTCATGGTTTGCAATTTAGCAAGGATCACAGAAATCAACTTATAAACTTATAACTTAGAGAGTTGATGGCTTATTAGCTCATTTACTCAAGGGAGAGGTGGCATCATACCAAATTCCAGTTCCCAACTTATAACTTATAAAGAAGCATGAAACTGTTCAAGCTTTATGGCTTGAACTGCCCCTTTTAGCCGAGGTGGATACACTATCCGTATCCATTGAGTTAAGACCATGTGCACATGTTTCGATGGTTACCCACATTGGCACAAGGATTTCTACATAAAAGGGTCATATATACCATAGCTAGAGCTAATGGCAATCACTTATAACAATAGTATTAAAGAATGCAATCATATGTAAAATAATAGCAATAGCAATTTAGATTATTGAACAAAAAATAAATAATAGTGTAGCTCTAGAAAGAAAGTAAGGTAAGGCAATAATTACAAAGGTTCTTTCTCATCATTGAATAAACATTTATCGCTTCAAATCAATTGTCCTTGGGTAACCCAAGCTTAACAAAGAATTCATATAATTATAATTTAGGATAGAAAAGAACTTGGGTTTCAAGAATCTCAAAGGTTAACATAACTTGATAACTTGTACTTCTAACATGAACATAATGTTTACTCACCTTGTGGTTCCTTTGCTTATAGTACTTATATCCCTTTGAACTTCTAATAATCCTCAAACTCTATCATATATTACAATTCAATACTTAGCATTTGCTTATATCATGCTATCCTATCCCATAACTACCCCATGCATATATAACATTCATATATACTTAGAGATGCACTTAGAAACGCACTCATCACTTGTACATAATATGTTGACTTTTAAAGTTTTGCATACTTTGCCTTCATAGGCTTATATGAAATCACATTATAACTCATACTATGACTTTTCTAAAATCAAACACAATACATCACGATCTTAATATCAATTCAATTTAACATTCAACTTAGTACACTTAAACATTTTTAATATATATTAACTTAACATGTAACCTTAAAAGTATCATGCTTATCTTTTGACCAAATTGTACAATCAACCTTATAGCCAATTTAGGGTCATTAATCCACAATTAACACCTCATAAGGCCTAATTCACATGTCATTTAATCATATGCACATATTAATCACAATATAGTAGTAAGGTACTAAGTAAGCCGAATTGTCTCTAGGGTTTGTCTAGAGTTATTCCTTCAACCAACATGCAATTAAATCATTTATCACTCATGTACACATGTCAACAATAATTAAAATATGTCATATAAAAATTATAGACAGTGGGATCTAAATCCCTATGTAGGCCGAATGCATACTTTCATGGAAAACATGAACTTTCTTGTTTTTCGTGCTTTCCGTTCATTATAGTAATATACAAAAACATTATTTAAATCAATATTTTTCATGTAAATATGACAAAAATCATTTTAGAATATATTAATGTGGGAATTGACACCTCCTTATAGTTTATACACATGAAAATTCCAACTATTAAGTTTTAGGATGAAAACCATGAATTTTTTTGCTTTTCTTACTTTTCGATCATTACAGTAATATATAGAAATATAATTTAAATCATTATTTTTCATCTAAACACAACAAAAATTAATTTAGAACACAAAAATAAATAGATCGGTTGTCCCTTCATATATAATTGCATGAAAATTCCAACTTTGGGTTTTAGGATTCACCTTTGGTGGATTCTCGAGGAAAGAGTTGTGTTTACGGTTAAAAATCAATTTCTCCTTCAAAAAAAAACATCTAGGGTGAATTAATCAAGAAGAAAAATAGTAAATATATATACCTAAATAGATTTCCCATGGCTAGTTTCATAAAAATCAAATAATAGATTGAAAGGAAGGAAAAACTTATGAAAACAATCACAAAATCGCAAGGTTTGAAGGCACCTTATGAATTTTGTTTGAGAAAATATTTCTGAGAGAATTTTTCTATAAAAATTATGAAAGATAATAGAATGGTGGTTGCTACAATAGGGCTGGCCAAAATTTAGGTAGATATATTTAGGGTTTTGGCAAAATTACAAGTTCACTATTAATGAGCTAGGTTATAAGTGTTTTGGTGTATTAAGCCTTGGTGAGTTGGGCCCTTTAATTTTATTTATGAACTAATTCTAGGTAATTAAAAATAAAATATTTTTCTTATTATTTTCATTGAAATTCCCCCCAAAGTATTTATTTAAAAATATTTTAAAAATACTCATAAAAATTATTTTATGCTTAAAATCATTTTGTGCATGAAAATTCACTTTATGTGCAATAAAAAATTTTATGTTTATGCACTTCACATAAATCACTTATTTTACATTAATAATTCATATTATGCATATTAGAACTAATCTAACCTACCACATGCTCATCAATCACATGACACATGAATTTTCATAAAAGCATATATTTTGTCATAATAACTCTAAATTCAAGTAAATTTTCACAAAACTCCTAGGGTGGGTGTGGGTTGTTACACCATATGCTTGTTAGGAGTTTCATGATAAATTACTTGATTTTAGAACTATTATGATAAAGTGAATGCTTTCATTAAATTTCATGTGCTATATAATTTATGAGCAAGTGGCATGCTAGACTAGTCTAATATGCATAATATGAATTATGAACATGAAATTAGGTGATTATGTGAAGCACATGCACATAAATTAATTTAATGCATATACAGTAAATTTTCATGCACAAAGTGATTTTTAACTATAAAGTAATTTTTATGAACATTTTTAAAATATTTTAAATTAAATATTTATGGGGAAATTTTAATGAAAATAAGAAGCAAAATATTTTATTTTTAATACATTTTAATCATCCATAAATAGGATTAAAAATCCAACTTACCAAAAGCCCAAGTCACCTAAGCACTCTTAACCTAGCTCATTAGTAGAAAACTTGTAATTTTGCATCCAAAACCCTAATAACCATCTAATATTTAGCCTCCCTTGAATTAGGCAGCCTCCATTCTATTTTTCATTAGGTTTTACATAATTTTTCTCTCAACAATTTTCTCTTGGCTGAAATTTACAAGGTGCCTCCAAATCTTATGATTTTATGATCTTCCTTATAAGTTTTCCTTTCCTTTCCTTTCAAGATAATTTTTGAATTTTATGAAACTAGTCATGAGTAATCCAAATGGACCTGTATATTTTCTAATTATTCTTTATTATATTTGGCTTAGGTTTGTTTTTAGAGGGAGAAACTGATTTCCAATCATGAACATATCTCTCTCTTCTCAAATCCATCAAAGATGAACCTTAAAACCTAAAAGTTGGATTTTTCATGCATATATGCATTTGGGTGTGGGGGGGGGGGGTGCGTAATTTGCATTTTTTTTATTTTAAACTAATATTTGTTATGTTTACATGAAAAATATTAGTTTAAATCATGTGTTTATATATTACCGTAATGATCGAAAAGTATGAAAAAAAAAAAAGAAAAACCCATGGTTTCCTATGGTGAGTATGGTTCGGCCAATATTGGGATTTTGATCCCAAGGCCTATAATTTTTCTAAGGTACATTTTAGTAATTGTTGATATGCATATATGAATAATACATGATTTTATTGCATGATGATTGAAGGAGTAACTCTAGGAAACTCCTAGAGTGGTTCGGCCTTATCTAGGGTTTCCAAACCCCTTAATTGACATGTTTAGGTAATATGTATATATGGTTAAGTGGCATGTGAATTGGGTTTTATGATGTGTTAATTGTGAATTAATGATCCTAAATTGCCTATGCGATTGATTTTATGATTCGCCCCAAAGGAGACAAGCAGGACTCTTTTAAGGTTTACTTGTTAAGTTGATATATATGGACAGTATTAAGGATACCAAGATGGAAGTTAAATTAAATTGATATTAAGATTATAATTTGTTGTGTTTAGCTTTAGAAAAGTTTTGATATGAACTATTATGTGAATTCATGTGAGACTAAGAAGGCAAAGTATGCAGGACTTAAAAGTCAACATGTTCTATATAAGTGATGAGTGCACTTCTAAGTGCAACTCTAATTATATGTGAATGATATAGGTGCATGGGGTAGTTATGGGATAGGATAACATGATGTTAAGCCAATGCTAAGTATTGAGTTGTAATGTTATGTTAGAGCTTAGGGAGTTTTAGAAGTGCAAAGGCTATGAGCATGAGGAGCTAAAGAATAACAAGGTGAGTAAACATTATGTTCATGTTACAAGTACAAGTTGTCATGATATGTGAACCTTTGAGATTCTTGAAACTCAAGTTCCTTTCTATCATAAATTATAATTATATGATTTCTTTATTAAGCTTGGGTTGCCAAAGGACAATTAGTCTGAAACTATTATTGACTATTCAATGATAATAAAAGAGCCTCTGTGATTGTTACTTTACCTTATGTTCTTTTTAGAACCACACTATTGTTTATCCTTTGTTCAATAAGTTAAACTTCTATTACTACTATTATACATGTAATTATATTCTTCAATGCTATTGTTACAAGTGATTGCCATTAGCTTTGGCTATGGTACCCATGAACCCTTATATGCAGAAATCCTCATGCTGATGCGGGAAATCATCAGAAGTTGTGCATATGGTCTTAACCTGATGGATAGGGGTAGTGTATCCACCTCAGCTAGAGAGGGGTGGTTCTAGCTATGGAGCTTGATCAACTTTACACTTCTTTATAAGTTAGGAGTTGGAATTTGGTATGATGCCACCTCTTCCTTACGTAGTTCATGATTTACAAATCATGGTTTCACAGTTTTCAATTTAGTAAGATTTTCACTTTAGCAGGTTTGCAAAAATTATACTTATAACACTTATTACCCAATAAGAGTAAATGACTATACTAGCTCATTTACTAAAGGGCAAGGTGGCTTCATACCAAATTCCAACTCCCAACCTATTACTTATAAAGTCATGAAACTGATCAGGCTCCATGGCTAGAACAACCTTTTCTAGCTGAGGTGGATACACAAACCCTATCCATTGGGTTAAGACCATGTGCACAGGTTTTGATGATTACCCACATCAGCACGAGGATTTCTGCATAAAGAGTTAGAGATACTATAGCTAGAGCTAATGGTAATCACTTATAACAATATGACTTAGGAAAAAATAACATGTAGCATGATAGCAATAGCAGTTGTACTTATTGATCAAAGGATAAAATAATATGTGGTTTAAGAAAGAAAATAGGGTAAGGCAGCAATTACAAAGAATCTTTCATATCATTGAACAAATAATAATGGCTTTGGACCAATTGTCTGTTGGCAACCCAAGCTTAACAAAGAAATCACATAATTATAATTGAAATTAGGAAAAGACTTGGGTTTCAAGAGTCTCAAAGATTCCCATAACAAAATCACTTATACTTATAACATGAATATAATGTTTACTCACCTTGTGGTTCCTTTGCTCCTAGTACACGTAGCCCTCTTGAAATTTTAAAGCTCCTCAAGCTCTAACATAATATTTAATTCAATACTTAGTATTTATTTAATCATGATGCTATCCTATTCCATAACTACCCCATGCACATATAACATTCATATACACTTAGAGTTGCACTTGGAAGTGCACTCATCACTTGTACATAGCATGTTGACTTTAAAAGTCTTATCCATTTAGCCTTCATAGGCTCACATGAAAACACATTATAATTCATATCAAAACTTTTTCTCAAGTCAAACACAATGTTATAATCTTAGTATCAATTCACTTTAATAATCATCTTAGTACACTTAATACTTCCGTACATGCCAACTTACCAATAGCCTTTCAAATGTCATGCCTATCTCTTATGCCCAATTCATTCAATCAATCTCTTCATCAACTCAAGATCATTAATTCATTATCAAGTCATCATAAAACCTATTTCCATATTATCTAATCATATTCATATATTAATCACAATATAAGGTTAAGATACCATAAGTATACCAAATTGTCGCTGGCCTTGTCTAGAGTCATTCCTTCAACCATCATGCAATGTAACCATTTATTATTCATACATACATGTCAATAATCATCAAAATACATCAAAAAAAAATTATGGACATTGGTATAAAAATTCCATGGTAGGCCGAATGTAACAACCCACACCCACCCTAGGAATTTTCGTGATAAATTGCTTGATTTAGAACTAATAAGGTTAAGTGTGTGCTTGTGTGAAAATTTGTGATCTAAGTGATTGATGAGTATGTGGCACATTAAATTAATTTTAATATGCATAATATGAGTTGCTATTGTGAAATAAATGATTTACATGAAGTGCATTTGCATAAAAGAATTTATTTTAAATAAAATGAATTTTCATGCATAAGATAATTTTTAAGCATAAAATAATTTTATGGGTATTTTTAAAATATTTTTAAATAAATATTTTTGAGGGAAATGTTCCAGAATTAATAAGAAAAATATTCTTTTTATTTTAATTCTATTCAGCCAAAAATTTTAAAGGGAAAGCCCAAATTCCCAAAAGCCCACCACACAAAAATTCTCCTAACCTATTTCATTAAGGGTAATAGTGGAAATTCCACTCCAACCCTAATATATATTCTAATTTTTGGCTAAACAAGGGTTTCTAGCAGCCATTCTCTTATTCTTTTTGTATTTTGGCAGAAAAACCTCTACAAAATAATTTTCTCTACTGAAATATTGAAAACACCTTTCCGTTTCGCAATTTCGTGACCATAATCGTAAGTTTTTATTCTCTTTCAATTTCTAAACTGATTTCTATGAAATAAATTATGGGAAAATTATTTTGAACTATTTGATTACTGATTTCTATATATTCAATTCTGTTTGAGTGAATTTTTGGGAGAGAAAATTTATTTTCTACTGAAAACACGATTCTTTCTGCAAGATTTCTCTAAAGGTGAATTCTATAACTTAAAATCACAATTTTATTGCATAAATGTCATAAGGGGGGGGGGGGGGGTGAAATTTGTGCATGAATGTATTCTAAACTGATTTTTGATTTGTTTTGATGAGAAATATTGGATTAAATAATATTTCTGCATATTTCTGTGATGACCAAAAAGTTTCAAAAAACAAAGGAATTTAAGGTTTTCGTGTTAGAACTTAGAAATTGAAAAATTTTATTCTTTCATGAATATATGGCTGCCAATTTATATAAATTGGTGTTCTAATATGATATTTGTTTTGTTTAGATGAAAAATAATGATTTGAATCATGTGTCTGTTTATCGCTAAAATGAACAAAATGCACGGAAAGCGCGGAAACTCATGATTTTTTACCTAAGCCTTTGAACTTGGAATTTTTTTGTATAAACCCTACCTATGGCTACCGATTCATGAAGGAATGTGTTATAAACTAATATTTTCAATGATTGAATGAAAAATAATAGTTTAAACAACCTGTTTGCATATTTCTGAAATGATCGAAAAATACCGAAAACAAGAAAACTTATGGTTTTGTGCACTATAATACAAAAGATTGAATTTTTATATATTAAAAACACCAATAGTGGCTGATTCCTATGAATTTATATTCTAGAATGATTTTTGTTATGTTTACATGAAAAATCTTGGTTCAAACCATGTTTTTACATATTTCTAAAATAGACGGAAAGCATGAAAAGAAGAAGAATTTGGTTGTTACCTTAATGATGCATTCGGCCTACATGAACAATTTTGTCCAAATGTTTATAAATTTTATGTGATGTATCTTGGTGATTGTTGACATTTATGTATGTATAATAAATGATAAAATTGCATGTTAGTTGAAGGTATGATCCTAGATAAGCTTAAATGCGTTTTGGTATACTTAAGGTATATTTAAGGTATCTTAACCTTATAATGTGATTAGAATGCAAATGTGATTGAGGCATTTGCAACTAGATGTCATGACAACTTGATGATGAATATATGGTTATGAGTTAATGAAGTGAAAGGGACCATAAGAGTTAAGCATGATGTTGAAGGATTAATTGTTAAGTTGACATGTATGGAAGTGTAAAGTGAACTAAGACAATTGATAAGTGAATTGACATTGAGGTAATGATATTGTGATGACCTTAAAAAGGAATTGATATGATTATAATGTTTTTTCATGTGAGCCTATAAGGCCTAAGTATGTAAGACTTTAAAGTCAACGTGATATGTGCAAGTGATGAGTACACCTATGTGTGGACTCTAAGTGTATGTGTATGCTATATGGACATGGGTAGTTATGGGATAGGAGCATCATGAGTAAATAAATACAAAGTATTAAATCAAATATTATGTTAGAGTTGAGGAGCTTTAAAATTGTAAAGGGGACTACGTGTACTAAGAGCAAAGGAACCCCAAGGTGAGTAAACATTGTATTCATTCTTCAAGTGTGAGTAAACATTATGTTCATGTTACAAGTGCAAGTAACATTTTGTTATGTTACAAATATGTGATGACATGCTATGTGAGCCTTTGTGATCTTTAAAACCCAAGTTTCTTTCTACTTTAAATATTATTATATGATTTCTTTGTCAAGCTTGGGTTGCCAAAGGACATTTGGTCCAAAACTATTTTGTTTACCCAATGAGAACTTCTTGTGATTAACACCCTAACTTGTATTCTTTCTGAAACTACACTTTCATTGCATCATTGTTGAAAGCCAAACTACTATTGATATTGAATTACATGTTATTATTGCCTTATGTGATATTGTTAATTGTGTTTACCAATAGCTCTAGCTATGGTACCTTTACCCTTTATGCAGAATCCTCGTGCCGATGCAGGTAATCATCGAAACTTGTGCACATGGTCTTAACCTGATGGATAGGGGTAGTGTATCCACCTCAGCTAGAAGGGGCGGTTCTAGCTGTGGGGCCTGATCAGCTTCACGCTTTCTACGTGATAGGAGTTGGAATTTGGTATAAGGCCACCTCTCCTCTATGTGTTCGAGTGATAGAGCAATAGCCTTCACTCTCTATGTGTTATAAGTGTGATTTCTGCAAACTTGCCCAATTGATGTTAAATTGCAACCTGATTCATGAGTTATAAACCATGAACTATGTGTATAAGCTATATATTTCCTTTCAAAGGAATATGTGATAATGTATGTGCCTTTTCATTTACTCATTGAGATCATCTATCTCACCTCTTTTTTCTTATGTGGTTCCAGGTGAGCAAATATAAGGAGGCAAGGTGATGGCTCAAGCATTCTACTTTGCTTGAGGAATTCCTTGTCCGAGTTATCAATAATACTATGTTTATAAAGTCTTATCTTTAGATGCTCCAGGAATGTTGATTGATACTTATAGAGATTTATATTGTTTTCCTTATGGATTTTATATGTAATGATTTACTTTAGTCTTCCGCAAATTTATGGTATTCATCTAAATGTTTTAAAAGAGTTAATGAAAGAGGTTCGGTAAGATCCTAGGCATGATTGTTATATGTTAATGGTTTCTATGGGCATGGGTGACCTTATGTCTCCCCATGTTTCAGGACCGTCGTATCTTATAAGAATGGGATGTGACACCGAATATCCTATTAAAAGAAAAACTAGAAAAATTGGATTTTTCTTACTTTTTGCACTTTTCATCCATTATAGTAATATGTAGAAACATGGTTTGAATCAAGATTTTTTGTGTAAACACAATAAAAATCATTTTAGAACATCAATCTATATGAATCAGAAACAATAGGTGTGACATATACATGAAAATTCCAATTTTAGGTTTTAGGATGCAAAACAATGAACCTTTCTTATTTTTGGTATTTTCCGATCATTACAATAATATGTAAACTGGTGTTTTAAACCATTATTTTTCATTTAATCATAGCAAATATTAGTTTAGAACATCCATATATATGAATCAGCAGCCATAGATCATAGTTATGCATAAAAATTCTAAGTTTTAAGGTTTAGGGTGAAAATCATGAGTTTTCGCTCTTTTCATTCATTACAATTTTAAATCATTATTTTTCATCCAACTGAAATAAATATTAGTTTAAAACATCAATCACCACAATTTGGCAACCATAGAATTATCAAACCATAGAATTTTCCAACTTTCAAGTTCTAGGGTGAAAATCTTGAATTTCTTTATTTTCTAAAAATTTTTAGTTATTACAATAATATGTAAGAATATGATTTAATCCAATACTTTTCATCAAAACACATCAAAAGTTAGTTTAGAATCTAAATATGTAGTAGCTGCCCCCCTTAACGAATTTATGTTTGAAAATTTCAATTTTTGGGTTATAGGATTCACCTTTGGTAAAATCACGTAGAGAGGTTGGTGGTTTTGGTAGAAAATTGATTTTTCTCACAAGAAGTCACCTAGCCTGAATTTTATTAGTAAAAATCAGTAAATATTTAGTTTAAAATAATTTTCCCATGATTAGCTTCATAAAAAGCAAATAACAAATTGAAAGGAAAGGAAAAACTTACGAAGCGGTCGTGAAATCACAAAGTTTGAAAGTATTTTATGAATTTCAGTAGAGAGAATAATTTTGAGAGAATTTCTCTGCCAAAATAATGAAATAATAGAATGGTGGCTACTGGAATGAAGGCCTGGTGGAATTTTTGATATTTATTTGTTGGGTTTTGGACAATTTCTACGATTACCCTTAATGAGATAGGTTAGGAGTATTTTAGTGTAGTGGGCTTTTGGGTATTTTGATTTTTTAATTAATTTAGATGCTGATTATAGATAATTAAAAATAAAATTCTTTTCTTATTATTTTCTATAAAATTACCCCAAAACATTTATTTAAAAATTATTTTAAAATACTTATAAAATTATTTTATGCTTGAAAATTATCTTTTTGCATGAAAATTCATTTTATAAAAATAAATTATTTTATGTTAATACACTTTGTATAAATCATTTATTTCACAATAATAACTCATATTATGCATATTAAAATTAATTTAACATGCCACATACTCATCAATCACATAAGGCATTAATTTCCAAGAAAACACATACTTAGCCCTAATAGTTCTAACTTCAAGCAACTTGGTCATGAAAACTTCTAGAGTGGTTGTGGGTTGTTACAAAAATGCTTCAAATGAGAAAATGATGTTCACTTATGACTTAGAACATAAAACTTGAAGCTTTTATATCCTTTAGAAGACCTAACAATTAAGTTTTTGCACCAAATGACTATTACACCTTTTTAGCTCTTTATTAGGTGAAGGGGCAAAGTTGAACTTTGCTTCTTCAAATGGTGAAATGACCATTTTATCCTTTAGAGGTAAAATGGACATTTCCACTAGACAAAAGATGTAATTACAATTTTAACCTTAGTAGAAAATTCTCTAACTCCTAAACCCATCATATGAGCTTATGAATAGTGAATTTTCTCTAACTCTTAAATTGCCTCTTTTCCATATCACATTTGGGCTTAGGCCACATCTCATATGTTAAGGATTTTTAGTAAGCTTAAAATTAAGTCTTTGATTTAGTTCAAATCAATTTTCAATTTAATTGTTCTTATTTGCATCACATAAAAATTAAGATTTAATTGAATAGAAACCTTCTTAGATTAAACATCAGGACAGGCTAGGATCCTTGTAAATTTAATTACATATTTAATCATTTTAGCACTAATCAATTAGTTAAACACTTTAATTAATTATTATGGTAAACCTTTTACACTGGGAAGGTGATCACTATTGGGTCTGTGACTTTCTAGGTTCATGTCTAATTAGCAATGGGAATGAGAAAACATTTCTCTACTAATGTAAAATTCCCACTTCACACTTAATCCCATAAGTCATGGGTGATAGCTAGCATTCCATATCATGACTGCCTAATTAGAAATAAATGTTTATAGTTGATAACTTTAAACATCACATAGACCATCAATCATAAATCATCATACACTAGAATCCCTTCATTAAAGATCCCAATCTCAGCTAGGGTAATGGTTTATGTCAAACCCTAATGTGCCTTGCTTCTATGTCCTTATCTCGGTTCTAATTCTTGATGAGATTAGATTCCTACTAGAAACTCTTTCTAATGAATTTGTCTGTCTTGGCTAAGAGCTTTAGTTATCAAGAATAACCAAATAGTATAGGATCTTAACCTCATTTACTTGAGGTACTGAATTCTATCTTGACCATCACTTACCTCCATACATAACAAATTAGAACTATCACATGCCATATATCCATACATGAATAGTACATCTATGTAAGCAGTAATAAATCCTAACTACCTATGTATGAGATATAGTATCCCTCAAGTTAAAGGATTATATGCACTATTATGACCTAGATGATAAATAATTGACAGGTAGTAAAACCCCATATTATTATCATCTAACGTCATAGTTTGACTATTCATCCTATGAATATCTACATGTTTATATCGACATCACATGTCAAGCAGCATGAAACTCACTGCCTCCATAATCATTCGTATCACATATTGATTATAGAAAATAGATAGATGTTATAGTCTTCTAAAATTAATGATGCCCAGTCATTAATCCTATAACCATGAATATATTTAAAATATTTGTACAAGAGCGATCTATCTCTCATATTCTCAGCACTTGAGAATAAATCCTCTTACAAATACTTAAGGATTATATTCAATAATATGAAACTCTTTTCCCATTATGAATATATTATCGTGCCATTGAAAATTAATATCTACTATTACATTACTATTATATGGCTCCTAGGACACATACTGCCATCAATCACACTTGCACAAGAGCCATTCTGCTTAGTATTAGAAACTTATCTTCTTAAGATGAAGTTTAACTGTTACTGACTTTTGACTTTAGTCAATGGATTGACCAAGTTAATGGTTAATGCTATTTTTTGCAAGGCTAGAATGCCCTATTCCAATAGTTGATTTGATAATATCTTAATGCCTTTGAAAATATTCTAGATTTCAGTGTGAGACTCAAGTTCCCTTGCTATAAGCTAAGGCTCCATTATTATCATGGTAGAGAGATACTCGTGATGTATTGGAGAAACTCTTAAACCGTTCATAACTACTGAATTTAAAATAATTTCTTATTTGCAACATCCTATAGGCAAATTCAGCTTCCATAATGAGGTTTGTAATAACAATTTGCTTAGAACTTTTCTAGCAAATTATTTCTTCATTATAGAAAACAACAATCCCAATGACAGACTTTCTATTATTTATGTAGTAACATTCTTCATTTGTCAAAATTAAATCTTAAATACTTCTTAAGTACTTTAGAAGAATAATTTTGATTATATTTCCAGTATTTTAATCCTAGATAGGATTAGAATCTGTTAGTCATAGTAACAACATTCTCAATGTCTGGCTCATTATATAACTCTTGTATAATTTAGATTTTCTATAGTTGTACTATAAGGAATCCATGCCATACTTTCTTTGGGTATCTTAGGAATCAACCCTTAAAAAGTGGATATCAAAATTTTAGGAAATAAAACTTTTGGAATTATCATGTTGAACTTTTCAGCATCTTTTCTAAAAAATTGACTTAGACATATTTAACATTTTCTTCAATCTATCTCTATACATATGAATTAACAAGAATGTAAAATATTTATCTCAAGTCTAAATGAAGAAAGTAATGGCAAAACTATTATACAAATGCAAATATATTAATACTTTTACAAACTAATGTGTTATCCATGTACAAAACTTGAAAGTGAGGATACTCCCACTATCCTTTTACACATTAAGGACTCATCTCGCGATGATACAACTCATTAAGGTTTTGCATACTTTGGAATTTTCTTAAGACTCTTAGCCTTTAGATATATTCCATGATTATGTTTTCTTTTCTAAAGAAAGAAAACTATTATTGACATTTATATGTCAAACTCATAATCATTATGTATTGCTATATCACATATAGCTATAATAGAACCATCTTATAATTTGCTTCATCAGGAATGTACAACTTTTGTGCATTCATATAAAGTAAATTATATTTTTCTTAAGATTAGATATTTTACTATCTCATGATTTACCTCATCATGAATATACTACTATTGTGTATTCATATAAAGAAAATCATATCTTACAAAAAAATTAGATATTCTATTAAACCTTTTAGCAGTTTATAAGGATAAGACATTTACTTAGCTTTAGACTTTTCACAGAGTTGACCAAATTTTACTTTAATCATTCTTTTAGACATTATTGGATGACATTCACCCAATCATTCTATCTTTCTCAATATGTCACTTTCTTGAATAAACACTTTATTAAGAAACAACATCTTTGCTAATAACTCTTTGTTATGCAAAAGAAAGAAATACTATCCTAAACCGCCTTTAGGATATCCAACAAACCTTATCTTAATTAGAATTATCTTCTAATTGTCTAACTTCAACTTATCAAATAAGCTAGATATATGAAATCTTATTATGAGTAAGAATTTTGACATCTATCCATATCTTATCATATATGAATTAGGATTAGATAGACTTTGGAGAAAATTCTATTTAAGAATATTATGTATTTTTTGTGAATTTCCAAAAGGAAATAAACAAAAACTTTTATAGTTCATCATCTATTACATCATATCATATATGTTGTAATTTATTCTTTTAAACATACCATCACGTATGATTTTCCCAAAAAGAATAATGATTATATGCCAATTTTGTATTTAGGAAATTCCTCAAAAATTAGTAATCGAGTTCTCCCCACTTGATTAGATCAAAGGATTATAATACTCTTTCCCTTTTTATATAAAATAACCTTAATATTTATTTTCTTCTTCATATTGAATTTCTTGAACGTTTCAAAAATTCAAATGAACAATTCATTTTATTTACCTTTTTCCAAACGGGTCAATATCATATATTTAGATAAATGCGATGAATTAGGAAAAACTCTTACCAACCATTTCACAAATGGTACTGATGCATTTATATCCATAAATTCTAAAACTTCTTTGATTTCTATCCTTTTGTCCAACAAAAAGGTGATTTAGTTGTTTTTGCATTAGATAGTAGACTTCTAAGTTGAAACAAGTTCACACCCTAATTGGTAGTGACACATGTTATCCAACTACATTGTCTTATCTTTAGCTAAACAAACTAATCCAAGAAATCTTAATGGTTTTAGATTGGAGTTCATTATGGCATTATCATAAAAGCTCTTAGAGTTGTCTTGTTATTATTTACTTCATAATAATACATCAAACATATAATTCATACTCTTAAGTTTATTACTACAATAAACCATGCAAACATTTTTCTAGTAACAAAATTCACAATTCCTTAAAGTTACAGAATAATGTAGCTTAAGTATGAAATGCATACATGATTTACAAAACATGATTTCCTAAAATATCATTAAGTATATACAAGAAATACAAAATAAGATTTCTAAAATCATCATGAAGTATTCTAAAAGCTCTTTGGAAACAAACACTTTACCCCTTAGATTTTTCAAAATCACTTCATTTAGCTCCATGCTTCCGTTGCTTACTTTGATCATGTATATGGCACAAAAGAACCTATGTCATGAATCCTAGCAATAGATGAACTATATGAATCATTAGAATATAGTAACAAGAGATAGATTTACCTTCACAAAGTCTATCTTTCTCTTTGTCCTTTTAGTATCCACAATACTTAGAACAATTACTTTTCCAATATTCATAACATTGATAATAGAAACATTTTCTTTTTTCAACTATAGCATCATCTATGGACATGTCATTTGCAATTTCCCTTTTAGGATTTATAATAGAAACTTTTTCTATTACCTTAAAGTGCATTTTCCATCTAATGGAAATTTTGAATGAATTTGAAGAATTAAACTATTTGAAAATTATTATTCATTAAAGCATCTAGACTCTCTAGTTGTTTGATGAATTTAATTATCATATGAAAATAATTCCAAATTTAGTTTAATTAAAATTAATAAGAAATAAAAAAGGTTTCTCACAATTCAAATTCTTTCATAAAGAATACGGATAGAAAAATCGAGGAATAAGAAATTAAAAATAAAACATTTTCTTCTTTGATTTCTTTTCCCTAATTTCTTACTCTAGTTAAATAGTAAGAATAAGAACAAGAATGAAAATGTGGAGAAGACAAAGAAAAATAAAGTTATGAAGATCAAGAAGAAACACTTTCTTCTTTTCTTCCTTTATAATTTCTTTTCCCTTCCTTTTTTTTTCTTTTCCTTTCCTATTGCTTTCTTTATAATTGTCTTCATATTCAAACAAAATAACTGCCTTAATATCTCATATTAATCAGTGTATTTATGTTCATCATACAACTCTTGTAGATGATGCATATTTACTTGGAGTCTTGTTATGCTCATATGTTGTTTTTGCAGCCTTTGACTTATAAAATAACCATATAGCATCAACCTCATCCAATATTTTATTTCCATTGCACTTAGAGTGATATGTTCCTTGAGAATAGTCTTTTCTTTTAAAAGACCAAGAACAAATCAAGTTGAATACATACACTATATACTTAAATGCAAGGACCATTTATTTAGGCCCTGTGAGCCTAAAAGAATTAAATATATTCATAGGTGGGTTTGTCAATTTCATATTATCAAAAAGCAAAAAATAACAAGATTGATAACTTATGTAATTATGTAGCTATCATGATGATTTGGTCTTTAATCAAAATGGTAATCCTACTAATTTGGCGAATCCTATACTTCCAAATAGGAAATGAAAATCCCATTAGGGTGGATTTCTAGTAGGTGATTGAATTCTTATTAGATTATCACAAATTCCTTAGATACACATTGTCGTTATTGGAATTTTAATATCTAACAAGTGAACAACACTAGTACATCACAACTCTTTATGAGGTTCAATCAATCTGGTTCCTAGTGTTTCTAACCTTAGATATGCATTGTCATTATTGGCTTTTCACACTAGTCAAGTCAAACCCATCGTACCAACAAGTATAATGATTTAAACATTATATGTCTCAGATACTCATTATCATTATTGACATACAATGTATCATATACTTGTAACATCACTTGCTTCACAATAACTTCAAGAAAACATTCAAACCAAATATATCACCTTTATGTATCCATAATTGATGGAATAAGTGTTTAAATTTTTCTTGAATTATTGCTCCAATGGAGAACCATGACTCGATATTTTCTTTGGAGGATTTTCGGGCTTTATAGATTAGTCTCACTTTGCACATTATCCATTTTAAATATACATCACATGCATTCATATATATCATATATATGTTTCATAAAATGGACAACATACATATAGGTATGATCATGGATTCTATGGATCCACTTCCTAGCCACAAGGAATGGATATGGGATTTAGGTTAAAAAAATTACAAACTTGAAATTACAACACTTGTATCTTCATGCTCCCACTAGGCATCTTTATGGGTTGAACCTCTTCTTATCTTGCATCTCCACATCTCCATATGTATATTAGTAACCTTGGCATTCCAAGGTGAGATTACAAAAAGAAAAGAGCTTATAGGCTCAATGGAATTGATTTAACCTAAATGAGTAATTAACATTTAATTACATGCCATCAAATAATAGCATTAATTATTGCAAGTCCACATTAGAAATCATACATTATGGTTTCTAATCTATGATCAACCATTCATGCCTCTCAAACAACAACCAAACATATATATACAATAATTGCATTTATAGATATGTTGTTCATCATTGGAACATTTCCAAAAATCCATTTTGAATATCACATATTCAAGGTTTCCATAGCATAAAATCATAATTTAAGTAATAGAAATTTATTTGATTGAAAAAAAATCTAAAACAATTTTGGAAAAAATTAAAGTTGGGTACAAACACAGTGAAAATCGCAACTATTGCAGCCGCGATACGGATTTTGTGGGTGCAAAATATGAATTGCAGTTGCAATTCTCTAAACAAACCTAAACAACATTTGTTTAGATCACTTGTTCGTGAGTGCGACATCATTTTCCCTGTCGCAATTTCTGATTTGCGGTTGTGAACTCTATGTCCGACAACACAACATTTGTGCAACAACTTCTTTTTAACCAAATCAAAAACCTCCAAAACAACATATACAATTGTTTTACATTGAAATTAAGTGGCTTTGATACCATTTGAAGGAATGGTAGAGCCAAACACAGTGAAAGGAAGGTGGTGAGGTGAAATTTCAAATATTTTAAAATTTCACTTCACCCAATTTTGGTCTAAAATTCATTCAAGCAATCAATTAATTTATGTGTAAAACACATATGCATAGAAAGAAGAAGGAAAAGTAATCATATTACCTCTTTTAGGTTCCTTCTTTCTTTATCAAAGAGCTTCCCAAGTGTAAAGCCTCTATATCATCCATACATAGCTCACTTCCAAGTCTCTTATTAGTTTCTTTGGTGTTGTTGAATCACTCTCTTGGTTGCCTAATTTTGATTCAAGATTTCCCTCAAAAACCTTTAGGAAGTTTAAGGTTTCTCTTTGATTTGTTTTGGACTAAACATATTTTCAATTTGTAAGCATTTGTTCTTTCACAAAGAACAAAGAAGAGAATTGAAGATCAAAAGAAAAATGAAGAAACATTTTCTTCCTTCTCTTTCTCTCTCTAAAATGCTTCAAATGAGAAAATGATGTTCACTTATGACTTAGAACATAAAACTTGAAGCTTTTATGTCCTTTAGAAGACTTAACTATTAAGTCTTCGCACCAAAAGACCATTATATCCTTTTAGCTCTTCATTAGGTGAAGGGGCAAAGTTGAACTTTGCTTCTTCAAATGGACATTTCATCTAGCTAAAAGATGTAATTACAATTTTAACCTTAGTAGAGAATTCTCTAACCCCTAAACCCATCACATGGGCTTATGAATAGTGAATTTTTCTCTAATCCCTAAATTGCCTCTTTTCCATATCACATATGAGCTTAGGCCATATCTCATATGTTAATGGTTTTCCCTAAGCTTAAAATTATGTCTTTGATTTAGTCCAAATAAATTTTCAATTTAATCTTTCTCATTTACATCATATACAAATTAAGATTTAATTGAATAGAAACCTTCTTAGATTAAACATCAGGATATGCTAGGGTCCTTGTAAATTTAATTACATGTTTAATCATTTTACCACTAATCAATAAATTAAACACTTTAATAAATTATTATGGTAAACCTTTTACACTTGGAATGTGATCACTATTAGGTGTGTGACTTTCTAGGTTCATGTCTAATTAGCAATGGGAATGAGAAAATATTTTTCCCTACTAAGGTGAAATTCCCACTTCACACTTAGTCCCATAAGTCATGAGTGACAGCGAGCATTCCATATCATGATTGCCTAATTAGAAATAAATGTTTATAGTTGATAACTTTAAACATCACATGGACCATCGATCATAAATCATCATGCACTAGAATCCCTTTATTAAAGATCCCAATCTCGGATAGGGTAATGGTTTATGTCAAACCCAAATGTGTCTCAATTCTGTGTCCTTATTTTGGTTATAATTCTTAATGAGATTAGATTCCTACTAGAAACTCTTTCTAGTGAATATGTCTATCCTGGCTAAGAGCTTTAGTTATCAAGAATAATTAGATAGTATAGGATCTTAACCTCATTTACTCGAGGTAATAAATTCTATCTTAGTGATCACTTACCTCCATACATAACAAATAAGAACTATCATATTCTATATATCCGTACATGAACATATTTAAAATATTTGTACAAGAGAGATCTGTCTCCAATATTCTTAACACTTGAGAATAGATCCTCTTATAAATTCTTAAGGACTATATTCAATAATATGAAACTCCTTTCACATTATGAATATATTATCATGCCATTGGGAATTAATATGTACTATTACATTACTATTATATGGCTCCTAGGGCACATACTGCCATCAATCTCCCACTTGCACTAAAGCCATTCTGCTTAGTATCAGAAACTCATCTTCTTAAGATGAAGTTTAACTATTACTGACTTTTGACTTTAGTCAACGGACTAACTAAGTTAATGGTTAATGCTATTTTTTGCAAGGCTAGAATGACTTATTCCAACAGTTGATTTGGTAATATCTTAATGCCTTTCAAAATATTCTAGATTTCAGTATGAGACTTGAGTTCCCTTGCCATAAGCTAAAGCTCCATTATTATCACGGCAGAGAGATACTCGTGATATATTGGAGAAACTCTTAAATAGTTCATAACTATTGAATCCAAAATAATTTCTTATTTGCAACATCCTATGTAGCAAATTCAACTTCCATAATAAAGTTTGTAATAACAATTTGCTTAGAACTTTTCTAGTAAATTATTTCTTCATTATTGAAAACAACAATCCCAATGATAGACTATCTATCATTCATGTAGTAACTTCATTTGTCAAAATTAAATCTTAAATACATCTTAAGTACTTTAAAATAATTTTGATTATATTTCCAATAATTTAATCCTAGATAAGATTAGAATCTATTAGTAATACTAACAACATTCTCATTGTCTGGCTCATTATACAAACTCTTATATGATTTAGATTTCTTATAGTCATACTATAAGGACTCTATGCCATACTCATACTATAAGGACTCCATGCCATACTTTCTTTCGGTATTTAGGAAATCAACCCTCAAAAAGTGGATATCAAAATTGTAGGAAATAAAACTTTTGGAATTAGCAATCTGTCTCCCATATTCTCAACACTTGAGAATTGATCCTGTTACAAATACTTAAGGACTATATTCAATAATATGAAACTCTTTTCACATTATGAATATATTATCATGCCATTGGAAATTAAAATCTACTATTACATAACTATTATATGGCTCCTAGGGCACATACTATTGCCAGTTATAGTAGAATGCCTCCTAAGAAGAAGGTCTGCATAGCTGCTTGACTTGTTAGGGCTGATGAGAATGCGGTATCAAACATCACTCTAGTGCTGCCTTTACACTGGTGAGGTTGAGAGAGAGGTGTAGCTCAAAAGTACCAACTATGGGCTCTAGTGAGTAAGCCTCTTCATAAGAGGTTCGAGTTATGTGCGAGGAGATAAGGGACTTATGCAAAGAATTAGAGGAGCTGCAAGATCCAAGGTTGGAATTACTGCTAACATAAGAGGAGAATGGAATTTCACCTCCCACAATAGTGGCACCTCCACGGAATGAAAGGAAGTGGCTAGCCAATGAGGGAATGATCATTCTAAAATTTAAGAAGTTACAACCACTTACCTTTTGTGGTGAGGAGGGTGATGACTCTCATTAATTCATAAATCAGATGGACAAGCTAGTCCATCGACTATCCTACTTGGATGGTTGGGTGATTGAGTTGGCAGGACTCCAACTCAAGAAGGAGGCATGGTACAGGTTTGAGAGAAATATTGAAGATTGGGTTTATGGAATAAATCCACCTACTTAGGCAAAGTTTAAGTAAGAAATGATGGATCAATTCTTTCCAGAAGGTGAAAGGCAAGATAGGGCATTGTAGTTTGAATAGCTAAGGTAGAAACCTAGAATGTTAGTGTCAGAGTATGCTAAGGAGTTTAACCAACTCAGCAAGTTTGCTGCTAACATCATTCCTACTAAAGCCAGTTACATCAATCGCTTCTTAAAGGGATTGATTACACCCCTGTTCAACTCCTTTGCAGCAACTAAGTTTTCAATCTTAGCCAAGCTAATAGATAAGGCTAAGATAGTGAAGAAGAGAGATAAACTCGAGAGAGCTGAGCATACTGAACATGAACAGAAGAGCAAGAGTCAGAGAGGCCAGTATGCAGGAGAAGAAGGAGGAAGTCCAAGAAAGGAATCTTTGCTAACAACTTCAACACCTAGACAGGATAATGGTAAATTTAAACAGTTCCCCACTTATGGCCAGTGTGGCAAAAAGCATCCTGGAGTTTCTTGGAAAGTCTCTAACGTATGTTTGAAATGTGGTCAAATGGGTCACTTCATCAAAAACTACCTACAAATGGGATATTTGGGAAATGTGACCTTGGCAGCTTTACTACCTAGATTGTCTCAACCTCAAGGGCAAGGAGCCAGAACAAGGGACTAACTAGTGGAAATGCACCAATGGTAGACAATAGGGGCAAATGTCGTGTCTTTGCTCTGAATCAGTAAGAAGCCTGTGCTTCATATACTACCATCATAAGTATCGTTCCCATTCAAACTACTAGTGAAAAATGCTTAGTAGATTCTGGTGCTACGCACTCATTTGTGTCTTTGTGTTTTGCTAAGAGTTTAGATAGAGATAAGGAGTTAATGAATGAACCCCCTAGTAGTGTCGACTCCTTTGACAGAGATGATGGAAGTAAAATACCTATTTAAGGATTGTGAGGTAGACATTGATGGACGAAAACTTCCAGTGGAGTTGTTGGAACTTGATGTACTAGAATTTAATGTGATCTTAGGAATGGATTGGCTATATGAGCATAGAGCTCGTATTGACTATGGAGAGAAGCAAGTAGAATTTCGAACTAAGGATGAGGGGAAGTTTTTATATCAAGGAGATAGGAATGAGGACTCTTTAAGTTTGATATCAGCTTTAGGAGCTAAAAGGATGTTAAGGAAAGGGTGTCAAACATACTTTGCTCATATAGTCGATACCAATAAGGAAGCCACTGTTCGTGGCAAGAGTATACTAGTAGTAGACAAGTTCATGGATGTCTTTTCAAAAGATCTACCTGGAATACCACCGGATCATGAGATCGAGTTCAGCATTGAACTGCTACTAGGCATGCAACCCATATCAATACTGCCATATTGTATGGTATTGGCAGAGTTAAAAGAAACAACTGCACGATCTACTCAACAAGTTCATCCAATTGAGTAGCTTACCATAAGGCACTCCAGTGCTATTTGTGAAAAAGAAAGATGGCTCATTTTGTATATGCATCGATTACCATCAGCTAAATAAGGTCACCATGAAGAACAAGTATCCTTTGCCAAGGATAGACAATCTATTCAATCAACTTCAAGGAGCTAGTTACTTCTCCAAGATAGACTTGAGTTCACGGTCCTACCATTTGGTCTGATGAATGCTTCAGCTAATTTCATAGGCTTGATGAACTAAGTGTTCAAGCCATTTCTCAATAAGTTCATGATCATTTTTATCAATGACATCCTGATTTACTCTAAGAGTAAAGAGGAACTTGAGGAGAATCTAAGGATCATGTTGCAGATGCTACGTGATCACCAACTCTACGTGAAGTTATCTAAGTATGAGTTTTGGATGGAATCTGTCAATTTTATTAGGCATGTAGTATGTAAAGAAGGAATTGAAGTTGATCCTAAGAAAGTTGAAGAGGTAGCAGATTGGCTATGGCATACAACAGTTTTTGAATTTCAGAGTTTCTTGGGTATGGTTGGCTATTACTGCAAATTTATATAAGACTTCTCTAAGATAGCATCACCATTGACCAAGTTGACTAGGAAACAAGTTAAGTTTAATTAAGAGGAGTCTTGTGAAGAAAGTTTCCAAAAGCTCAAAAAGTGCTTGATATCGGCTTCGATTCTATTTTTACCAGAAGGCGAAAAAGGGTTCTTAATCTACTATGATGCCTCAAGAATGGGGCTTGGGTGCATCCTGATGCAAAATGGTAAGGTCATTGCCTATGCATTGCAGCAACTTAAGAAGAATGAAGTGAATTACCCTACTCATGATTTGGAATTGGCTCCAGTAGTGTTCAATCTAATGATTTGGAGGCACTATATGTATGGAACAAAGTGTGAGATCTGTATGGATCATAAGAATCTTTAGTATATCTTAAGCCAAATAGACCTCAACCTAAGGTAGTGGAGATGGGTTGAACTACTTAAGGACTACGATTGCTAGATTCTCTACCATCTTGAAAACCCAAACATTGTGGCAGATGCTTTATGCTGGAAATCGATGGGAAGCTTAGCTCATATGGCTGTGCATAGGAGACTTATTATAAACTAGTTAAGAGGACTGTTTAGTCAGGGTATGAGGTTGGAGATTGGAGAATTGTGAGCTTTATTGGCACATTTTTTAGTGAAGTTAAAGTTATTAGAGGAGATAAATACTTCACAAGATAAGGATCTGCATTGGGTTAAGTTAAGGGATGTGGCTGAGAAAAGAAAGAATCCTGAGTTTAAAGTAGTTGATGGGATTCGAAAGTGTGGTAAGAGGGTATGTGTGCTTAATGTGCATGGATTAAGGAAGAAGATATTGAAAGAAGCACACCAGACACCTTACTGTGCTCATCCTAGAACTACTAAGATGTATCATAATGTAACAGCAAATTATTGCTGGCCTGGATTAAGGAAGGACGTGGCTAAGTTTGTGGCATCTTGCCTAACTTGCCAATAAGTCAAGTATGAACATCAACGACCCTCTGGACTGCTATATGAGATTAAGCTACCTGAGTGGAAGTGGGAGCATAATATGATGGATTTTGTAGTTGGTTTACCTAGGACCTTAAAAGGATATGACTCTGTATGGGTCATAGTAGACCGACTAACAAAGTCTACTCATTTCTTAGAAGTTAAGACTATATACTCTGTAGCCCAGTATGCACAGTTGTACATAGATGAGATTGTAAGACTACATGAAATACCGATGTCCATCATCTCAAATCAAGGCATTAAGTTCACCTCGAGGTTTTGGCAAAAGTTGCAAGATGCAATTAGTACTGCATTTCACCCTCAGATGGATGGGCAGTCTAAAAGGATAATTTAGGCACTAGAAGACATGTTAAGAATGTGTGTCCTAGATTTCGGTGGTAGCTGGGATAAGTACCTACCTTTGATCAAGTTTGCCTATAACAACAGCTACCATTCTTCCATCAGCATAGCACCATATGAAGCCTTGTATGGAAGGAAATGTCATTCTTCAGTTTGTTATATCATTCTCTAGATGAATACATAGAGATGTCAGAATTACTCAAGGAGACTACTAAGAAAGTACCATTGATATAAGATCGGGTGAAAATGACATTTAGTTAATAAAAGAGCTATACGGATCTTAAACGAAAGGATGTCCATTTCGCTGTGGGAGATCACATTTTCTTAAAGGTTTTCCTAGCGAAAGGTGTCATAAGGTTTGATGGGAAAGGAAAGCTATCACCTTATTTCTTCTGTCCTTTCGAGATCTTGGATAAGGTTAGGGAAGTGTCTTATAGACTTGCCTTAGCCCTAACTCTGGGACATGTACACTCAATATTTCACATCTCAATGTTGAGGAAGTACGTGTCAGATCCCTCCCATGTTCTATCACTACTAGCTATTGCATTAGTCAAGTAACTATCTTATGAGGAGGTACCAATAGCCATAGTGGGTTGACAAGTGAAAAGATTAGGAAATATGGAGATACCTGTGATCAAATTTCATTGTCATAAACATGGAATGGATGAGTGTACTTGGAAAACCGAGGAAGGGATGCGGCATAAGCATCCCCAGCTTCTAAGAATGTATGAGTAAGTATTTAAATTCAAGGATGAATTTCTTTTAAGGGAGGAGAATGTAACAACCCATACCCTTGCTAGGAGTTTCGTGACAAATTGCTCAATTTTAGAACTATTATGACAAAGTGTATCCTTTCATGAGATTTCATGTGCTATGTAATTTATGAGTAAGTGGCATGATAGACTAGTTCTAATATGCATAATATGAATTATGAACATAAAATTAGGTGATTATGTGAAGTGCATACGCATAAATTAATTTAATGCATATAAAGTGAATTTTTATGCACAAAGTGATTTTTAAGCATAAAATAATTTTTATGAGCATTTTTAAAATATTTTAAATAAAATATTTTTGGGGAAATTTTAATGAAAATAAGAAGAAAAATATTTTATTTTTAATACTTAATCAGCCCATAAATTGGATTAAAAATCTAAATTACCAAAAGCCCAAGACACCTAAGCACTCCTAACCTAGCTCATTAATGGTAAACTAGTAATTTAGCATCCAAAACCCTAATAACCATCTAATATTTAGCATCGCTTGAATTAGGTAGCCTTTATTTTATTTTTCATTAGGTTTACATAATTTTTCTCTCAAAAATTCTCTCTTGGCCGAAATTCACAAGGTGCCTCCAAACCTTGTGATTTTGTGATCTTCCTTGTAAGTTTTCCTCTTCTTTCAAGGTAATTTTTGAATTTTATGAAACGAATTATGAGTAATCCATATGAGGCTATATATTTTCTAATTTTCTTTATTATACTTAGCCTAGTTTATTTTTGGAGGGAGAAACCGATTTCCAATCGTGAACATATCTCTCTTTTCTCAAATGCATCAAAGGTGAACCCTAAAACTTAAAAGTTGGAATTTTGATGCATATATGCATTAGCGGGGTGGTTTGCATTTTTTTTTATATTAAGCTGATTTTTGTTATGTTTACGTAAAAAATATTAGTTTAAATCATTCATTTATGTTTTATATAATGATCGACAAGTATGAAAAAAAAAAAAAGAAAACCCATGGTTTCCCATAGTGAGTATGGTTCAGCCAATATTGGGATTTTGATCCTAAGGCCTATAATTTTTATAAGGTACATTTTAGTGATTGTTGATATGCATATATGAATGGTACATGATTTAATTACATGATGATTGAAGGAGTAACTCTAGGAAACTCCTAGAGCGGTTTGGCCTTGTATAGGGTTTCCAAACCCCTAGTTGACATGTTTGTCTAATATGTGTATATGGTTAAGTAGCATGTGAATTACGTTTTATGATGTGTTAATCATGAATTAATGATTCTAAATTGTCTATGGGATTGATTTTATGAATCACCCTGAAGGAGACAAGCATGACTCTTTTAAGGTTTACTTGTTAAATTGATATATATAGAAAGTATTAAGGATACCAAGTTGGAAGTTAAATTTAATTGATATTAAGATTATGATTTATTGTGTTTAGCTTGAGAAAAGTCTTGATATGAACTATTATGTGAATTCATGTGAGCCTAAGAAGGCAAAGTATACAGGACTTAAAAGTCAACATGTTATGTACAAGTGATAAGTGCAGCTCCAAGTATATGTGAATGATATATGTGCATAGGGTAGTTATCGGATAGGATAGCATGATGTTAAGCTAATGCTAAGTATTGAGTTGTAATGTTATGTTAGAGATTGGAAAGTGTTAGAAGTGCAAAGGCTATGAGCATTAGGAGCTAAGGAACCATAAGGTGAGTAAACATTATGTTCATATTACAAGTACAAGTTGTTATGATATGTGAACCTTTGAGATTCTTGAAACCTGAGTTCCTTTCTATCATAAATTATAATTATATGATTTCTTTGTTAAGCTTGGATTGCCAAAGGACAATTAGTTTGAAACTATTATTGACTATTCAATGATAAGTAAAGAGCCTTTGTGATTGTTGTTTTACCTTACATTCTTTCTAGAACTACATTATTGTTTATCCTTTGTTCAATAAGCTAAACTTCTATTGCTACTATTATATATGTGATTGTATTATTCAAGGCTATTGTTACAAGTGATTGCTATTAGCTTTGGCTATGGTACCCATGAACCCTTATATACAGAAATTCTCATGTTGATATGGGAAATCATCAGAACCTGTGCACATGGTCTTAACTTGATAGATGGAGGTAGTGTATCCACCTCAGCTAGAGGGGTAGTTCTAGATGTGGAGCTTGATCAGCTTTATGCTTCTTTATAAGTTAGGAGTTGGAATTTGGTATAATGTCACCTCTCCCTTATGTTATCGAGTGAATAAGGAAAAAGCCATCACTCTATAAGTTATAAGTTATAAGTTTGATTTCTGCAAAACATGCCAAATCGCAAACTATGAATTATGAACTATAAACCCTTCTAATGGGATATGTGTTATTGTACAAGTTGTATTGTTTACTCATTGAGATCATCTATCCCACCTCATTTCTTATATGATTTCAGGTGAGCATTATGAGGAGGCAAGGTGATAGCTCAAGCAACCTACTCAACTTGGGAGATTTCCTTATCCAAGTCATTTTACATACTATGATATGGAGAGTCATTCTTAAATGCTCTGGGAGTTCTGTTTTTGGAACATTATACATTTGATGATCAATTTAGAGTCTTAAATGTTCTTTTCTTATGGATTTTATTTAAAGTATTTTTAAACTATTCTTCCACTAATTAAGGATTTCCTTTATTATTGGTTATTCAAGCTAATGCATGAGATTTTGGTATGATCTTAGGCAGTGTTTAACCATGCATGAATGGGTTTTATGGGTGTGGGTGACCTTATGTCTCCTTATGTTCTAAGATCATCATATCTCAGAAGTTAGGATGTGATAAAATTGGTATCAAAGTTGTAGTTTTAAGTTTAATGCAAGTTTTTGCATTTAGGCTTCATGGTGAAGGCTTTTGGGAGTGGGCTTCATGGTTAAGGCTTTTGAGTTTGAGCTTCATGGTGAAGGCTTTTTTTATTTAGGCTTCATGGTGGAGGCTTTTAGGCTTGGGCATCATAATGAAGGTTTTTAGGAGTAGGCTTCATGGTGAAGGCTTTTTAGGAGTGGGCTTTATGGTAAAGGCTTGAAGGTTTTTGGTTAAAAGGCTTTCAAGCTTTAAGGATAGTTTATCAGCTTGGGCCTTTCTATAAGGATGCTTGAGATCTCTTTGGAATATGGTTGGCTTTATCTCAGGTATTATGCTCTAGGTTTTGGTCATAAAGGTATCATAGGCTCATGGATAGGGGCTTTATCCTTTGTTATTAGATTTCAATGCCCATCTGACTGTTGGCAGACCTTGACCCGATTGGACTTTATGGATGATGTAATTTGCCAATGAGGTTTTTTTTTTCAAAGATAATAAGATGTTTGCCAAAGAGGTATAGGATGGGATAGTACATTTTGAAGTTTGGGAATGGTCCAAAGGTGGGTTGGAAATTTTAAAAAGGACAATGGAGGTTGTATGATTTTGCTATTTGTAGCATGATTCATAAAAAAGAACAAGCCAAGCTAATCTTGCCATTTTGAGACTAAAGGGACATTTAGGGTGACACTCTATTAGCTTGAATGTAGATGACATATTGGCTAAAAGAAAGTGCCTTAAAAAGTGGCTAAAGGACTAATGAGAAGAGACAACTTGGGGATCATGCTCCTAATGAGGGATAAGAACATGACAAACTGGCAATGTGAGAGATTGTGCCTAAGCTCTTTGAGCTAAGGGACTAGATGGATTAACAATTGATGATGATGACCTAAAAGGATATGCCCCCACTATGAGATAAGGGCATAGAAGACAATATCACTTTAAAGAATGAGACTCTGAAGAAGGATAATTTTTGAATATATGAGATGAGACAGATTGATTGAAGACAACTTTGGACATGAAGGAAGATGACTGGGATGAGCTTTCTCCCTCTCTCTCTCTCTCCCCCCCCCCCTCCACCCCCCACCTTTTTTTTTATTTTTTTTATTTTTCTCCTTTTTCTTAGCTCTAACTTTTGCTTAAGCCGCCCTTTTGGATTTTCAACTTAGCGAGCTTGAATTAATGAAAATTGAAAGAAAACATTCCACCATGATTTGCTACTTTTCTTCACTTATGGGGCACTAACATTTGAATTTTGGACTCGACAAACTTGTTGCCCCTTGTTGAGGTGTATTATTTGATTTTATGCTTCAACTATTTGATGAGAGGTCTATTTCTTGACCTCCTTTGGTTAGGAGCTGGTAAAGAAATTATTGATCGGACCTTAATTCCAACATGTGCTAACTGTGGTGGATTTAATTGACTATTCACTTCTCTTTTTCTCTTTCTTTTTTTTTTCCTTTCTTTCTTTTTCTCTTTTTTTTTCCTTTATTTCTTTTTCTCTTTTTTTTCCTTTCCTTCTTTTTCTTTCTTTTTCTTTCAAAGCTCATCCATGTTTAAAACAAGAAAGACAAGTGCCCAAATAATAAAAAGGGACTGACATGATTAACAAAAAATGCATAAAAAAGAAAATAAGATGATAGACTCAGATTTAAATTTAGACTTAGACTTTGAGATTTAGACTTAGACTTAAATTCAGACTTGGATTTCAATATAAGATAGGTCAGATTAGCTGAACTTGAACTCTTCCATCTCATACTACTTAGGGTTAAGGTAAGGTAGGGTCAAATTAGATTCAGATTCTTCATCACTGTTTGGATTAGTGGTGAGGAATTTAGGTTGAAATGATGCACTTTGGGTGCAATCTTCAACCTTTAATGTAGTTGCTAATAAACCTTTGAAAATGGGTAGCTATTGGATTAACAGGTGGACTCGGTAGGTCAGAAGTAGGTTTTTGACAAGGATATTCACTTGTTCTTACTCTATTGGTTTGGTTACCATTTGAATAGCTTTAGCCCTCTACCTTCTAAGGAACATAGAGAAGGACTCCTTTAGAAACTGCTTGGTAGTTTCCAAATCACAACTAGTGACATCCATTTCACCATTGTAATGATACTACTTGACAAAGGCACGACAAATATCATTCCACGTCTTTTTCTGGATCTTGTCTAGTGAGAGGAACCATCTCCTAGTAACACCGGTTAGTGATTGTTAGAACAGTTGAGCAATGAGCTCATTGCTAACTCTCAAAGGTTTCATTGTCCCCATATATATCTTCAGATGAGTCTTGGGGCAAGTGGTTCCATCAAGTCTTTCTAGTTCAGACATTTTGAATTTAGGAGGAAGCTTGGCATTAGGAATAAGGTTAAACTATCCACATCAATTAGATCATTATGGTGCTTTAGGGATTTGATTGTTCTTTCCATGGCTTCAAGTTTCTCCATGAGCAATTCAGTGTCTAGATAAGAGAAAACTTCCCCCTTTGGTTTAGATATAGGTTGGTTCGGCTCGAATTTGGGCTAGGATTAGTCGGGTTCAAGATAAGGTTTGGGTTAAGATGGTTAAGGCTAGGCCTGATTAATCATAGCCTAAATTTCCTTAATGTTGAATTACCTTTGTTCCTTGAATTAGGCTTATTGAGTAGCTAAGATAGCTTTGAAATGCTCTTCTTACTTCTTAAGGAGTCTGGTCATAAGTGTAGTTAGTGAAGCCATGTCAAGTGGATTGGCCATTGGAACCTTTAAATCAAAGCAATAAGGTAAGTGATGGGGATGGTATAGAAAAGGTAATAAAGGTATAGATAGATAGATCCTAAGAGAAAAGGCTTCCCAATTGTGTCATACGCCAACCCTTTTTTAGGCTTAAAGTGAGATGGGGCAGATTAAAGGTATTAGGTTTAAGGTAGCATGTTAAGGCCAAAGTTGTTGGGCTTAAGGGTAAGAGGCTAGTTTTAAAGGTATTGGGCCATAGGTGTTGGTCTTAAGGATAGTGAGTTTGATTTTGAACCAGAGGTAAGATTAAGATAATTGTTTTGGTATGGAGAACCTAAGGTGTCTATTTTCTTTTTTTTTTGGATAATGACAGAGGCTGTAGGTTAGGCTTATGGTCAGGTAGCAAGGTTTTTAGGGTTAGATATGGGTTTTAGGGTTGTTGGTTTATGGCTTAGGGTCTAAAGGTTTAAGAAGGTTTAGGTTTACATTTGACGTGTGAGGTTCAAGTGTTTAAGGGTAAGGCTAAGGTGAGGTGTTTAAGGTATATGGTTAAGGCGATGGTGTTCAAGATAATAACTAAGATGAGGTGTTTAGGATTGAAGGTTAGAGTGATGGTTTTAGGTTTATAGGGGCAAAGGTGATTGGGATAAAAGTGAGTGTGTTTAAGATTTAGAGGTGAAAGTGCTTGGGTTAAGGGCTAGAGTAAAAGGATAATGGTGTTTAGGTCAAAGGTTAAAGGTAATGGTTTAAGGGTTATTGGGTAAGGTGATGAGTGTAGGTGGGAATGTTTATAAGGAAGGTATTTAAATGGAGGTAAGAATGTTTGACCCTTCTTTGGTTCAAGGTTCGACTTAGACTTGAGATGAATGTATGTTTTGTTATACAATATGGATGCATGATATGTATGTGAAAAACATTTCATGAGAATGCAAAGACGCAAGGTTTTAATTATGGTACATACAACCTAAGGCCAAGATCTAAGTTTATTACATAAAAGGGTAAGGGTGGCTCGGTTTGGGTACCAGTCACACTATAGTGTCAATATACCTAACCACATGTGAGTCAAGGAGTCTCGTGTGGGTCCAACAGTACTGTATACTCATTACACCTTTAAAAATCAAAGGATTCATCGCAAGGTGGATGATTTCACTATCAGTGAATAAACCCAAGGAGGGTTACCCACTCGATGCTACTCACTATCCATTATTTTTCTAAAATAAGGTTGAACAACAAAGAGCCTGTGCAAGTGATGCATCCAAAGTCATAATCACATTAAAAGGCCAAACCCTTTTTAAACCAATTAGTAGTCCACTTATTTTTTCCTTTTTTATTAAAAGAAAGTTTAGTCCCCAGCAAAGTCGCCAGCTATGAGACCTCGCTTAAGCACTGGTTCGATCCGTTAAAGGGAATTGAAATACTCATTTGGGAAAGAACTCATGGGGAAGCCCTCAGGCTTATCTTTGATAGATTTGAAAATTATTTCTTAGAGTGGCCACCTTAATTTATTTTTATTTGGGAAAATATGAGAAAAAAAACCTATTTTACTCTAATTATTACCCAAAAGAAAAAAGATTACTAGCCTCGAAATCAAATAGGATTTGAGGACTAGGTTTTCAGTTTAATTTAACAAAATAAGTTTGGCCAAATAATATAAAAGTAACTTAAAATATATTTCATGATAGTTTAAAATGCATGAACAATTTGTAATATGCATGATCATTCAATCCATACATTCAATAGTAAAGTAAATACAAGTAAAGTTCAAAAGAAAGTTAACATTATAATAAAAATCCCAAACTTAGGGGATATCTCCTCTAGTCCTTATAGGTTCTAGGGAAGTCACACATTCCCCAAACTAATCTTAATAATAAAGTATAAAAAAAAAAAAGCAAATGAAGAAGGTGATAGAGGGGGGAGAGTAGTTAGTTTTAACTAGATTCGATGATTAAACCAAGCATGCCTATGTATCCTTTTGAATGGGAATAAGAACCCATACAGTTCTCACTTATTGTGAAGGGGTTTAGCCTAGCCATTTTATCATCTTTTGATTGATTGATTAAAGGAGAGTTGAGTTGATTGATTTAACCAATTGATTACCAAGTGGAGTTAATTAAGTCAGACTCTAATTAACTACCTTAGTGATCAAGAATTAGGTAAGGAGCCTTAGAACAAAAATCCCAAGGAAGGAAACAATAGATAAAATAAAGGAAAAGAAAAGGAAAAGAAACTTACCTAAGATGGCGGGCAATGCAATGACTAGTCTTAGATGGGGTGGCAGCTTGCTTTGGATGGCAAGTAGCAGCTTGCCCCAAATGGTGTGGTAGCTTGCCTAAATGGTGGGCAACAGCTAGCCTCCAATGGTGGACACGAGCCTTGGATGATAGTGGTAGCTAGCCTCAAACGACAGCGGTAGCTAGCCTAAGACAACCAGTAATGGCTAGCCTCAGATGGCGGACACGAGCCTTAGGCAATAAACTTGCCTTAAATAAGCGGGCAGAAAGCCTTTAACTAATTGGGTAGGAATCCAAGAGAAACCTCCTAACACGAGCCTTAGGCAATAGACTTACCTCGAATAGGCGGGTAGAAAGCCTTTAACTAGTTAAGTAGTAATCAAGGAGAAACCCCTAACTTGCTTTGTGAAGCAAAGAGTAAATGCAATGCGATTTGCTTGAAGTTAATGCTTTTCAAGCTCTGGAAGTTAGTCCTTTGAAGTGTGGAGAGGTCCTTCATATATATGGAGGAGATTAGAGGAGGAAAACACTAAAATTCCAATTTGGGATTTGTGAAAAAAGTGAAATTTGGAAGAGTTGCTACAGAAGGCTCTGCGTCACTGCAGAGGTCTGTGTAGTAGTGCCACATAGCTCTCTATGATTCTGTAGGCTTTGCTGTAGTGCTATAGAGCTCTGCAACAATGGGCTTATTTATGCTCATTTAACCCGTTCTTGCTCGTTTCTTGTTCATTTTTCATGATTCCAGTTGTGTTGTATTTGTTACTCAGTCATCCAGATTTAAAGGGGCTTAAATGTCAAAAAGACATTTTCATTTTTTTTATTTTTCCCTGTTTAAGAGTTTTCGACTTATAGAGGTTTGTTTACCAAGCCTAAGTACTTCTAAGGTTCAAACGCATATTGGAGGGTGCAAAATTAAGGGTTCACACCACCATGGCTAGATTTTTAAATGGCTTGAGCAAAGACATTGCCAATATGGTTAAACTGTAATCATATGTGGATTTAGAGGATTTATTGCATCTTGCTATAAAAGTTGAAAGGCAAATTAAAAAGAAGGACAGAGGATTTATTACATCTTACTATAAAAAGTTGAAAGGCAAATTAAAAAGAAGGACAATAACACTTGATTTATTTCAGGTATGTCAAGTTCATTCGACACTAGTTAGAAAGAAGAAGATTGATGCAATCCAAGTGGCTAATAGCAAGGATCCAATGATTTTCCAAGTGGGCCAATTACAAAAGCAAGGACAAATAAGTTTAAAGATGCAATTCAAGGCTTAATACAAGGCTTGTGGAATAATCTATCCACAATTGAAGATTGCAAAGAGGAGTCAAATATCAAATTGGGTATTCAAGATTCAAATTCAAATTTGATTAATTTGATTCAAGTGTTAGAAGAAAAAACATGAAGACTCAGCTTCAAGGATAGATTTTGAATGGGCCAAACAAATTAAATTCAAAATTCACTTTGTAATTAGGCTAATTTTGTTAAATAAGCCCATATCAATTTTTTTCTATTTTAAGTATTTTAATTAGTTATGTTGAGCTTTTTAGTTTTGTTTAAATTAAGCCCAAACTTGAATTTCTATTAGTAAGAATTTATGGTTTGTAACCTAGCTAAGATGATATAAATACTTAGCTAATCTAGGAATAGAATAGTCTTGAAGAATTTGAAATTAAGTTTTGTGAGAAATTTCTCTGTTTTTGGTTCTTGCTTGAATTAATATTCTTAACTTCCAAAGTTAATCACTTTGTTTTGTTCACAACATACCAAGGTTCTTTGACACAGGTTCATCATTGGGTTCAGAGTTTTCCTCGTAAATTTGATTTGGCTTTCCGAAGGAGTCACTTCCAATCGTAAAGGTATTGGGTCTCAAAGTAGGTCGTTTAGGGTTCATATCAGTTTGGTATTAGAGCTTAGACTCTAAATCAGGTTATATCCTTCCGTTTTGTTGTGTTTTCTATTTTTGTTTTCTTGTTTCTATTAATTCCATCTTCATTTGTTGTTTTCTATTTTTGCCTATTTTCATTTTTTTTCTTTTATTTATTCCTTTGTTGTCATTTTCATTAATTCTATTTCCTTTTGATTTCAAGTTTGAAATTCGAAAAAAAAGAAAGAAAAATCAAAAATTGTTTGTCTGTTTGTTTCTTTGTCCTTCGTCCTTTCATATTTCTGTTCCTTTCATTCTTGTGTTTTCATTAGAAACCAATTCAATTCAGGAAGAAGGAAGAGAGGAATTCATCCAAGCTTGACTTCAATTTTAGTTTTTAATTTGTTTACTTTTATTTTTATTTTCCTTTCAATTTGTTGCTGTGATTAAATTGAAAAAAAAAAGAAATTAGCTAGAAAGAAAAAAAAAAGAAAAGGAAAGAATCTTAAAAAAAAAATCTGCTAAGGAAAGGAAAAGAAAAGAAAAAGGAAAGAATCTTGGCAAATTAGAATTATATAGGAATATATATAGTGTTTGTTTCTAATTCTAGAGTAGAAAGGAAAAAGAAGATTGCTGGAATTCCAACCAAATCAAGGAGAATCAAGAAGTTGACCAAATCAAGCCTACCTTCCAAAACAAGTTAGGATTTGCTTCTTATTTTAGTTTGAGCTTCCTTTTTCCATCCTAATTTGTTTTGACTTTTCTTTTTATTGTTTCCTTTTTTGTTTACAATGTTTTCTTGCTTTCCTTTTCATTTGTTAACCCTAATTTGTTCCTTCATAGTTGCAATTTGGAAAATTCAATTTTCTTTTTTAGTGTTGAGAAAATTGCTTTCTTTGACCCTTTTAAGTACACAGTTCTAAGGGAAAAGGGCCAACGATCAAAAGTCACGAGCTTTGCTCATGACGTCCATTATGTTTTGGCCAAATTCCATCATTTAGGCCTTGAAATTTGTGTTTTTTGGTTTCTTGATAAATTTCATTTTGTTATAACTTTCTGTAAAAAAAACTCTATTTTGAGTGTTGTTAGTTGCATTCTTCTCATCTTGTTATCTATTTTATTCCTATTTACTTTTATAATTTTTCCAATTTATTAGCAAAATTCATGTTTTGTGCCTTTATCTCATCCTTGTCAAAAATCATCTAGGGTTTCTGTTTTGTTTTAAATTTGTGCCAAATTTCACTTTTAAATCTTGGTTAAATTGTTGAGTAAAAAGAATTAAAATTAAAAAAAAATTAATTTTATGTCATTTTGGAAGTTGACTCTTGTAAGAACTGAAAGAGAAAATTGAGAGGTAAAAGGCAAGAGTGTGAGTTTATCTAAAGAAAAGCTTGTTGGTTTGTGAGAAAATAAACACAAGTGAACTTGAGTGATTTGTTACTTGAGTGAAAACACGTGAGAGAGTGAAGTGAGGATATTTTGCTTTACTTACCTATTTTTGCAGGTTCAAAAAAAATGACTAATAAGCAAGATAAAGATCAAGCCTGTAACATGCAAGCTATTTAACAAAGCTTTCAATAGCTGAATGTTTGGTTGGATGGTATGATGGATGCCATGGAAAGATACAGTTCCAATCTTGGTGAGTTGAAAAGAGCAAGCTCGCAACAAACTCCACCTAGGAGGAGAGTCTAAAGAAAGCAAGATGATGAAGAGTCTAGATCCAATAATGACTTTGAAGATGATACCACAGGAAGAAGAGGATATAGAAGGGAAAGAAGGCAAAAAGGTAATAGGGGTATCAAGTTAACAATTCCTCCATTCAGAGGTAGAAATGATCTAGAAGTATACCTTGATTGGGAAAAGAAGATGGAGATAGTATTCGATTGTCATGACTACTCTAGAACAAAATAATTAAGGCTTGTCGTGGCTGCATTTGAAGATTATGTCCATTACCTAGTGGGATGATACCAAGCAAAAAAGAAGAAGGAATCGAGAAAGACCCATTGAGGATTGGGAATATCTTAAAGCTTTAATGAGAAGGCGATTTGTCCTTACCCATTATTATAAGGAATTGCACAACAAATTGCAAAGTCTTATTCAAGGGTCTAAAAGTGTGGAAGATTATGACAAAGAGATGGAAGTTGCTATGATTTGAGCCAACATTGATGAAGATAGGAAGTCCACTATGGCTCAGTTTCTACATGGGCTGAATTAAGACATTGCCAATGTTGTTGAATTACAACATTATATAGAGCTTGAAGAGATGTTTCATATAGCCATCAAGATTAAAAAGTAACTTAAGTATAAGGGCAGCAACAGTCAGAGTTCATCCTCTTCAAATACATCCAAGCTATGGAAATCTAATTGGAAGAAGGATGATTAGGCTTATTTCAAGCCAAAATCTGATTCAAGCATAGGAGAGGCTAAACCAGTTTCAAAAGAGAAAGATAAAGGTAAAACTAAATTCCTAAATTGCTCTCGAGATATTAAATGTTTTAAATGTTTGGGTTTAGGTCATATAGCTTCTTAATGCCCTAACAAAAGAGTGATGATCACATTCCATGGAGAAATCTTTTCTAACTGTGAAAAAGAAGATGACAGTGATAGCATGCCCGCCTTGGAAGATGCAAGTGATCATGAACTAGAAGAAAATGGTGAAGATGCGATTCATGGAGAAATGCTTATCACCATGTGTGCTTTGAGTGCACAAGTGAAGGAAGAAAATGAGGTCAATCAGCAAAGGGAAAACTTGTTCCATACTAGGTGTTTTGTGCAAAATAAGGTTTGTCATGTAATCATTGATGGGGGAAGTTGTACTAGATCAGATTATTTTTATAGGTTTTATGGTAAGTGCATAAGGTGTTGAAATGGATGAAGAAAAAGTAAGCACCATTAAAAGCTAGCCAACTCCAAAATGAATTTCTGAGGTAAGGAGTTTTCATAGTTTGGCTAGTTTTTATAGGTGTTTTGTAAAGGATTTTAGCACAATTGCTGCACCACTCATTGAAATCATAAAGAAGAATGTTAATTTTAAGTGGGGTAATGAGCAAGATGTTGCATTTATTTCACTTAAGGAGAAGTTGAGTTTGGCACCTATTTTGACTTTGCCTAACTTTGCAAAAACTTTTGAGATAGAATGTGATGCTTTTGGTTTAGGGATTGGAGCTATTTTGATGCAAGAAAGGAGGTTGATTGCCTACTTTAATGAAAAACTCCATAGTGCTACTTTGAACAACCTAACTTATGACAATGAACTTTATGCTTTAGTGAGGGCATTGGAAACTTGGCAGTATTATCTTTAACCCAAGGAGTTCGTGATCGACATGGACCACCAATCATTGAAATATCTCAAAAGGCAAGGTAAGTTAAATGGAAGACATGCCAAGTGGATTGAGTACATTAAAATATTCCCATATGTGATAAAATACAAGCAAGGTAAAGAAAATGTGGTCGTCGATACCTTATCTAGAAGGTATACTCTCATTAACACCATGCATGCAAAAATGTTGGGATTCAAACACATCAAAGGTTTGTATGGTGAGGATTCTATTTTTTCTAGTATTTATGATGCATGTGAGAAAATGGCTTATGGTAAGTTTTATAGAATGGATGGGTATTTGCTTAAAGAAAATAAATTATGTATAGCTATGTGTTCTATGTGTGAATTACTTGTAAAAAAAGCTCATGGGGGTGGTTTAATGAGGCATGTTGTGATTGCAAAAACTTTGGATACTTTGAGCACTTCTATTGGCCTAAAATTAAAAGGTATGTCATTAGAATATGTGATAGATGTGTTGCTTGTAAACAAGCTAAGTTTAAAGTCTTACCACATGGTTTGTACACCCCAATGGACTTTGTGTTAGATTTACCTAGGTCAAAAAAGGGAGGGATGCAAACTTTGTTGTTATTGATAGGTTTTCTAAAAGGGCACATTTTATATCATGTAGTAAAATTGATGATGCAACAAACATTGCTGATTTATTCTTTCGGGAGTTAGTACGACTCCATGGCATTCCTAAGAGTATTGTAAGTGATAGAGATGTAAAATTTTTGAGCTACTTTTGGAAAATTTTATGAGGTAAATTGGGATCTAAATTGTTGTTTTCTACTACTTGTCATCCCCAAACTCATGGACAAACTGAGGTAGTGAATAGAACTTTAGGTACTTTATTGCATGCTATCATTCAAAGGAATTTGAAAAATTAGGAAGATTGTTTTCCATTTGTTGAATTTGCTTATAATCGTGTTGTCGATTCCACTACAGGTTATTCACCATTTGAGATTGTTTATGGTTTTAATCTACTAACTCATTAGATTTGGTTCCTTTACCTATTCAAGAAGGGAGCAATTTAGATGGCAAGAAGAAAGCTAAAATGGTTAAAAAACTTCGTGAGGATGTGCAAAAGAACATAGAGAAAAGAAATCAATAAATTGCAAATCAAGCTAATAAAGGAAGATGCAAGGTAATCTTTGAACTAGGCGAATGGGTTTGGATGCATATGAGAAAGGAAAGATTTCCAATTCACAAAAAATCTAAGTTGCATCTAAGAGGAGATGGACCTGTTTAAGTTTTGGAAAGAGTCAATGACAATTCCTATAAATTTGGACCTTCCTGGTGAGTATAAAGTTAGTGCTACTTTCAATGTAAGTGATCTCTCTCCTTTTGATATAGGTGAAGATTCGAGGGCTAATCCTTTTGAGGAGGGAGGGAATAATGTAATCCAAGTGGCTAATGGCTAGGATCCAATGATTTTGCCAAATTGGCCAATTACAGGAGAAAGGAAAAGAAGTTCAAAGATGCAATTCAAGGCTTAATGCAAGGCTTATGGAACAATCTATCCACAATTGAAGATTGCAAAGAGGAGTCAAATATCAAATTGGGTATTTAGGATTCAAATTCAGATTTGATTAATTTGATTCAAGTGCTATAAGACAAAACATGAAGACTTAGCTTCAAGGATGGATTTCGAATGGGCCAAACAAATTAAATTCGAAATTCACTTTGTAATTAGGCTAATTTTGTTAAATAAGCCCATATCAATTTTTTTCTATTTTAAGTATTTTAATTAGTTATTTTGGGCTTTTTAGTTTTGTTTAAATTAAGCCCAAACCTGAATTTCTATTAGCAAGAATTTATGGTTTGTAACCTAGCTAAGATGATATAAATACTTAGCTAATCTAGGAATAGAACAGACTTAAAGATTTCGAAATTAAGTTTTGTGAGAAATTTCTCAGTTTTTGGTTCTTGCTTGAGTCAATATTCTGAACTTTCAAAGTTAATCACTTTATTTTGTTTACAACATACCAAGGTTCTTTAACACAGGTTCGTCATTAGGTTGAGGATTTTCCTTGTAAACTTGATTTGGCTTTTCGAGAGAGCCACTTCCAAGTGTCAAAGTATTGGGTCTCAAAATAGGTCGTTTAGGGTTCGTATCAAAGATCAAGTTTAGCAAGCATAATGTTGAATCTTTTAAAGAAGCAACAAAAGATAAAGGTAAGAACGATTCTCAAAGTCATCCTAGAAATATTAAATGATTTATATGTTTAGGAACAAATCACATTACTTCACAGTGTCCAAATAAAGTGGCTATAATGATTAGAGAAGATGGCAAGATTATTGAAAATAAAGAAGATAGTAATAATGATTTCATGCCATCATTGGAGGATGATAGTGATGATGAGATCATAGTAAGGCTAGTCCAAGGTGAGTTGTTGATTATAAGGGGAGTTTTGAAATTACAAGTTCAAGAAGAAAAAAACTAACAAAGGGATAACTTATACTAGGTATCTTATACAAAATAAAGTTTATAATTTAATTATTGATAGAGGTAATGCCACTAATGTTGTTAGTACTCCCCTTATTGAAAAATTAGATTTATTAACTTTAAAACATCCTAACCCTTATACATTGAGATGGTTTAATGATTATACTAGGATTAAGGTCTCAAAGTGTAACACCCTACGTGTACCTCGGTCACTAGAGGCTCCAAGTGTAGTGTAGAACTGAGTAAAATAAGGGGTATGAGAATATGAGGCCTTGCTCGAGCACCGGTCTGATCCACTAAAGGGAATCAAAATGCTCATTTAGGAAAGAACCCATGAAGAAGCCCTCGAGCTTATTTTGAAAATCATTTTAAAGTCGCCACCTTAATTTATTTTTATTTTGGGAAAATATAAGGACAAAACCCATTTGACTCCCATCATTACCCAAAGGAAAAAGATCACTAGCCTCAAAACCAAAAAGGATTCGGGGACTAGGTTTGCAGTTTAACAAAACATGTTTGGCCAAGTAATATAAAAGTAACTTTAAAATATATTTCATGAACAAGTAAAATGCATGAACAATTTATAATATGTATGATCATTAATTCAAATAACAAATACAAGTAATAATCCAAAGTAAGATTAATCGTTACAAATAAAATCCCAAAAACATAGGGGATACCTCCTCTAGCCCTTATGGGTACTAGGAAAGTTGCACAATTCTTAAACTAATCCTAATAATAAAGAAAATAAACACAAAAAAAATAAGTGAAGAACGTGATAGGGGGATAGTTGATTAATTTTAATTAGATTTGATGCTTGAACCAAGCATGCCTACGTATCCATTTGAATAGGAATCAGAACCCATACAGTTTTCCCCTCTTACGAAGAGGTTAGTTTAGCCTAGCCACTTTATCATGTTTTGATTGATTGATTAAAAGAGGGTTGAATTAATTAATTAACTTAATTGATTACCAAGTTGATTAACTAGCAACCTAGATGCACCAATTTAATTAACTAACTAAAATAGACAATAATCAAATAGAAAGGAAAAGAAGATTACCTTACACTTTCGCGGTTTGGGGATGTAGGGTGGATGGAGTAGATGACCGAATTGCAATTCCACCTTCTCCATGCAAAAAACACGAGCCTCGAACCACCGGAACACAACTTCAAGTTCTCCACATGATGGACACGAGCCTTAGGCAAGAGACTTGCCCCGAATAGGCTTGGCGAAAAGCCTTAAACTAGTCGAGTAGGAATCAAGGACAAACCACCCAACATGCTTTGCAAAGCAAGGAGCAGAAGCAAAGCAATTTACTTAAAGTTATAGCTTTTTAAGCCTCCAAGTTTTATGTGTTTTGAGAGTAGAGAGGCCACCTCTATATATAGGGGGAAGAATGAAGCATAAAGACTCAATTTTTCAATATGGGAGTAGAGACACATCATTGATGCTGCACAAGCCTGTATGGCACCATAGAATCCTCTACAGTAGTGCTGCAGAGAGCTCTACGGCACTGCATGAGGCTCTACGGTAATGCTACAAAGCTATGTGGCAACGGGCTATCCTTTACCCATTCTGCCTGTTTTCGCCCGTTCTTGCTTGTTTCTCATTCGTTTTTCATGATTTTAGTTGCGTTGTGCTCGTTACTGAGTCCCATATGATTTAATGATGATTAATGAGGCTTGATTGATTCTTTTTCCTAACTGAATGGTCTATAATTCTGAGAGGTGAAGAATTAAGGGTTCACAGTTGCCCCCCTCATCAGGATTGCTCTGTCTGGTAGGCAGTTCTGATGAGTGTGAACTTTAGAATGAAGAAGATGCCTTTGATATATTTAAAAGTGAAGAGAATGCCTTCGGTATATTTGAAAGGGAAGAGGATGCTCCCAGCATATTTGGAAGCAGTAGGAAATTCTGATAAGTGTGAAACGAAGAGGATGTCCCCGATATATTTAGAAGTGAAGAGGATGCCCCTGGTATATTTAAAAGTGAAGTGGATGTCCCTGGTATATTTGGAAGCAAAGTGGATGCCCCCGGTATATTTGGAAGTGATAGTTCCTATTTAGTAGGAAAGATAATGACGATCTTGTCTAGTAGGATCTGAGAGTAATATTCTTGTCTAGTAGGAATGACAAAGTATTGGTCCTTTCTAGTAGGTACGATCATCCTTTCTAGTAGGATTAGAAATTTATCAGCCTTGTCTGATAGGAGTAGAATGTCTGTCTGTAATTATAAAAATCTTCTATATTTTGAATCTTGAGTAATAGTGGTCAGATGCTTCGAGGAGAATATTGCGATCATATAGAAACTTGTTAGTCTGAATTTTGACTTGAAATGGGTTCACTACTGCATTCCCGCGTGAAAAAGTTACTATGCAGAAGGTACTATATAAAGGCGTGCCACCTTTCACTTTTTGCAACTTTTCTCATTTGTCACGTTTTGCTTCTCTCTCTAAAAAACATTATCTCTAAATTCTCTCTAAAATGGCTTCCCCTTCTAGTAGCCGCCATACCAGGAGCTATTAAGTACCAAGATATAATCCCAACCCAGAGGACTTGCTGTAGAAATCAGAGCACCATGTGTCTTGTACCAATGTCATAGAGGTATTTATTGCTTTGCCCTTCTTTCTTGTTGTAATTTTTTTTTTTTACAAAGACTACAACCATTAGATTGAGAGGAGGTAGATCAAATTTATCTGCCGTCTCTACTTACCTAGAGACTCATCCCCGAGTCCAAGGGTTGATTGAGTCTTCTGGATTGCTAGGATTTCTGTCCTTGGATTATACTTGAGAGGGTAATATTCCTTTGCTGCGAGCATTAGCAAAGAGGTGGTGGGATACCATAGATACTTTTCACTTTCCATGTGGGGAGATGACCGTGACCCCTTTAGACTTGACTATGTTAGCTAGTCTGCCATTTCGATCATGAGCCTTAGAGCTTTATCCCACTTGGACTTCTATCTCATCAGAGGCTATGGTTGACTTATTGGGCATTGACCCTCCTCAAGGCGATCCACATGTTCGCTGTTCTTGGCTTCGAGGACAAATTGACATTTATACTTATGATGTGGGAGTCATTTCAAGTGAGTAGGCTGCTCGCTTACTGATTCTGATGATATTAGGCTACTCATTCTGCCACACTCAGAGGGATACCATTGATCTGAACATTCTATGCTCATTGGAGGATCTATCCATTATTGAGGAATTTGACTAGGGAGGTGCAACTTTGTGCATGATGCACCGAGAGATGTCTGATCTGTCTTGAAGCATGTTCGCTGCTTTAGGAGGGACTCATATCATCTAGAAGGTATGCCTCTATCTTTCTACTTTTGTTTTGTACCCACTATCCATGTGTATTATGATCATTTTCTTTTATACAATATTGGGCATACAAGCACTTCCCTTTTCTTGCTCCTACTTTGAGGGATCGTACAGCAAATCATATCCCGAGCAGCTATCTTTAGCAAACTCAAAATCGCCATCATCAGGAAAGATATGATTTTTGCCATATTTGAGATTTCTTCTCTCGTTTAGTATCATCATAGGTATGCACACATGCTTGGCTCATCATCTTTATCACTCATTCTGACATCCTATTTTTCTCTGCTGTTCATTTTCACAATTCTGGTGGTTACCTTTTGCTAATAGGCTTTACCTCATCACTCCATATCATGAGCCTAGTGTGGCTTAGTCTTCCCGCCGCCTCCTTTTGCGCTTTCGTACTAATTTCATGTTTTACCTTGGTGAGAGAGTTCACAGCCAAATTATAGGAGAGAGGATTGTCCTAGCTGATCCTCCCGCTGAGATGTGATATGGATTGCGCATCCCTAATCAGGATTCATTAGTAATAGGCCTTCTAGTCGAGCCTTTCTTGGATCTTGACGGTGACTATAGGAGCTTTTGCATGCATCGCCCACTACCTTGCGTCCCATTTCTTCCAGGATGGGCCCATTCTAGTTATAGATCTTCCACCATAGGATTAGTTTATACTTCTGCTACTAGGAGGAGTGGTGGTCTGAAGTCTACTGCAGATGCCCCTTCTAATAGGGCTGGACCAAGTGAGCAGGCGAGTCTTCCCTCCTACTTATGGGTAAGAAAGGACTTGAATTATGTTTTTGTTGATCATGGCTTAGCTCAATATTAGATCCCTCATGACCTCCCTGTTGATTTCATCCCATTTCCATATCATGTAGGCGAGGTATGTGATCCTGTCCCCTTTTATGAGCTTGCTCTTTGTCACTTAATGTAGTTTCTTACCCATTCTTTTCCTTACCCAAATCCCTGAGGATTGGGCTTGCCATAACTATGAGATGGTTCATTGCTCAAGGACAGCCTTGTCTATGACTCTCACTCTAAGTGGTCGTGATGAGGGAGATGATGCAGATCATAGGAGGAGACATAAGAAAGGCCGGCATTAGCTTTCCTCCTATTATGCAGATGTTATATTGACTCTATGCATGATTATTTATGCATGTATGCATGTTGATGCGAAACTTGACTCATGTTCTATTTTATTACTATGATGCATGGATGTTATGACTTGATTATGCAAGGGTTTGACTTATGTATGTTATGAATGCATCTATTCTATAAATGAATACGTGATAGGGCTCCACCATCTTTCCCTTTTACTCTCTCCCCCATTTTTCATTAGATTCCCCTCAAATACTTCATGATCTGTGCAAAGGAAGGGTCGCGGTAGCTTATGGCGACATGTGGCAAGGGTGTGGCAACCGGCCATCCTATGTGGTGCCATACAGCCTTGTGCGGCTGCTGCAGAGAGGCTTGCCGCACCACATAGGTGTTTGCAGTAGTGCTGCAAAAATACTTGAGGAAGCCCATGTCCTTCTGCAGCAATCCCAGCGAAAATCTCTAATTTTCTCCTATATATACCCCTCTCATGGTTTAGAAATCCTCACAACTGCAGCTCAGCTTTTATAGCACTTTTCCTGCTTTCTTCTCTTTACTTTTCTCTCACTTTTTCCTCTAGTTTCCCTTTTCCTTTCACTCATGAAGCCCTATTTTAGCCATTTAATGCATTTATGGACTAAAACCTTGAGCAAGTGGAACACATTAACTTAGGGACTTTTGGTATTATTGTCATGCCAACCTTAAAGGGAGTTCGATTAGATTGGGACTTTTTGAGAGCTTGTCTAAAATTTTGGGATCCTGAAGTGCATGTTTTTAGATTTAAGGCTGGCATGGATGAGATGTGCCCTACCTTTGAAGAATTCAGTGTGTTACTAGGGTCTAATCCTGAGGCTAACTTGGCTAACCCCGTACTGAGAGTGGGGTACTTCAATTCATTTATGAGGCTTATGGGATTGGATACTGCAACTGCTAGCCCTATGGTCGTGAATGATTGGGTGCACCTAACTGCTGTAATTATCGAGTTCTATGATCCCTGAGGTTTTGAGGATAAGGAATGGCAGGATCGTCCAATGAATGCTTTGGCTTTTTGTCTAACTACCAGATATCTTTTTATAGTTCAACTGGTTAGGGAGACATTAAGGTAACCAAATTGATTTTTCATATGGCCGAAGGTTGCTCTATAGCTGGGATTATCTTAGTAAAAACAATCCTTAGTTTGGATCGAGCTTACAAAGTTGATGGACCTTGGTCTGTGAGTCCAATCATTCTGTAGGTATGCTTTTCCTCCTTTTTTTCTTTTCTTTTTCCCTTTTCTTTTCTTACTTAGCTATGTTCTTGCACATATTTGGCTAAGGGATCATCTGAAGGTAGTTGCCCCTCTTACTAAAAAGGACTACTCGGCTTTATGGTATCAGTCTCGCACCATAGTGAGGAAGTTTAAATCTGAAAAGGAATGGACTGAATGGCTATTTGAACTCGACCCCCACGAATTGTTGTGGCTTTGTCCTTGGTATAAGATCAAGAAGTTTATGACTATGAGTTATGGTTATAGGATGTTTTATTTGCTGGGTTTGCATATGGTGACATTTTACCAAGGAACAAGGGTGATACGCCAGATGGGTCATGCACAAGGAGTGCCCCCAGATGGAGCTATCTTTGAATCTACCTTCATCTCTCCCACTATGGCTAAGGCTGTTACCAATGGATGGGCCTGTGGTTTTTAGGCCTGTGGTTTTTATGTTGTTCTTCCATCTCATTGCTTTGATAAGACAGAGGCTTACACTTTATGGTGGATTGCTACATCTTGGCCATTAGAGAAAATAAGAAGGGTGACTTTACTTAGAGAGATAGAAAATGACACTTCTATGGAAGGGACTACTGACGATTAGGAGATATATTATTTAAGGCTTTAGGTGGAATTTTTTTGATTTCTTGTTTAGTGAATAAGACTTTTAGTTTTATCTTAAATCCAATTTTGAATAAAACATCATTATTTTCCTTCTTTTTTATTATTATTATTATTATTATTATTATTTTGCATTGAAACAACAAAATTTGGCACAAAAGAAAATTTATTAATGATTTGGATCGCACCCAATGAGGGCTACCTACGTATCTCCTTACATAATTTAATTCTATTAAACACCATTCTTTATTATTTTAAAGAATTAGGTCCATGTAGTTCTAGTTACAATGCATCATTATACAAAGTATCGCTTTAATTGATCCAAGTTGCAAAGGTTGGAGAATTCAATTCCATCCAAATCCATGAGAATGGCACCTCCACCGAACAGGATGCATTTAAGCACGTAAGGTCCAGTATAGTTTGGTCTGAATTTGCCTCTGGGGTCATGCACTAGAGCTTGGATTTCCTTTAAGACCAAGTTTCCTTCTTGTAGTCCCCTATCCCTTACTTTCTTGTTGAAATGCCAAGATAACTTTTGTTGATAACCTTGTCGTCAATACAATGCATCCATCCTTTTTTCTGTAATAGCATTCAATTGATCATGATAACTTTTAATCCATTCTATCTCATCAATTCGACTTTCTCTCATGATTTTGGCTGATTTGATTTCCACCTCAATTGGCAGCACAACTTCCATGCTATATACTAATGAGTAAAGAGTTGCCTTTGTTGTTGTATAGATGGAAGTCCTATATCCCCATATAGCAAATGGTAATTGTTGATACCAGTGCTTGTGATTATCAGTCATCTTTTGCAGGAGGGATTTGATGGTTTTTTTTGCTGCTACAACTGCCCCATTAGTTTATGGTTGGTAAGGAGATGATTTGTGATGCTGGATCCTTTCTTTACTCAAGAGATGAACTACTTGTTTCTGAAAATAAGAGCCATTATCTATAATGATCTCAAAAGGTACTCCAAACCTACAAAGGATGTTAGTTTGGATGAAATGAGCCACTCTTTTTAAATCCAGTACCAGATAAGGTGCCACTTCTACCCATTTTGTGAAGTAATCAACCACTACAAGGATGTATTCATGACCAGTAGATGATTTAAGGTTTATTCTTCCTATGACATTAATGCCCTAAGTTGCAAAAGGCCAAGGAGTAGTTATAGGCTGCAATGGCATGGGAGGCTGCTTTTGTAATTTGGCATAAATATGGCATTTATGACATTTTTGTACAAACTTTGCACAATCTTCATTCATAGTGAGCCAAACATATCCCAAATTGGCAATTTTCTGAGCCAATGCGATCCTGTTCATATGTGGTCCTTCTTCCCCTCTATGGACCTATTCAATGATGTACTGAGTTTCCTCTTCAGTCACACATCTCAAGTGTATGTTATCCTATGCCCTTTTATACAAAACACCTCCGTTTGGAAGGAAATTGCTGGCTAATTATCTTAGAGTTCGACGTTTTGATTTGGAAGCCCCTTTCGAATACTTCCCATTCTTGAGGTAGTTAAAGATGTCCCAAAACCAAGGTTTCTGATCAGCCAATTGAATATTCAAGCACAAAGTATAGTACCCTGGTTCTCGCTTCACTTCAATCACCACAAGTCTGATTATTTCCCCATCTCTCATGTCTATCATTGATACAAGTGTTACAGAGCATCTACAAATTGATTTTTGGCACAAGGCAAATAATGGAAAGATGATTCATGAAAGTTTTCTGCATGATCATCCAAGCGCCTATGGTAAGGAACCAAATGCTCTTCTCTTATCTTCCATTTTCTAAGTGCTTGGAACATAATCAGGTTGGAATCTCCATAAACCTCCAAGTAATCAATCCTTAAATTCATAGCAACCTTTAGGCCAGCTATGTAGGCTTCATATTCTGCCTCATTATTCATTACTTCAAAAGCTAGCTTGACAGCCATAGGCAGATTTTTCTCCCTCAGGGATGACTATAACAATTCCAGCACCATACTGTTTGCTATTAGCTGCACCATTGAAGAACAATTTCCATACTTTAGGCTCAATTTGCATGATTTCTTCATCGGGGAATTCTGGTTTTGACCAATTACTATCTATTGGGACTACGGCTAATTGATCCACTATCACACTCCCTTTTATGGCTTTCCTCTGGACATACTTCAAATCAAAAGCTGTGAGAACCATCATCCATCTTGCCATCTTACTATTAAGAACTAGTCTTTCCATGAGAAACTTTAAGGGACTCCTGTCAGCCAGGACATAGGTAGCATATGAACTTAAATAATGTTGAAGCTTATGACATACCCATTCCAAATTAAGGCATAACTTCTCAATCTGATTGTACTTGAGCTCATGAATGAGTATGCGCTTGCTTAAGTAATAAATGGCATTTTCTTTATATGATTCAGCAGCATTTTGGGCGAGCATTGCCCTTATGGCTTCTTCTGTGATGGAGAGGTATAGTAGTAGAGGCTTTCTAGGTCTTGGTGGTTGTAATACAGGAGGGCTTAGCAAGTACTCTTTAATCTTCTCAAAAGCTTTCTGGCAATCCCCATTCCATTGATTAGAAGCTCTATTTTTTAACAACTTGAAGATTAGACCATAAACGTCTGCTAGTTGAGCTATAAACCGGCTAATGTATTGTAGTCATCCAAGGAAGCCTCTAATTTCTTTTTCTGTCTTAGGTGCTGGCATTTCTAAAATAGCTTTCTATTTTGCTAGATCTACCTCTATTCCTCTCTTACTAACCATATACCCCAAAAACACTTTGGATGATGCCTCAAATATGCACTTGGTGGGATTCAACTTGAGATTATATAGGCGGAGTCTGGAGAAAGATCGCCCTAAGGTATGTAGGTGATCCTCTACTGTTTCAGACTTGATTACCATGTCATCAACATATACCTCAGCATCCTTATGTATCATGTCATGAAAGATTGTGGTAGCCATCCTTTGGTAAGTCGCCCCTACATTTTTCAATCTAAAAGGCATAACTCAATAGCAGTATGTACCCCACTCAGTCACAAAGGCAGTCTTTTCTTTATCAGGAGGATGGACCTAAATTTGGTTATACCCCGCATATAAATCAGTCAAGGAGACTACTTCATATCTGGGCATGCAGTCAACTAACAAGTCAATGTTAGGTAATGGGAAATCATCCTTGGGGAAAGCTTTATTCAAATCCTGATAATCTACACACATCTTGACTTTCCCATCTTTCTTTTGTACTAGAACAATGTTTGCTAACCAAGAAGGATACATGATTAGGTCAATGAACCCATTGCCTAATTGCTTGATGACTTCTTCCTTGATCTTTAAAGATAACTCTAACTTCAATCGTTGCAGCTTCTATTTGATGGGCTTTACACGCTCATAAGTATGAATTCTATGAACAACTATAGTTGGATCCAGCCTAGTCATATCCTTGGGTTCCCAAGCAAAGCAATCTAAGAAGTCTTGGATCATTTTACTCAAGCCGTCCTTATTATGACATGATGATGCAATGAATGTGGTTTTTGGTTTTTCATTCATGCCAAAACTTATTGATTCTTTGCCATTTTTTATTTCATTTAATATTTCATTCAAATTGGATTCAAGACAAGGAAAAGGGACGAAAACAGGAAGCACAGGATCATAAGAAGAAAAGTTGAGCTTTTTATTATGAATAAAAGAGCCATTGTCCATTATTACATCAAAATTAAAGGAAAGACCAAAAGGTTCGACTATCGACTCAAATGAAGAATCAGAACTACAAGACTCTGACTCTGACTCGGACTCAAACTCTGGTTCAGACTTGGACTTCGATGCCAGCTCAGACTCTAACTTGGACTTGCCACCATCTCCTTTCTTCTCATAATACCAGTTGTCAGGTTGGGTTTGAGTTGTTTGAATGAATTTGGTTAGGTCAGCACTTCTTCATCTCCTATAATGCAAATTTTCTCAAAGAGAGTAGCCTCCATATTATCCCCCCAATCTTGTTCCAACATGAAAACTAGTTCATAATCTTCTAAGGAAAGCCTAACATCAAAGAAGAGTTCAAAACCAAGGATTAGTTTCTTAGTACCGGGACAGACCCAAGGTTCTGGAAAACCACAGTATGGAAAATTCTCACCCTCCTTCACAAAGTATCCATTAAGTGTTTTGAAATAAGGGTACATGGGCCAATCATACGACTCACCTTTCTAAAGGGCTGCCATTTTCTCTCTAGCCCTTTCCTCTACCTCGGCTATATCCTTTTTGGTAGGCAAATGGTGGGTTAGCCATAGGATATTCTTTGAACTGGCTCACTCCTTACTGCCTCTTGCTCAGTCCTAATCTAGGAAAATAATTCATTTTTCTTAACATATTAGCTATAGCAATATTTCCATAAGGATCAAAATCAAAAGGCATAAGCTCGAGCTCTTTACCTCCCTCCTTTTCTATGAATTGTACTGTCTCAAAAGCAAAACTTGATAATGGTAGAGTTGGTAGCTCAGGTTGTATCTCTAGAATTGGTACAAAACTTGGGACCTCACTTTTCCTATGCATATCCCATTTTATAGTGACAACAGAAGATCCATAAAGAAATTTCAGCTTTTGATGGAGGGAATAGGGGATAGCCTTAGCTTGATGTATCCAGGGTCATCCAAGGAGGAGATTAAAGCATGGTGGTACATCAATAACTAGAAATGGAATAAGATAAGTGACAGGTCCAATGACGACATCCAAGGTAGCCACACTTAGGAACTCCCTCTTTGTGTTGTCATATGCCTTTACAATCTGGTAAGAAGGTGTGAAGTCTGAAGCCTCTTATCCCAAGTAACTTGCCACTTTTAATGGACAGACATTCAAAGTAGACCCATTGTCTATCAATACCATAGGAACTGTTTTCCCTTAAATGAGGACTATTATGTATAAAGCATGGTTGTGATTTAGCTCCCCCTTAGGTAAGTCATGGTCATTGAAAGAGATAGATGTGGCTTTTATGGTGTTGGTGAGAGAAGCCACTAAAGTCTCAGGGGTGATATCTATGGGAGCTTGGCATTGGTTCAACGTCTTGCAAAGAGCTTGGCGGTAAGGGTAAGATGATTGAATAAGGCTCCAGATAGATATGTTGGCTTGGGTCTTTTTCAGCTGCTTAAGGATAGGATCCTCATCAAGCTCAGTGCTTCATTTCATCTTTTCAGCAGGGAATGGGATAGGTTGGATGGGTGGCTGGTCATCTTGTTGGGTAGGTGTTCGGCAAATCCTGCCACTCCTAGTTATAGCATCAATTTCTTTCACAAGATTACTTAAGTCCAAAACACAATAATATTCAAAAGCTGACCGAATCAAATAGATAGGATCAACTTTGAGATCAATGGTGGTAATGAGGTTAATTTAGTTGTTAGGGAGGGGATTAGTGGAAATGTTGGGTCTTGGTTTGGGAGGTATGATGTCCCCACTATCTATAAGATCTTGTATTTTATGCTTTAAATTTTGACACATTTCTGTTTTGTGGCCAGCCCTTTGGTGATACTCATAGTACTCATTAGGGTTGTGATTTACAGAAGTGGGTCAGGAAGAGCTCTTGGTTCAAGGGGCTTGATGAACCTGGCTTCTAAAGCTTTCTTATATACCACAACTAGAGGAACCCCTAACTTAGTAAAGGACCTTCTCTCCAATCTTAATGGTTGATGATGAGAAATGGCAGATATCTCCCCTTCCCTCTTATTATTTAAGGCAGTGACATTAGCTTGGTAGGGAGTACTCTTCTTGTATTTATGACTGGTGGTCTTATCTTTGATGTGGCCACTTTGGATCAAATCTTCTATTTTGGAGGCAATGGCAATAAGGGCTTTAAAGCTTGGGAGGTATTGTATGAGGAGATGATTTTGGTATACTGGCAAAAGGTTCTTCATAATTATGTCAACTTGCTCTTGTTTAGTTGGTCGATTCACCATTTGGGCTGCTTTTTCTCTCCACCTCATAAGGAACAAGGAGAAAGATTCTTTCTGATTCTACTTGGTAGTCTCCAAATCTCTCCTTGTGATATCCACTTCAATGTTGTACTCATACTGCTTCACAAATGTATTGCAGATATCATCTCAAGTCCTCTTTTTACTTATATCCAGGTCTAAAAACCATTTTATGGCAGTTCCAATGAGAGATTATTGAAACAATTGGGCAAGGAGCTCATTATCAACCCCCAAAGGAGCCATTGACCCCACATACATTTTTAAGTATGTCTTAGGGCATGTTGTCCCTTTAAATCTATCCAGCATTGGCATTTTGAACTTTGGTGGAGTTCTGGCATTAGGAAAGAGGGCTAAGGAATTAGCATCAATCACATCATCATTTTTCTTAATGCTTTTAAGGGTCTTTTTCGTGACTTCAAAATTTTTCATCAAAGTTTTGGCATTCATATGGGAAGAAGGAGGTATTTGCAACAACTTGGGTCACACTTAGAATGGTTTGGTTTGGTGTAGTATTTGGACCAAGGCTGGCTCGACTCATCATAGCTTGAACTTCCTTCAAAATGGATTGTCTCTGCTATTTGAAATGGGCTCGTTGGGCTTTTAGAACAGCTTGAAAAATCCTTTCTTGCTTTAAGAGAAGATTTGTTAAGAATGAGTTCAGCTGGGCCTCTTCCTTAGTATTAGTTGCATTCAATCCACTTTCTTTCAATCCACTTGTTCCCTCGACTATCTTAGGTACCTTATGATAAGGAAAAAGGTAGAAAAAATGAGTATAAGAAGACCAAGGTGATAGACCTTTAGGCTAGCATTGGTATTTTTAGGGATGGCTATTTTAGTGAACCATAGGTTTGGTAGGCTTTCCACTTGTTTCAAGGTTCTTGGATGATGAATGTATGTGTGCATGAATGAAAAGTCATTTCATGAATACAATAAGGCTTCTTTTATGGTACATACAACCTAAGGTCCAAGTTCTAAGTTCATTACATGAAAGGGACAAGGTAGCTTGGTTTGGGGTACCCGTCACACTAGAGCAGCGATATATCTAACCAAATGTGAGTCAAAGAGCCTCACGTGCATCCAACAGTACGTGCATACTCATTACACCTTTGAAAGGATCAAAGGATTCATCGCGGGGTGGATGATTTCACTATCAGTGAATAGATCCAAGGAGGGTTACCCACCCGATGTTACTCGCTATCCATTATTTTCCTAGAACTAGGTTGAATGGCAAAGAGCCTATGCAAGTGATGCATGCAAAGTTAAAATTATATTAAAAGGCCAAACATTTTTTAAACCAATTAGTAGTCCTCTAATTTTTTCCTTTTTAAAAAGAAAATTTGTCCCTAGTAGAGTCGCCAACTGTGAGGCCTCGCCTGAGCATCGGTCCAATCCTCTAAAGGGAATCGAAATTCTCATTTGGGAAAGAACTCGCGAAGAAGCCCTCGAGCTTATTTCAAAAATCATTTTAGAGTTGCCACCTTAATTTATTTTTATTTTGGGAAAATATAAGGAAAAAACCCATTTGACTCCCATCATTACCCAAAGGAAAAAGATCACTAGCCTCGAAACCAAAGAGGATTCAGGGACTAGGTTTTCAGTTTAACAAAACATGTTTGGCCAAATAATATAAAAGTAACTTTAATATATATTTCATGAACAAGTAAAATGCATGAACAATCTATAATATATATGATCATTAATTCCAATAACAAATACAAGTAATAATCCAAAGTAAGATTAATTGTTATAAATAAAATCCCAAAAACATAAGGGATATCTCCTCTATCCCTTATGGGTGCTAGGAAAGTTACACATTCCCTAAACTAATCCTAATAATAAAGCAAATAAACACACAAAAAATAAGTGAAGAAGGTGATAGGGGGATAGTTCATTTATTTTAATTGGATTCGATCTCTGAACCAAATATGCCTACGTATCCCTTTGAATAGGAACTAGAACCCATGTAATTCTCCCTTCTTGCGAAGAGTTTAGTTTAACTTAGCCACTTTATCATGTTTTGATTGATTGATTAAAAGAGGGTTGAATTAATTAATTAACTTAATTGATTACCAAGTTGATTAACTAGCAACCTAGATGCACCAATTTAATTAACTAACTAAAATAAACAATAATCAAATAGAAATGAAAAGAAGATTACCTTACACTTTTGCGGCTTGGGGATGTAGGGTGGATGGAGCGGACGACCAGATCGTAATTCCACCTTCTCCACACAAAAGACACGAGCCTAGGACTACCAGAAGGCAACTTCGCCTTCTCCACACGATGGATATGAGCCTTAGGCAAGAGACTTACCTCAAATAAGCTTGGCAAAAAGCCTTAAACTAGTCGAGTAGGAATCAAAGAAAAACCACCCAACATGCTTTGCAAAGGAAGGAGCAAAAGCAAAGCAATTTACTTGAAGTTATAGCTTTTTAAGCCTCTAAGTTTTGTGTGTTTTGAGGGTAGAGAGGCCACCTCCATATATAGGGGAAGAATGAAGCATAAAAACTCAATTTTTCAATATGGGACCAGAGACACGCCATCAGTGCCACACAAGCCTCTGCGGCACAACAGAATCCTCTGTGGTAGTTTCGTCAAGAGCTTTACAGCATTGCACGAGGCTCTACAGTAATGCTGCAGAGTTGTGCGGCAACGGGCCGTCTTTCACCCGTTCTGCCTATTTTCGCCTGTTCTTGCTCGTTTCTCATCCATTTTTCATGATTTTAGTTGCATTATGCTCGTTACTGAGTTCTAAATGATTTGATGATGATTAATGAGGCTTGATTGATTCTTTTCCTAATCGACTAGTCTGTAATTCTGAGAGGTGCAGAATTAAGGGTTCATAGAGAAGAAAAATAGGTAGTTAGGAACTAAAACCCTAAAAAGAGTTTGGGTTTAGAAATCGAGATGTTGAAAGTGGAATCAATGAATTCTAACTTTAGAGAGAGGTTCTTAGATTTTATTTAGATAATTTAGATAAATATGAGGATGTTAAAAGTAGTGGAACTTGAGAATTGAGTTAAAAGTGAGCATAGAAAATACTTAAGTAAAATTAGTATACTAAATGTGAAATCAACGAATTTTAGTAACAAGATTTTCATAGATTTTGACTTAGAAAAATTTAATAGGAGAATAGTTAATTATAATGTTAGAACCCTAAAAATTAGATTAAAAATATTAATAAACAATAATTAAGTAATTTTCGATAAACAAAGATTAATAAATGACAAAATTGTAATTATTAGTTGACTGGCAATGATTAATTTGACTTAAGCTAATTAGAAAATAAAAAAATATTTATAATTAGAGATGTGGCTACCGAACAAGCTTGGGATTGAGTAGATGGGATTAGTTGGTGATTTTAAGTAATAAAATAAATCAAAAACAAAATAAATTAGAATATACAAGTATAGGATAAGTATGATTCACCTAACACTAACTCACTTTCACTAAAAACACTAAAAGCATAGAAAGAAAGGAAAAGAAAGATAAAAGGAAGAAGAGGAAGAAGTTGGGTGGAGGAAGAAAGAAAAGAAAGAAAGTAAGATAAGGTAAGATTTAGTTCAAGTTTCCTTTCCTTTGATGAAATTGAGCATGTGGCTTGTGTTTGATTGAAAGTTTTTATCTTGTCCTCTCTATTCTATTTAGGTAGTTGGGCATTTGATGTGGGAGATGGCTATTGATAAGTGAATGGAAGAAAGAAGTATGATTAAGGGTGTTGAGTGAAGAAAGTTGAAGTATAAATAATGAAAGAAAGAAAAACCTAAAGATTAGGCTAAAGTATGGTTCCATCATGATTTTGGAAGATGCTTAAAGTGTGATTATGTTTTAATATCTAAGAGATATCCCTATAGGGACATAGGAAAGATAGAAACCTAATTGAAAATGAAACTTTAATGTTTGTATATAAAACCCAATTAGGAAATTTTGAGAAACTAAAGAATAAAAGACAGATTAGTAAGGGGGAGCTTGTTGCTGGAATTTGAGGCTTCATTTCAAGGACCTTAGAGTCTAAATTTGTTTTGGAGAAAACTAGAAAGTTGTAGGTGAAAGAGTGAAGTATATTCCAATAAAAGTTCTTAGTCGAATTCCTAATGACTAGAGAGTTATTAAACCTACAATGAGCCTGTCTCTGTAAGTAGGATCATTAAGGAGACAGAAATTGAGCCTTAGACTTGAGGTCTTGAAAGTATAATTATTGTAAGATCAAACCAATTACTTGTTTACTACATGACTAGTTTAATAGGGTGAAAGGGTTTCAAGAGATTCACAATAGGTTGGTATTTTTTGAAGCAAAAATAGAACTGCCCATATGTGCAGGGCTAATTGGAGTACAAAAGATTGAAATCAAATTTTGAGGGATTTTAAGGCAGAAATAGGTCATGGTCTATAGATAAAATAATATTTAGTATGCATTTTTTAATTAATTGAAAGAAATGTAGCATTTGACTAAGGAAATGGGAAGCTATAGTGGAAAAATTAGAAATAGCTCTGTCTATGTAGGATAGTAATGCAGGGCAGGATTTGAAATTACACTAAAATTTTTTGTAGGTTTCATAATGAGATAAAATTTCAATATGATGTAGCTCTATATGTTGTATTTACAATGCCTTAAGAACTAGGGTAATTCGAGTAGCATAACAGAAGATATGGTAGTAATAAAGAGGCCAGGTTAGAAAAGAAACTATAAGCACATTTTTTGTTTCAATGTTGTGATGTGTTTGTTTACGAAAATTAAACATAATGTATATATGTGTTTAATATGTAGAGGAACTTGAGGGACAACAAAAAGGTGAAAATAATGAGGTTAGGGGATGTTGTGATTGATTATATTAAAAGGATAAGTGTATAAGGAAAACAATATAGCTAAGGAGAGTAATTATTATACTATTACACTTGTGGACTATTTGTATGATTTCTATTACTTGTTGACTGACAAGATCATTGATATCTAAGAAATCTTCATGTTCATTGATATTCTTGATTCCTTTCTTAATATTTGATTTTGTTTGAAGTGTAAATGTCATTTGTCCCTTCACAAGTTCTATATATGTTAATGTTATATGACTCATACATCAAGTAATTCATATGTCAAGTGCATCAAGTAATTCATGTATCAAGTGCATCAAGTATCACTTTATAGGACCTATATATGAATACCAAATGCTAGCATGCTCGATAAGGGGGTCTTTGCTTTCACAAGCTTGAAAAGAAGCTCGTAAACCTTAATGTATGTTTCCAAGTGCATTTCATGTTCATGAATACTAGACCCATGTATGAATACCAAATGCTAGCACACTCGACAAGGGAGCCTCTTCTTTAATAAGCTTGCAAGGAAGCTTATAAACCTTTATGTATGCTTGCAAGTGCATTTCATGAACAATTCATGTCATGATACAAATGTCATTCATCACAAGCATGATTCCAATGGTATTGCAAATATTATTTTCCGAACAATGATTATCATTCTTGTGAGCCCAGGTTGTAATCTCTAGGTCACAAGTATGTAGTATTATTTCTACTCACTAAGTAGTCAACTCAAGAAGGTGGGAATTTGTTTAATGAGCTAAAGTATTTATTTTCACTTGAAGCTGAAGGTTATGTGAAAAAAAGACTCTTTTGTATATTATATGTATATAAGTTATGAAATTTGTATATATAATCTAAATGCTCTAAGAGGTCCTAAGAACCTTAAAATAATAATGTAGCATGTGTAATTGTGGATGATTTAAGAACTTTTTAATTATATGAAGTTGATAATGAATTAAAGATGATGATATGTATAAATGTATAGTAAATTATTAACATGAAGAATCAATGTATAAGATTGGCCTTTTAGATATTTTAATGTGTAGGAGTGGGAGGATTTGTATTGGCTATGAAGTTGAAGATATATAAGAGAAATTATTAGAAGTGAAGTGTAGTTTCTTGCAAGTTTTGGAGCTTGGGAATTGGTAGGGGTACAATCGATACTCTGCAAGTGTAACATTTGTTTGTAGTGTTAGATGGGTTCTATGAGTTTTCAATGGCTTTAGGCCTACCCACGCCCTAGAATCATCTATCCTGAAAGTGAGATGTGACACAAAGTAAGTCTAAGTTGCTTTATCAATTGATAGGTACAAGGATGAGATTCTTTGTGATGTTGTACCTATGTAAGCTAGCCATATTCTTTTATAGATACCTTTGCAATATAATAAAAGGGCTATACATGGTGCTTTTACAAGCAAAACATTTTTGGTAATGATGGCAAACACATTACTCTTATACCCTTTTCTTTAATAGAAGTAATTGAATATGAGCTTAAAAGAAAAGAGAGTGATGAGTCAAAAAAAAAATGAATGAGAGTAAAAGTGTGAAAAAAAGAAAGAGTGATGATTTAAAAAAAAAAAAAAGAAAAGGAAAAAGAAGTATGTATAAGTGAAAAAGAAAGGAGGGTTTTATTTATTACCTAGCTTACCTTTCCTTTGTCTAGTTTTCTTGTTTCTTCTTTTCAAGATTTTGAAGAAAGGTTGTCATGGAATAAGTGAAATGGTGATTCTACATTTAATACAATCTTAGTTACTAAGAAGGATGAATCAGTCTACAAGTTACAATTTGAGCATTATGATACTTCTTTAAATTTTATTTCTATTCCTTATCTCTTTAGTGTAAGTTCATATTTAAGGTTAAATCCTTTTGAGCAGCGAGGTAATAATATGAATCAATACTCTTGTAGGATTAGTAGAGTGTGCCTACGTCCTAACTGCTCAAGTCTTCTGTTGAATTCGTGCTTCCAAGTTAAGACTTTCTATTTGGTCTGAATTTAATTAAATTAATTTAGTTTATGTGTTTTTGGACTGCTTATGTTATATATTAAGTCCAAGACATGTTTAAATAAGTTTATTTTTATATTTTCATTAGTTTTGCCCTCTTTTATATTAGTTTAATGCCCAATTCGAATTTTAGTTTATTTTCTATTTTTAGAAGTTATTTTCTTATCTAGGAAGGATTCCTATTGAATTCCTTAATTAGGAAGAATTCCTAACTTAATTTTGAAGTCTAGAATAGTCTTGAGTATATATGTAAACTACAGTTTTGCTATGTATTTTTGATAGTTTGAATTATTTGATTATTAGAATTCCTTTGAGTTTTCTCCTAAGTTTAATTATTGTTTGAATCTCCTGAACTTATCAAAAGATTTCACTTTTATGGCATTTGAACTTATAAAAGGTTTGAACCTTTATGGCAAGTCAAATTATACCAAGGTGCTTAACCACAAGTTGGTTTTGTGTTTAGATTTCTAGTTTCAAATATGATTTCGCTTTCCTAAGAGTCGCTTTTAGGCATATTATTGTTGGGCCTCAAGGCAAATCACCTAGGGTTCACATCACTATTAGGCCTTAAGGCAAATCACCTAGGGTTCACATCACTATCTTTCCTTTTACTCATTCTAGCTAAAAAACAAAAAATGATCAATTCCTAGCAGATTTCTTGCTTGTTCTCCATTGTGCTATATTTGACTTCTATCTTTACCAGCATCTCCTTCTTCAATTGTAAGGATTAAGAAAGCTTTCTCTATAGATGGGCAATCTATCTTCCTTCTCCCTGTAGCAGTTTGTAAAACATAACCACCTATACTTTTGTTTACACAAGGAAAGCTTTCTTGTTGATTCCCTATAACTTTACCTAATTTGTAATACCCAAAATTCTCCTAACCTATTAGAGTTAGCAATGAAAACACTATAATGTTCATAGAATGTGCCATTCAAGGCCTTCCTAACATAACAAGACCCATAAGAACATTATGGGAATTAATTTTAATAAATAATGTGGCAACAAGTAAAGAATGCAATCAATATGATAAAATGAAAGTCAAACCGAGTTTGACTTAATGTGACTATGTTAACAATTTATTTAAAATATGAATCTAAAGTGCTAGTGAATGGGCATTGATATCTCCTAAGACATTGGGAGATGATGATAATGATATGAGAAGTTGAATTCAATCAAAGTTACAATGATATAATAGAGGTCAAACTTAGTTTGTCACAATGATGTTACATGATATACATACTTGAACAATGCTATTAAAGGGCTAGTAAATGTGCATTATGACATGTATAGAATTTATCTAATAATGTATAGAGTGTGTGGTGACATTGGAAGGCAGAAATATATATAGTAAGCTGAAAGAAACAAAATGAAAAATATATTAAGTTACCAAGCTGGAAATGTGTATATATGGATTCGTTAATGGACTTATGGACTCAAAAGTCCAAGCCCATTGAATGACCAGCCCACAAGGCCCAAGGATGGATGAACACACACTTAACTAGGGTTAGAAATAGCCAACCAAGGTTAAGTTTGATATTGGAAAAACTAGTCACCATTTTTTACTAAGTCAATTCCTTTTCCAACTTGAATTCTCACTTTACCCACACCTAAGTCTATATTCATTTTGTTCTTTCCAAGCCATATAATGATGATCATCACCATGGCAAAGAAAATACTAGCCCTCCAATGTCACATCCCAACCTTAGAGATATGATGGTCCTAGAACATAGGGAGACATAAGGTCACCCACACCCATAGAATCTACTTACGCTTAAACAAATCATGCCTAGGATTGTACCAAACCTCTTACAATAACTCATTTAAAACATTTAGATGAATACCTTTAATTGCGGAAGTCTATAATTAAACATTACACATAAAATCTATAAGGAAAATAATATATCTCAAATGAGTATCAATCAATATTCCTAGAGCATCTAATGACAAGACTTCATAAAATAGTATTATTGATAACTTGGACAAGGAATCCCCTAAGTGAAGTAGAATGCTTGAGCCATCACCTTACCTCCTCACATTTGCTCACTTGGAACCACATAAGGAAAAAAGGGTGAGATAGATGATCTTAATGAGTAAATGATAAGGCACATACATTATCACATATTCCTTTGAAAATGAAACACATAGCTTATACACATAGTTCATGATTTATAATTCATGAATCAAGTTACAATTTAGCAAGGGTTCAATTTGGCAAGTTTGCATAAATCACACTTATAACTTATAGTGAGTGAAGGCTATTGCTTCATCACTTGAACTTATTAAAGAGAGGTGGCCTTATACCAAATTCCAACTCCTATCACTTATAAGGTATGAAGTTGATCAAGCTCCACGGTTAGAATCACCTCTTTCTAGCTGAGGTGGATACACTACCCCTATCCATCAGGTTAAGAACGTGTGCATAGGTTCCAATGATTACCCACATCGATATAAAGATTATACATAAAGGATCAAAGGTACCATAGCTAGAGCTAACAGTAATCACAATTAACAATATCACATAAGGCAACAATAACATGTATCCCAATAACAATAGTGGTTTAACTTTCGAACAAAAGATAATGATAGTGTAGTTCTAGAAAAAATATAAGTTAGGGTAATAATGATAAGAAATTCTCATTGGATAAACAAAATAGTTTTAGACCAAATATCCTTTGGCAACCAAAGCTTTACAAAGAATCACTTAACTAAATTTAGGATAAAAGGAACTTGGGTTTCAAAGATCGCTAAGGCTTACATAATAATATATCACATTCTTATAACACAGCATAATGTTGTTCACATTTATAACATGAACATGGAATTTACTCACACTTGTAGAATGAATATGATGTTTACTCACACTTGTAACATGAACATAGTGTTTACTCACACTTGTAGAATGAATACGATGTTTACTCACCCTGGAGTTCCTTTGCTCCTAGTATACGTAGTCCTTTTGCACTTCTAAAGCTCCTCAAATTCTAGCATAATATTTAGTTTAATACTTAGTATTTATTTACTCATGATGCTCCTATCCCATAACTACCCCATGCACATATAGCATATACATACATTTAGAGTCCACATATAGGTGTACTCATCACCTGCACGTAACACGTTGACTTTAAAAGTCTTGCATACTTTGGTCTTATAGGCTCACATGAAAATACATCACAATCATGTCAATACCTTTCTAAGGTCATCACAATATTATTACCTAAATATCAATTTACTTTAACAATCATCTTAATACACTTTACACTTTCATAAATGTCAACTTATCAATTAAACTTTCAAGTGTCATGCTTAACTCTTGTGATCCTTTTTATTCAATTTTCACTTCATCAACTCAAAACCATGTATTTATTATCAAGTCATCATAACATCTAGTTCCATATTTCCTAATTACATTTGCATTTTAATCACAATATAAGGTTAAGATACCTTAAGTATACCTTAAGTATACCAAAATGCCTTTAAGCTTATCTAGGGTCATACCTTCAACTAACATGCAATTTTATCATTTATTATACATAAATACATGTCAATAATCATCAAAACATGTCACATAACAATTATAAACATTGGGACAAAATATTAAGGTAGGCTGAATGCATCACCAGAGGAAAAATTAAATTCTCTTTCTTTTCGCACTTTCTGTCTATTTTAGAAATATGTAAAAACATGGTTTGGACCAAGATGTTTCATGTAAATGCAACAAAAATCTTTTTAAAGTATTAATTCATGTGAATCGGCCACACTTAGTATTGTTTATACATAAAAATTCAACTTTTGAATTATAGAGTACAAACCATGAGTTTTCTTGTTTTCGGTATTTTTTAGTCATTTCAAAAATATGTAACCAGGTTGTTTCAACCATTATTTTTCATTCAAAATTAGTAAATATCAGTTTAAAACATGTGCATGCATGATTCAGCAGCCATAGATAGTATTTATACAAAAAAAAATTCCAAGTTTTAAGGCTTAGGTGAAAAATCATGAGTTTTCACGCTTTTCGCACTTTTTGTTCATTACAGCAATACACAGACACATGATTCAAATCATTATTTTTTATCTAAATAAAACAAATATCATATTAGAATGCTTTCTCACACAAATTGGCAGCCACAAATTAATTTAGTAATAGAATTTTCTAACTTCTAATTTCTAGCACGAAAATCTTAAATTCTTTTGTTTTCTGAAACTTTTTGGTCATCACATAAATATACAAAAATATTATTTAATGCAATATTTTTCATCCAAACAAGTCAAAAATCAGTTTAGAAAACAATAATGCACAAATCACCCCCCTCTAATGATGTTATGCATAAAAATTGTGATTTTAAGTTATAGAATTCACCTTTGGAGAAATCTCGCAGAAAAATTTGTGTTTTCAGTAGAAAATAGACTTTCTCTCCCAAAAGCTCACCCAAACAAAATTAAATATATAAAAATTAGTAATCAACTAGTTCAAAATAATTTATAGAAATCAGTTTAGAAATTGAAAGAGAAGAAAAACTTGCGATTACGGTCAAGAAATCACGAAACAGAAAGGTATTTTCTTAATTTCGGTTGAGAGAAATATTTTGAGGGGATTTTTCTATCATGATATAGAAAACTAAAGTGGTGGCAACTGGAAGACCTAGGCTAGCCAAATTTTACAATATATATTAGGGTTTGGGTACAATTTCCACCAATACCCTTAATGAACTAGGTTAGGAGGATTTTAGTGTAGTAGACTTTTGGGTATTTGGGCTTTTTATTTAAATTTTAGGCTGATTATAATTAAAAATAAAAAGAATATTTTTCTTATTATTTCTATAATATTTCTCCCAAAATATTTATTTTAAAATACTCATAAAATCATTTTATGCTTAAAAATTATCTTTATGCATGAAAATTCATTTTATTTAAAATAAATTCTTTTATGCAAATGCACTTCATGTAAATCATTCATTTCACAATAGCAACTCATATCATGCATATTAAATTAATTTAATATGGCACATGCTCATCAATCACTTAGATTACTAATTTTCACAAAAGCACACACTTAACCTTAATAGTTCTAAATCAAGCAAATTATCACGAAAATTTCTAGGGTAGGTGTGAGTTGTTACATCCAACTTCATCAAATCATAGCTATCCATCAGGGTTAAATCTTAGCCATTGGATTGAGATTGATCAAATCTCCACCATTCAACCTATTATATATATATATATATATATATATATATATATATATATATATATATGCAAAATTTATTTTATGATCATCATTCTACCTATCTCTACACCAAAATTCCACAATCACCAAAAGAAATTCTCTCTACACTAAAAACAACAATAACCTTAGCAAAGCAAAGCTAACCAAGGTGAGAAATCTTGTTCGTCTCCTCTTTTTAATGTTTTAAGATTGATTCAGTATGTTGATTATACAAATTCTCTTCTACACTAAAAGTAATTTCGGCCAATACTAAAAAATGATCAAGGAGATGTTCTAAGTTCTAGTTAAATACAACTATGGTTACTTTAGATGAAGAACAATGATTTAGAAGTGTTGAAATGAACTTTAGAAACTTGGTTCAAGATTTGAACATCTTAGAGGCATAATATAGTTTGAAAGTGGAACTTGATGTTCTAATGCTAAATATTGACAATTGAATGATCATAGGTTTTATGATATGCTAATTACATAGTTCCATAATCAATTTAAAAATTGGATAAGGAATTAATAGTTTTCCTAAAATTCTAGGGTTTATGGAAAATTTGGGGATTTTGAGAATTGAACTTGAATTCATGAAATTGAAGGGAAAATCAAGCTTAAGAATGATGAAACAAGATTTGTATAATGTAAATTTTGAAATTCAATTGATAGAAGTGATTTTCCCTAAAATTAATGAACTAGGTTCATTTATGGAATTTGATGGTGTAAGTAGAATTAATTCTATTAAATATTAGAAATTGTTTAAATTGATTTTACTCAAAGTTGAAATGTAAAATTGAGAAGAAAGGAATTATCCTTCCTTAAATGAATAGTTTTGGCCATTTGGAGAACAAGTTAGGAAAGTTTTAAAATTAGTAACAAGTACCTATGTAGTATATCTTGACCTTAAAAGTGATAAGTTGTGTTTTAATGAACAAGATAGAAGTGTTAACAAGATAAGCTAAATTAAACAAACGTTATAACAAGAAAGTGATTGATGTGCAATTGAATTGCAAATGTGTAAAGTCTAAAGACATAAGGATATTGTCGAAAAGGGCAAGAAGCATTACTAGCATCAGAGTTAAATGCAAATAGGAGCAAAGGAGTCTAAGGTGAGTACTTAATAATATAATATGACTTGTGTTATATGCTTTGAACCTTTTTTATTCAAACCATAATCATTGAAATATTCCACTTCCTTGATGAGTTTGAATTGCCTATTGTATATTGAGCCATTTGATATGATGCTTTTTGATGACAATTGACTATTGTGAACCTATCATATTGAATTCATAATGTGATCATTAGATTCCTCAATGTGAACCTTATATGAACTATCCTATTGAATGCCCATTGACAAGGATAAATCCCCTTTTGATGTGGGGATTAACATTGGACCATGTGCACTTGGTATAAGCCCGCAGGTAGGGCCAAAGTACCCAACCTCTGTTAGGGCAAAAAGCCTAATCGTAAGACTTGAATAGTCTTATATAATGTGATACATGTGATTGAGCAAGGCTTAGGCCGCCACTCTTGAATTTATATGTGTAAGAAGCATCCTGCTCCCAAGAAAATGTTATTTCTGCTAAAGATATTGTTTCCATCTTAAATGAGAGATTAAACCATAATGATAACATTGATTGAAATCATTCTATGGCTAATAAAGAGCCCTTCTTGAAAATGGTCCTTGTACTCACTATATATATATATATATATATATATATATATATATATATATATATATATATAGTGAGTACAAGGACCATTTTCAAGAAGGGCTCTTTATAGCCATAAAATGATTTCAATCAATGTTATCATTATGGTTTAATCTCTCATTTAAGATTATATATATATATATATATATATATATATATATATATATTATTATATATATATATATATAATATTATTATGTACTCACTGAGCTTTGTTTTATTCCTTAGTGGTTTAAATTATTTTTCAAGCAAGGTCGATGAGTCAGCAAGGCAAATTCCAAGCCATATTCTTCTACTTGGAAGTTGCTCGGCTAATTGCAAACATTATGATTCTTAACTATAAAGACTATTGTTTCAGAGCTCCATGGCAGTGGATGGTTTAGTATAAAATATTACCGGGTTTACGTGTGTTGTAAATTATATTGTAATTACTATTACAATAATGTATGAAATAATGTAAATTTGGCTATTGATATGAAATGAAATTTTAAAAATTTTACAAGTGTTCGTAAATGGTATTATAAGTAAACTAGGAAATGATAGGCAAGCAATGGGTAACAAGGAAAGGTAATCAGGTTACATCTTAGGATAAGGTCCTACTTGATGAGTGGTAAAGGATTATGAGTTAAATGGAGTTCTATGAGTTTACGTAACTTTATGTCTTCTGTGCCCTAGAATTGTCACGGCTTAACAAGTGGGTCGTGACATAATTTTTCACCGTAAGAATCCTTACTGGCATCAGCTAAGAACAACATCTCACTTCTTTATGTGCCTCCACTCTAAAAGAAGCTCTTCTATCTTGCTTCTCACTAAATCTACTCTTAGTCGATGAGCCAAAGTCAACCTTCATCTATGGCCCTAATTTGGTCTCCTTTTCCCTTTCAATTGCAGTTTAGCCATAACCACAATATCTAGGACACTTGAGCTTCATGGCCTAAAACACCACACATATAGCACATCAACAACAATTTTTCATATCTAAAACAAATCCATTCTTCTTTCCCTTCTCTTTTATTTTTAAAACCTTTTAGAAGGGGAATTTTTTTAAAATTTTCATCTCATATAATTGCTTTAATTAAAAAAATTATCTCTTATGCGATCGATCTCCTCATCTCTAGCAAATAGGTTATTTCTAATATAATCAGCATTGTCTCTTATCATTTGATTTAAAGGCAAACCATGAATTTATACTCAGAAGCCTTTTATGCTCAAGGTCAACCTCTTTTACATTCCTTTCTGGATCCCTATCATAACCTGACCTAACTTCTAAGCCATAATCACCTTAGGGCATAGGTAACCATAAGTGTACCAACAACCCATAGAATCCATACTAATTGCCAATTCCAACATGATATTAATTGCACCTACACTATAGCCCCAAGATCACAACTTGCATATCAAATGCACTTCTAATACCAATCTCATTCCCTTACTACAATAAATCAATAAGCAGGTTCTTTTATTATCATTCTTATACTTATATGACTTCTATGTCTTATCATTCCATGCACATATTAACACTACATATTATACATATTAATAGCATACTTACAATATTATGAGGCCTTGCCCCAGCACTGGTCCAATCTGCTAAAGGAAAGTGAAATGCTCATTTGGGTTTGAACTTATAGTGGAACCCTTAGGTGTCGCCACCTCAATTTTGTTTTATTTGGGAAAAGATCAAGGAAAAACCTAAATTGACTCCAATTAATATCCCAAAAGAAAAGATCACTAGCCTCAAAACCAAAAAGGATTTGGGGACTAGATTTTTGGTTTATTTTAAAAAAATTATTTTGGCAAATTTGATATAAAATGACTCAAAATAAATTTTATGAACAGTATATATAATGCATAGACAATTATATAATGCATGAATAAACAAATAAATAAACATTCATTTAAAGCAAAAAACCAAATAAAGTAAAGGAATTAACTTCATAATTCAAAACCAAAATAGGGATACTTCCTCTAACCCTTATGGGTTTTAGGGAAGTCACACATTTCTCAAAATAATTCTAAAGCAACAAATAAAGAAAAAGAGGAACAAAACCAACATCATAACAAAGGAGATAAACTAAAAGCAGATATCACAAAGAAAAGAACTAATTAATGCCAGAGAAGGATTACTATTTATTTAAATTGGATTTGATGCTTTAAACAAGCAAGCCTACGTATCCCTTTGAATGGGAATCAAAGTCCATGTAGTTCACCTTTCTTGCAAAGAGGTTAGTTTAGCCATTTTATCATGTTTTAGTTCCTTAATTGAAAGGTGGGTTGATTGATTAAATCAGATTAATTGATTATCGAGTTATTAATTAGGTCAGGTTTTAATTAATAAGTGGATGCATCAATTCAAATTGCTTATCAAGTTAATTAATTCATACTCTAATCAACATGCCTCAAAATAATGAAAGAAAATGATAAAACATGTAAAGCAAAGAAATAATAAACTAAAAGAATAATCTAAGCAATCCTAAGAAAAAATAACAAAACAATCAAACAATATAAAGCAAAAGAAACACTAAAACAAAACAAAACAAGAAAACAAGAAAATAATAGAAAAGGAAATAAATACCTTATAAGGACGAGACTTGGGGACTTAGGACAGATGAAGCGGACGGCTGGATTGCAATTCCACCTTCTCTGCTCGGCGAAACAACAACCTTTGAATAGCAACTCGGACAGCGTTATTGGGCCTTCCTTGTACTGATTTGAGGAGAGATCCCTCAAAACAACTATCCAAATAATAATTTTAAACTAAAAAGTTCATTCCTTTTGAACCAAACTTGTGGAGATGGTTTGCTTGATGCAAAGGCTAATCAAGCAAACTAAGAGGTTAAGAGGTGATAAAAAAAGAGTGGGAGGACCCCTATATATAAGGAAAAGGTTGGGGGAAAGTTTTATGCACTTCCAATGTGGGATAGGTACACAAAATGAAGAAAAATAAAAAAATGGAAAAACTCAACTACTGCCACCAATGATTTAGCGAAGCCTCAGGGCCTTCTGCAGCAACCGTTAAACATCCTGCAGCTACTAGGCCTAACTTCACCCGTTTTGAGATTTCAGCCTATTTCTAAGCCATTTGAGATCTGATTTGCCTGGTTTGATTCTACGGGTTTGTAATTAAGTGCTGGTTATCTAGAGGTGCAAATTTGAGGGTCTACAAATATGTACATATCAAATATAGCAACACCAATTACACACATGGAGGTCTAAGAGACTTAAACATATATATACAAAGACAAATAATTATCTATATTGGCTTGCTAGTCCTCAAGGAAGGAAAGATGCTGGAGGAATCAACTTGTTATCATCTACTAAACTTCTAAAATTTACTATTTCAACGTTTACTTGCACGAACTTGTAAGTGGAGGGGGTGAGCCTTGGAAGAAAGCTCAAAGGGTAAAGAATATTAAAAAAAAAAAAAAAACTTGGCATTATATATATATATATATATATATATATATATATATATATATATATATATATATATATATATATATATATATATATATATATATAATTTAGAATGGGTTAAAGTATTATTCACTTGATGACGTGTATTAATTGTTCATGAGATTTATATTCTCACAATAAATTATGTACTTTATACTATTCTTAGTATGAATGGAATTTATATTTATAAGTCACTTATTTAGTTGAACTATACATATATGATTGATCTTTGAAATATAAAATTTTTATATAGGTATCCAAGTGGATCATATAAACGTGTATTTTGAAACATTTATACATATATTACTTTATTGACCTTTAAGGATTTAGAGGCATATTTAATATTTGGATTCTCACATGATAGAATGCATACTAAGACTTATAACAATTGGTGTGGGAGGATACTAATACTTTTGGCAATAAATGGGTTATAGTATCTAAATTTCTATTTGGCATTCATATAGTAATTTAGAATTCTTATCTTCATTAAAATGTAATAAATTTGGATAAAATGAAAACATGTATGAGTAGCCTTCAACATTGATAGTGTACAAATAAGTGTCTAAAATTATAATATTCTAGAGATTTCAAATTTTATTATATATGAGTACATTTTGGAATTTCATACTCTTTAGAACTTAGGTAAATTCATATAATATAAATTTAATATAAGCACATAGATATAGATATTGAAATTCATGTATTAATTGCATATAGATTCCAAATCCATAACTCATAGATGATAGGAGTATTGAAATTCGAGATAAAATAAGTATATAATATATAATACTTTTGTTTATTTATTATCAATAATGCATATTATTTAAAATAATTTATATTTAAAAAACTATGAAATCAATAATATAAAAATTAATTAGATTTAGTATTTTAAGGAAGGCACATATACACAAATACATACACATGGTTCTTGATACTCTAAAAATTTACATAATAGAATTTTATTAAAACTAAATGACTATATAAATTCAAGTTTTCAAGCCTAAAACTTATATTATAATATGTTATATTTAATAATATTTGAAAAGAATGATGTGTATATAAATATAAACAATTAGATATAAGATTTTAATGAAAATTAATATACACAAATCTTGAAGTTCTATAGAGTATAAACAATATGATTTTATTGAAATTATATGACTATATAAAATCAAGTGTTTAAAGTGAATGATTCATATGTACAAATTAAGAAATAACAAAATTTATGAAAACAGATATATTTAAATTTAATGTAAGTTATATATATGTTAACAAATAAACTGTATTCAACAACCTTCATTATATATATTGAAACATATAGTTTAATATTCATAAAAATAAACTTTAAAATTAACATTCGATACACTTATATAAGAAAATTATGAAACTTTAAAGAAGTCATATAGAATTTAATTGTTATCATCAATTAAACATGTTATTAATCAATTAAACATGTTATTAGGTAAATCATATACAATCAGTTCTAGGTATATATAAATCAAACATTAATTTTAGATATTTAGATGAAATATTATGTATACACACACATATATAATCTTTAAACCTATGGAGACTTTATTCATATTAATATTAGGTTTCAATAGGACGGGTGCCATGGACTTGAGTACCATTTGGCTTATGTAGATATATATAATCTTTAAACCTATGTTGATCTTATGGTCTATTAAAGTGATGAATTTATGGATTTCATAAGCAATTGGTTAGGTATTAATGAATAAGGATTCAAATATTTTGGGTTATCATATGACTAAGTTTAACCAAGATCATTTTATAAATTGGAATGAAGGCACCTTTGAGTGTACTCAAAGAAAAGAATCTTATTATGAGCATGTTCTCATATAATTGGGCGTAGAGGCTTTTATAACATATCTGAAGCATAAAGCCCTATTAAAATTGGAGCAGAGGCATTTTGGCATACCATTATTTTTTAAGAACATACCTCATATCACATTATATACATTTGATTCTTGTGTGTACACAGTATAATGCCTTAGCCATATTAGACATTTCTGGATTCAATTGTTTACATAGTCTTCATAGTTCATTTATATGTATAGAAAATTATCAGGTGCTGATAAATAGAGGGTGCTTAGGTAGTAAATAAAATATATGTATGACTCTTTTGGTATTTATGGCTAATTAATTTAACAATAATTATATTACAGAGAAGTATGCAAGTCGTTCTTTATAAAGAAGGATATTAATTATCAATTTATTGTCATAGATAATTTCTCATACATTTGTTCACTCATTTAGTGATGTTCACTCATTTCTCATGTGTATATATATATATATATATATATATATATATAAGCAAGATGTTTATATACGCAAACTTTAAAGGTTTTAAATAAATTTTCATTTACTTTCATAAAGCGTTAGAATTTACATCATTCATATAATTAAGAAGTACTGAAATTTTTATGATAAAATTTGGAAATTTACTTGTTTAGCATCAATAAAACTTATAAAATTTGGAAAAGCAATAAAAATCAAGTATGAGATATTTTAATATTTAACAGTTAATAACTTATGATTCAATAATCGAACTTGATATCATAATAAACATATCCTATTAATTTGGCAGTACCAGTAAATTATTAACATCAAAGATTTCGAAATTAAACATAACGATATATTCTTCACTCACTTGCAATATAGATTACTATTCAATTAAATACTCACTTCTCGTAATTATCCTTTGAATTCTTCTAAGAACATGACATTAATTATCAGATACGATTATACAATTTCTTTACCATTTATCTTTAAATTATTTATTAAAAATTTGCAGTACCCTCTTTAAAAACTAGACTTAACTTTTTATTATAATTAATTCAATTCATCAACAATATCACAATCAAATGATCCAACTGAGACCTCTAACACGTTAATTCTATCCGCCATTCTCATCTTTTTTCATCAAGCTAATATCCAAAATAATTAAACTTAAATAATAATTATTTCAATATCTTAATTTAACCTTTAATTATCCACCAATAATACTAAATAATCATATGATTAATTATTATCTTAATATTATTATCTTAATTTATCTACTCAATTATGCTATTTAATTTGTAATAAACAATATATCTAAATTCTCATAATTAAATTCACAATTCATTATTTAAATACAATTAAGAGTTGAGATTTATACCATATGACTCGGTTTAATGAAAAGAATTACAATTCCAAATCACCCATTTCAGTAGTAACCGAAATCCGATCACTGAAAAAATTCAACAGTTGCAGAATCATGATTTGATGGTGCTAATAAATAGCTTGAGAATTGAGAGTCCAAATACATCAGTCACTCTCTCTTACTCACTAAAAAAATATTGGAAACGGCGTTGGCTCCATTCAAAACTAAAATTTACAAAAAATTTGCAAATGAGATGCCAAATGAAGGCTCATGAAGAGAGGAGTCTAGCTATACCAATTTTGCTAGAAATGGAGGTTGGTAGCTGCTCGAAAAGTTGATTGGAAGCTCTCATTGGCGTCAGGTTTGGATGGCGTGTGCGCCTTAGCTGCTTGAAAAGTTGATTGGAAGCTCTCATTGGCGTCAGGTTTGGATGGCGTGTGCGCCTTAGTTCGGTGGCCGTTGGTAACGTCGTTCTGTCGGATGACTTGTCGACGGGCAGCCTTCCTTCTAGTGCAGCGCGAGGTGATGTACAGTAGCCGGAGGATGGTGGTTGTAGGTGGCAGTCGTTTCTCTCTCTCTCTCTCTCTCTCTCTCTCTCTTTCTATTATGTTTCTCTCTCTTCTGTGCTGGGCTCTCTCTTCCTGCTATTTTGGGTCAGCTTTTAGGCTAATTAATTTTTATGCCTTCAATTTCTTTTAATAATAATAATAATACTCAAATAATTATTTTTAACAAAATACGAACGTCATATAGCTAACAATATTATTCAATAATTATTAAATAAATCATAATATTTAATTTACAATATTAATAAAGCAAATATCTATATTTTGCAATATTTTAAAATTTCTTTAATATAAAATTTCTTAATTAATTAAATTATAATAAATCTAAATTTTATATTTATTTAATAAAATATTTTTTAATTAAAAATATTAATTTGACAATATAAATAAATTTATATCTTTTCAAATTTCAACATAAAATATTAATAATTATATAGATATATAATCCCAAATATCAATTTTACAACATAAATAAATTATTATTATTTCAATTATCCACAAAATCATATGAATAAATCAACTTGATTTTACATATCAATCTATATCAAAATAAATATTTCAATATCGATATATTATAATTAAATATCAATATACAAATATTAATAGAAAAATTTATAACTTTAAATATCAATAAAAAAATAAAAGAAAAATTTTATTTATTTGTGAAACTACTATTTTAAAAGAAATAAATTCAAATTATTTTAAGGTCGAAAATATTTATTTAATAATATACGAGGTCACCTTCATTTATCACCACTTTAATTCCATATCACTTGCATCTTATTCACTGGAGTCTTTATAAATCAAATTAATCTTCATTTGCTCAACAATTTATCTTATGATGGATGCGAACAATTCATACATACACAACATCGGGTTTAATTCATATATTCATCATGAACTTAAGCACACATCATAGTACTTAACAGACAAATTCACATAAGCTTTGGTACATGTGACAAATATTAGATTGATATATTACATTCTTCCCCCTTTATATAATTCATCCTTGAATTTTTCACAATGCTTCTGTCATTAGTTACATTGGCAGTAGTAAGTACTTGTCATTGCACGTAACATACTCAATGCAAAGTAACTATTAATTTCAATCTATTCTTTTCAATTATATACCCTTATCATATTGATTACACATCCATTAAGTATCTTATACCTAAATCCCTTTATACATAACAAGAACTTCTATTTCATATAATCCCCATCACATTCACTTATAGACTTACATACCAGAAATCCATATTTTCATATAAACTTATCAAAACTTTAAAAATTCTTTAGAATTCTCTTAGGACAATTCTTGATAAAATGACTTGATTTTCCACGTCTTAAACATACTCTTGTTGCAAATCTACATCTCCCATTTTTTTTTTTTTTTTTGCAAGCAAAACACATAGGATACATGTAACTTTGTGTATTGATTCAGGTGTATAGGATACATGTAACTTTGTGTATTGATTCAGGTGTACCTGTAGCTCCGAAAGTAGCATTCACTGAAGTATTTTAGGTTTGACCCACATTTTGACTTTGAATCAAAGCTACATACCCATATGTTTTCATTTATGAACTACTTCCTCCCTTTCGACTATATATTACTTCTTTGAACTCTAGTGTTGCTCTTAAATTCTTTATCTCTTTTTACTTTTTCTTCATTTCTTACTTCTATTTGCTTAGCTTTATGATAGAGATCAAGGAACCATCCCCAAATATTCCCAAGACTACTTGCAAGGAATTGGTGGTTCAAAAAAGAAAGCAAAGATAAATATGATGAAAGAGGCTATACAAGGCTTATTCATGAAAGTGCAAGTCAAAAATTTGTTCTTGAAGGTTTCCAAACTATTCAAGAAGTTTCCAAAGTTACATCAAGGATGGTGTATATCTATGTGTTAAATGATGGTTTGAATTAGAAGAACAAGCCCTAAAGGGCATGGACCAAGCAAAGGGAGGACAAATGGTGTGCAAACCAAAAAGGGATAGAACCAATTTGGTTTACATGGCTGTGTAAACCATCAACTACACGGTGTGTACTTGGTTCTCAATTTGTTTGAAATTTGTAATTTTGAGCTTTTTGAGTTTTTATGTTTTAATACTGTTTCTGATGTTTATTGGGCCAAAACTTACTATATTAAATAGTCCAATTAGATTTATTTTAATTTCTTTAATTTAGAAATGATATTTTCAATTAGAAATGATATTTTCAATTAGAAAGATTAATTTCCTCGTAGAATTAGATTTCTTAGATATCATCTGATTCTAGGGTTAAGGTTTTAACTCCTCTATAAACTTCGTTAAGTTATAAATTAAAGGATAGTTTATGATTAATGAAATTTGAGAGTTTTCTTCACATTGGTGAGAAATTCTTCTTGGTTCTTGCATGAAACTCAAATCTAAGCTTATCAAGGCAACTTGTGGTGCTTATCCCCCAGCTTATTAAGGTACTTATTGCGCTTATTCTTTATAGCTTTGGTTCTCTTTAATAGGTGTGAATTTGGTCAAGTTTTTTTTTTTTTTTTTTGCTCAATCTTAGGGTTTTGATTCAATATAATCGGTTCCTAACTCTTTATAGCTAGTGGGTCACATCATTTGGTATCAGATTTTGGCTTGTCAATTCAAGAATATATATCTTTAATTTTATTACTTTAGTTTCAAATTATAAAAAAAAAAATCAAATTCTAAATTCATATGTTTGTTCTTCGTTCATCTCTATTATTCTTGTTGAATTAGTTTAAAAAAAAAAAAATTGCTTACATGATTCTTATTCTTGATATTCAAATTCTCTTGTGTTCTTAAGTTGATCCAAATATAAAAAAAAAATTCAGAATTGTTCAGACCATAAATCATCCATCCTTGGTGTGTTATCAATTCTTCAAGTTTGTGTCTTTTAATTGTTGGCTGTTCTATTTTAGTCCTAAATCTGTTTCCTATTTATATTGTTTGATCCTTACACAAGGAGGACATTTGAATTGCAAATGCTTTTCCCATTTGCAATTCCCAAATTATACTTAGTTTGAATCTTAAATTGTCCAATCCTTATTTGAACCTAAAAAGAAATTTCTAGACCTAATCAGACTTCTAAATCCAAATACAATTAGGAATTTATTTCTCTTTTTCAAACACTAATAAATTCATTCCTCAATTTTAATTTTAGACCTAAACCTTTAATTCTTTGCTTACACCTTGTTCTTTCATTAAAATTCAGACCTTACAAAATTCTTATTACTTGTTACTTTGGTAAGAACATTGATAAAGTTCTCTATAAGAACTTGTAAGAAGAATTTAATGAGTGGTAAAAGGCTAGAGTGGTGAGTAAACCCCTTTGTAACCAATTGAGCTTTATAACATTCAATTGTACCATCTTTCCTTTTTTTTTATCTTGTAAATTTATTTGTTATCAATTACATAGCACTCACAAGTTTAGGAATAAGAGTCTAAGTGGAATTATCAAGAAGTGCCTTAATTTCATCTGATGTAGCTTTTCTCCATTCACTGCATTTAATAGCCTGATTAAATGTATTAGTTCATGTTCCATGAAATTTAGATTAGAATTTTCTTTGAGTGCAACTAAAGCCTAGTGTCAATGCAAATGTTTGGTTTTATCCACAGCGAAGGGACGCATTGCCATATGATGAGTATGAATAGGGGTGGGAGGTTGTGATTTTGGTAGTTTGGTTTTGTTATTAGGTTAAACATATTGTGATAAGTCTATAACGAGGTTCAGACTTGATGGGGAAGAGGATGGTGGTTTGGAATATATAAGGTTGGCGACCTATGAACTATTAGAGGAGAAGATTAGCAAGACATAGGATTAGGTTCTAGACCATGCATAAGTGGAGTTTGTGTAGGTAATAGAGGTGGAGACAACTGGGTAGACAAGTTTGGTGTAGAGGAAGGAACATTTGGAGGAGAAGTGGGAGATACAGAATGCAAGTTAGGTGTAGGTGATTGTGCATTTGGCATTGAAGAAAAATTAGAAGTAGTAAATGTGGCAGATATACTTGAAGCTAAAACAGGGGGTAAAGCAAGTTGCATTGAAAGCCAAGGTTGTTTAGCAAAATCACTTGATGAAGTAGGTTGCTGAGATGGACATGCATGTTTTTGAAAGGGAAAGACTATCACATCAAACACAACATGTTTAGCTATATAAATTCAATCATTGTCAATGTCCAAACAATAGTAACCTTAATGAATAAGTGCAATTCCTAAATATGCACACTAGTTACTATGAAAGAAGATATGTTTGAATTATATGGTCTAAGATACTAATAAATAGCATAGCCAAAGATCTTCTGTTCGCTGTGTTTGGGAGCAGTATTGTATAATTTTGTAAAAGGAGTTTTGTTTTGGAGAACTAGAGTAGGCATTGAATTTATACAATTGACTGCAGTTCAAAAAGCATAAGACAAAAAATGAAGAGGAACATTGGCATAAGCAAGAAGAGTGAGACTCGTATCAACAATGTGCCTTATTTTTCATTCTGAAAGACCACTTTGTTCATGAGTGTAAGGACACGTAATGCAATGAACAATGCCTTCTCTGTTATAGTACTTATGAAGTTTTTGATATTCACCTCCCTAATCAGAATGAAAAGCTTTAATTGATTAATTGAACTTCCATTTAACAAAAGATTCAAACTCAAGAAAAACATGAAAAACATCACTCTTATTCTTTAAAAATTAAATCCATATAAATCTTATGAAATCATCAATGAATAGAATAACATATTTAAAACCAGTACTTGAAAGTAAGGGAGAAGGGCCCTAAACATCAGAATAAATAATTTGAAATGGTTCAATACTTAAATGTTCAATAGAAGCCAAAGGTAACCTAGCTAACTTTCCTAACCTATAAGATGAACAATGATTTATAGAGGAAATTTTAGATGAAGCTAAAATAGGTAAATTATTTTGATGAATGATTAAAGAAATAGTTCTTTTGTGTGGATGTCTAAGACGAGCATGCTAGTCATTAATTGAAGTTGCTTCAACACTAAAAACTTGTTTAGGTAAAGGCATTACATACAACCCATTCTTATTCCAGTTTTATAATAGGATGTCCTTGGTCACTTGATCCTTAACGAAAAATGATTTGGCCAAAATCAAAGAAATAATTATTATCAAATGTAAATTTTTGCACTAAAAGTAATGGTTTGGTTATTCTTGGAACATGAAATACATTTTGAAGTACAAAAGGCTTATCAAAATATAATGAGGGATAATAAGCCATAACAGTATTGGTTATAGGAACTCTTTGACCCTTAGCCACTATTACTTGATCCATGCCTGTGTAAGGTGTAAAGTGAAGTAATGAATTATTATTAGCAGTCATATGATGCGTGGCACCAGTGTTAGGATACCAAGTTCGATGATTCAGTAGAATTGGTGAAGTATAAATAGAGGCAGGTTTTGGCATTGAATATGATCAAACATGGCTACCAAAAACCATGTTAGCCTGTGGTGGATTCTACTAAAATTGTTGATGTGGCATATACCTTTTATGACAACGATCAGCCGTATGATTGTGGTAGCCACAAATTTGATATGGACCTCGATTCCATCGACCACCACTTATAGTTCAATAGACACCATTGTTGGAATAATATTGAGCTTGAGGTTGATTGGCATAGTTGATGGTCTGTAACGATGAAGGATTGGAAGACGTGGACTGATGGGCTGTAATATGAGCAAATGGCAACTTCTGCATATTTTTAATCAAAATTCCATATGCTAGTACCTGGCCATGTAGTTCGGGGAAAGAAATTGGTTCTAGTCATTGATTGAGAGTAGTAATGAGGCCATGAAATTTTGACCTAATATTTCGATAGATGATTACACTGAATTATGTATTTGAAAGAGGATGGTTGGCGGCAGCAAGGTCATCTGCTAGACTTTTTGCTTTTATAGATATTAAGAGTTAGATTGATCATTGCATTTCAATTCTTGAAGTTCAATATGCAATTGAAGTTGTCGATTCTGAGATATAAGCCAAATGCGCTTTCTAGTGCTTTTCAAGTAGAATACATTGTGGGCATGCCGATAACATATGAAAATAACTCTTTAGATAGAGAAGAAAGAATTGATAAGAGAAGGAGTTGGTCCTTTTGAAACCATGCAGCATAGGTAGGATTAGGAATAATTATGTGATTATGATCTTTGGAGGGAAGAACAGTAGGTGGCGTGGGTTAGGAACCATCAATATAATCGATGAGTTTATGATAATTTATAAGTGGGAGAAATTGAGTTTTCTAGATTAGGTAATTGCGGGTTGAAAGTTTAATGGAGAGAGTATAGTTTGTTGTGGGTATAAAGGAGGTTACAATGGTGATGGTGGAAGGAATCAATTGCCTAACCATGGTGGAGCGAATTGGAGAACATTGAAAAAGAACTTGTAGACAAGGAAAGAAAAAAAATATTGATGCTTTGATACCATGTAAATTCATAGAGATTTGAGAGAGAATTGTTTAACTTTGTATTGATTGGTATCTGTACATGGATTCTAAAATATATATACAGTTGTACAAGAAGTTTTAGATAACTAAACCACTAGATAAGAATGAGTAATTAGATAATGAGTTAACAGTTAGAGAGCTAGAGATAATGTTTAGCTTATCAGAATCAACTCAATCCCAAAACATAAAAGTTGTATTCCTAAATGTTAAATTTCCAATATAATTTGAAGTGCCTCAATTAGAGTCTTGTAGAGAAGGTTATGGCCAAAACAAGGTAGACTGCTCCATAGGTGTGAAGTCAAATCCTAGTCTACTTTGATTTTAATCAATCGTGCATATAGTTGCCTTAGCCTTTGACCCTAGGTTCTATGTACCATAATAAAGAATTTATGCACATATACATGAAACCATTTTTAGCATAAATCATGACATGACCATGCATACATATAATAGGACTAAGAACCTTGAGTTTAAGCTATGCCTTGAACTAAGTTAAGAACAATTTTGGCCCTTTACCACTCTAAGCCTAAAACTTGGGCACCTTACCTACCTTAAGCCTAAAACATTTAGCTTACCATTATCTTAAGCCCAAAACCTTTGGTACCTTATCTCTCTTAAGGGATTTGGCCCACCATCACCTTAAGCCCAAAACCTTTGGCACCTCACCTACCTTAAACCCAAAACATTTGGTCTGCCAAAACCTTGAGCCCAAAATCTTTGGCATCTCATCTCTCTTAAGCCCAAATCATTTGGCACCTTACCTTTCTTAAACTTAAGACATTTGGCCACCACCACTTTAGACCTAAAAAAATTTTGGCCTAAGACCTTAAAATCTAAACACTATTACTCTTGCCCAAACACTTTAAAGTACGAAACCTTCATTTCTAAACTTCAAACCTAATTACACAACCTAAAACCTAATCTTTAACTCAAAAACCCTTTGGCCTCCAATCCAAAACCTAATCCTTAAGCCTAATGCATTTGGTCCAATGAACAACCTTTACCCCAACACCTCAAGCCTAAAGCAATTATCCTGAAACACCTTAAGAAGCCCCCTTTTCTCTCAAAACTTGCATACCAACCCATGCTTTCAACACCTTTTCATGCCTTTTCATACATTTACCCTTCCCTTTTGTTTTGCCTTGAGGTACTTATCACGACCCACTTATTAAACCATGATGGTCCTTGGTCACAAGGAGACATAAAGTCACCTAAACCCGTAGAACCCCGTATAACTTATAATTCTTTACCATTTATCATGGTGAACCTTATCCTAAGATCATAACCTGATTACCTTTCCTTGTTACCCATTACTTGCTTAGCATTTCCTAGATAACTTATAACACCATTTACAAACACAACTTGTAAAATTTCTAAAGTTGTAATTCATATCATTAACCAAATGTTCATTATTTCATACATTATTATGATAGTAATTACAATACAATTCACATTATGTATACACCCCATAACATATTAGCGCTAAACCTTTGGTAAACACTATGGAACTCTAAAATAATGATCTTTATAATCAAGAGTCACAATACTGGAAATTAGTAGAGTAACTTCCAAATGGAAGGATATGGCTCAGAATTTACCTTGCTGAATCATCAACCTTGCCTGAAAAATTTAGACAACTCAAGTGTGAGACAAAGCTCAGTGAGTAGATAATAATACAATATATATGGTGAGTACAAGGACCATTTTCAAGAAGTCCTCTTTATGGCATTTGAGCGATTTTAATCAATGTTGCCATTATGGTTCAATTTCTCACTTACAAGGGAAAAAACATCTTTAGCATAAATAACAATGTCTTTGAAGTAGAATACTTCCCACACATATAAATTCAAGAGTAGTGCTCTAAGCTTTGCTCACTCACATGCATCATATTACGTAAGACTTATCAAGTCTTATGGTTAGGTGTTCCCCCCAACAGAGGTTAGGTGCTCTCGCCCTACTCATAGGCGTATACTAATTGCATAAGGTCTGATGTATTTCCTCACACTAAAGAGGATTTTTGCTTATCCATGTGTTTCAATGAAAAAATATCTGAAGTCTACAATAGGGATTCAATGGAAGATAGTTTGGCATTTCAATTAATCTCATCATTAAGCAATACATAGGACCAAAGCAATAGGATCATCATAGTCAATATCATATTAGGGAGATATGGATTTCTAAATGATTCAATAATCAAGAGGCAACCATATATCAAATGTCATTTCAATACATGTCAAGAAATGGTAATTCAAGCAATGGTTGCAAGAAATAAGGCATGATTATATCATATTATTAAGTACTCACCTTAGACTCCTTTGCTACTATCTACATTTAATTTTTGATGCTAATAGTGCTCCTCGCACTCTTGGACAATATCTTTATCCTTGTCTTTAGGCTCTACACATTCGCATTTCAATTACACATCAATCACTTCCTTGTTAGGACATTAGTTTAAATTTAGCTTGTTCATTATAGTACTAACTTGTTACTTTAAGATCAAGACATACTATGCAAATACTTGTTACTAATTTTGACACTTTCCTTTAATTATCTTTCAAATATCTAAAAGTATTCATTTAAGGAAGGATAGTTCCTTTCCTTCCAATCTCACATTTCAACCTTGAGTATAATCAATTTAAATAAGTTTTTAATATTCAATGGAATTAATTATACTTTCACCATTCAATTCCATAAATGATCCTAGTTCATTAACTTTGGCAAAAATCACTTCTATTAGTTGAATTTCAAAATTAATATTATGCAAATCATGTTACACCATTCTTAAGCTTAATTTTCCCTTCAATTTCATGAATTCAAATTTAATTCTCAAAATCTCCAATTTCCATAAACCTTAGAATTTGGAGAAAACTATCTTCAAATTGATCATGGAATTATGAAATTAGCATAATATAAAACCTATATGATCATTCAATTGCCAATATCTAGCATTAGAATATCAATTTCCCTTTTAGACTAAATTCATGCTACTTAGACTTTCAAGTCTTAAATCAAGCTTTCCTAATTCATTTTAACACTCCTAAATCATTGTTACTATAGATGTATCCAATTAGAATTTAGAACACTTCCTTAATCATTCACTATTATCAATCTACTAATATCTATATACTGAATTGAGATTCTATAGAAATATAAAGCTTTAATGCAAAACTATTGAATTGGTATATGGAGATAGGATCCATAAGTTTATAAAGGATTTAAGGTGAGCTTTATTTTGTTACTCATTTATACATAATTAGGTACATACTATATATTGTTATGTGTTCAAAAGATAATAAAGTAATGATCCTCACGTATCTGTAATAAAAGATGAATTGATTGAAAATTTGATTTGATAAATAAATACTCAATCCTTAAGGATTGATAGACTATGGAATGACTTCTTCAATAATAAATGAAGAGTAGAAATGGAAATAATCTATCTAAAGAATTGGTACTTGTAATTTGTAACAAGTATTAAGAGTGACGATGACCACTAGACATGGGATTATAGCATTTTAAGATACTCTTATGGAAGTTTAGAATGAAATAATAAGATATCTATATAGTACTCTGAAAATACTTAAATTATGATGTGTTGACATGAAAAAACAGACTTATAGTATGCAAAGTGAGGAAAGAGATATTACATATTTGATAGATTAGAAAATCGAGGTAACATCGATTTCAAAATAGATCTTACAATATAAGAGCTATTATTAAAGAGGAATCATTAGAGAAATTAAAATAAGAAAGATAGCGAGAAAATGATAGAAAACTCATAAGAATAATAAATGTGTATAAGAAACCAATTGAGACATATAGCTTAAGAATTATAAATTGCTTTATGAACTAAGAGTATCAATTTTGAAAATTTGAGGATGAATTTTCTAAAGGGGGGTAGAATGTAATACCCAAGGTTTCCCTAACCTATTTAAGTTAGCAATGGAGGCACCATAATGTTTATTTATTATGCCATTCAAGGCCTCCCTAGTACATCAAGAACCATAAGAACATCATAAGAAGCAAATTCTAAATGAATAATGTGATAATAAATGAAGAATGTAATTGATTTTGATAAGCACTTTTATGATAAAATGGAAGTCAAACCGAGTTTGACTTAATATGACTATGTTAATAATAAATTATTTAAAATGTGAATCTAAAGTGCTAGTGAATGGGCACTAGCATCTCCTAAATCATTAGGAGATAATAATAGTGATATGAAAAGTTGATTTCAATCAAAGTTACAAAGGTACAATGAAAGTCAAACTTAGTTTGACCAAATGAGTCTATATGACTTACATACATGAAAAACGATAATAAAGGGCTAGAAAATGTGTACTATAGAGTGAACAAGATTTATCTAGCAATGTCTAGAGTGTGTAGTAATATTGGAAGGTAGAAATATGCATATTAAAGTGAAAGAAATGAAATGGGAATTGTATTAAGTACCGAGCTTGAAACATACATATAAGAATTCGTTAATGGGCTTTTGGACTCAAAAGCCCAAGCTCATTGAATGGCCAGCCCATAAGGCCTAAGATGAATGAACATACACTTAACTAGAGCTAGAAATAGCTAACCAAGCTTAAGTTTGATGTTGGAAAAGCTAGCCATTTATTTTGACTTGGAAGCCACCATTTTTGACTAATTTAATTCCTTTTCCAACTTGAATTCTTCCTTCATCCACACCAAAGTCTACATTTTTTTTTTGCTACTTCCAAAACCAAATGATGAACATCACAATTGTAGAAAAATTGTAGCCATTCAACTTGATCAAATCATAGCTATCCATCAAGATTAAATCTTAGCCATTGGATCAAGTTTGATCAAATCTTCACCATCCAACTCATCATATATATATGCAAATTTTATGTTGTGAACATTATTTTTCCTATCTCTACACCAAAGTTCCACCATAATAAAAGAAGCTCTCTTTCTACACTAATAGCAATAAAAACCTTAGCAAACCAAAGCTAACCAAGGTAAGGAATCTTTTTCATCTTCTCTTTTCTATGTTCTAAGGTTGATTTTAGTATTTTAGTTGTATAAAATCCTTCTTACACCATAAGGAAAAATTCAGCCATAATAATGAATGATTAAGGAAGTGTTCTAAATTCTAATTGAATACATCTATAGTTATTTTAGATGAAGAACAATGATTTAGGGGTGTTAAAATGAATTAGGAAAGCTTGATTCAAGACTTGAAACTCTTGGTAGCATGAATTTAGTCTAAAAGGGAAATTGATGTTCTAATGCTAGATATTGGCAATTGAATGATCATATAGGTTTTATGTTATGCTAATTTCATAATTCCATGATCAATTTGAAAATTGAATGAGGAATTAATAGTTTTCCCCAAATTCTAGGGTTTATGGAAAAATTAGGGATTTTGAGAATTGAACTTGAATTCATGAAATTGAAGGGAAAATTAAGCTTAAGAATGGTGTAACATGATTTACATAATGTTAATTTTAAAATTCAATTGATAGAAGTGATTTTCTCCAAAGTTAATGAACTAGGTTCATTTATGGAATTGAATAGTGAAAGTATAATTAATTCCATTGAATATTAAAAAATTATTTAAATTGATTCTACTCAAGGTTGAAATGCGAGATTGGAAGGAGAGGAACTATCCTTCCTTAAGTGAATACTTTTAGCTATTTGAAAGATAATTAAGGGAAAGTGTCAAAACTAGTAACAAGTATTTGCATAGTATGTCTTGATCTTAAAGTAACAAGTTAGTACCACAATGAACAAGTAAGCTAAATTTAAACTAATGTCCTAACAAGGAAATGATTGATTTGTAATTGAAATGCGAATGCGTAGAGGCTAAAGACAAGGATAGAGACATTGTCCAAGAGTACAAGGAGCACTATTAGCATTAAAAATTAAATGCAAATAGGAGCAAAGGAGTCTCAGGTGAGTACTTAATAATATGATATAATCATGACTTATTTCTTGCAACCATTGCTTGAACTACCATTCCTTGACATGTATTGAAATGACAATTGATATATGGTTGCCTCATGATTATTGAATCCTTTGGAAATCCATATCTCCCTAATATGATATTAACCATGATGAGCCTATTGCTTTAGTCTTATGCATTGCTCAATGATGAGATTAATTGAAATGCCAAACTATCTTCCATTGAATTCCTATTGTAGAATTTAGATATATCTTTCAATGAAACCTATGGATAAGTAGAAATCCTCTTTAGTGTGAGGAAATACATTGGACCTTGTGCACTTGGTATAAGCCTGAGAGTAAGGCGAGAGCACCCAACCTCTGTTAGGGGGTGTGACCCCCCAAATTTGCACCCTTATGATCCGCTTGCAGCTTGACACTTACTAAGAATAGTGCGCTACGCATACGGCAGTCCCGCTAGCCGGTTAACAGGTAGGGGTCAAGGGGGAGCACCCCTTGTGGGGTGCGAGGCAACACCCCATTGCAAAATAAATTTCTTAAATCTTTCACCTCTATTCGACTGCTTTTCAATCATGAACTCATAGAATCAAACCAAGCTCGAATCGGAACTAAAACGGACCAGAAATGGATGAAAAAGTAGGAAATAGGTCGAACTAGCCGTTAGCGCGCATGAGGCACGCCGCCTCTCTGGGCGGCATGCTGGATGTGCCACCCTATATGGGGCATGAAATTCATGCCAGCGGTATGGGTGGCACGCCCATTGTGCCGCCCAGCCGGCCGGCACACTATGGGTGCCGCCCATGCCGTCGGCAAATTGCCTGTGCCGCTGATGCCCTCTTCAGTAGCTCTGTAAATAGAGCCTCCTTCCAACTCATTTGGGGGGGATTCCAATGGAAAAATCCTCCTATATTGCTCTACTTATTGTATTTAAGTTCTGCTTGAAATTTGATACAAAAGCTGTGGTTTCAGTTTCTTTTTAATTTACATTCATTACACTATTTTGCTAACCTTTTGCTGTTAAGGTTCAACTTCAAGGTCCTCAATCCAAAGTGGAGCTTAGATCCAGAGCTAAGCTCACCCCATTCATCCGAAAATCAAGGAAAGCAAAGGTATAATCTTCTTTCTATTTTTAAAATTCTAAACCTAGATATAGAATTCTCTTTAGGTCTAAAACATAAAAGATCTAAAATTTATTAATTTAAGAATCATAATTAAATTAATAAACAAACCAACACTTTTCCTAGAACCCCTCCTTCGTAAGAAGGAAGAACTGCGTGGGGTTTGATTCCTATTCAATAAGATACGCAGGCTGCCATTCTAAAAAGGCATCAACTCCAAAATCATTTTTAATAACATTTTTCCCTTTTATATTTGTTATTTATTTCCAAATATGTACTTTTCATTTCTTTAATGTAGTTGTGAAATGTGTGCTTTCCCTAGTACCCATAAGGGCTAGAGAAAAGATCCTCTTATTTTATTCGTTTTGACCATGTAATAATTAAGTAGAATTTACTTTTGCTTATTTATCCATAATTGTCATTTCATCTTATATATCTGTTTCATGCATCATTATATTCCTGTTCATGCATACACAAAAATTCCTTTTTAAGAGTTATTTTGCACTTTTTAGCCAAACTAAAGAAAATTATATTTTCTCAAATGTGTAGTTACCAAAACTTGATCCCCGAGCCCTCTTTGGTCATTCGTGGATTAGTGCATTTTCTATTAGGATAAATCAAATATTTTGTGGAGTCAATCATGTTGGATTTTCTTTAATTTTCCCAATTAAAAACAATTAAATTAAAGTGGCGACTCACTTTCACAACTTCAAAATCACAAAAATCAATTTTCTAAGCTCACAGTAAGTCCCAATCATAGAGTTTCTCCTAAAGAGCATTTCGATTCCTCTGCGGATCAGACTGGTGCTCGGATGAGACCTCACAGTTGGCGACTCCACTGGGGATGTAAAATCTTTTCAAATAAAAGTTAAAATGGATTACTTTTAGTAAAATACCATGTTTGGCTTTAAATTCAAAATAACTCTTTCATACATCACTGCATCGGACTTTTAGTCCACAAAAACCTAGCTTCTAGGAAAACAAAGGATAGAAAGTAACATCAAGTGGGCAACCTTCCTTAGGTCTACTTGCCGATAGTGAAATCATCTAGCCCACAATGTATCCTCTAGTCTTGTTAGAGGTGTAACGAGTATACACATACCATTAGACCCACACGAGGCTCATTGTCTCACATGTGGTTAGGTATATCGCATCTCTAGTGTGATGGATTCCCTTTAAACCACCTTAACCCTTTCATGTAATGACTCATGGAACCTTCCTTTAGGATTATATGCACCAAAATACTGAACTTGGTATGTCATTATCATGAAACCTTTTCATTCATGCATACATACATGCATAGCTTGAACCTTGTAAAGAGTCAAAAACCTATCCAAACACCTTCACACTCAAAACCCATGGTCCACCTAAACCCATGGTCAAAAGCCAAACCCTATGGTCCACCTAAACCCATGGTCAAAACCCAAAGCCTATGGTCCATCTAAACCCATGGTCAACACCTAAAATCCATGGTCTACCTAAATGCATGGTCAAAGCCCAAAACTCATGGTTCACCCAAAACCCATGGTCCAATCGTATCCAAACCCATGTCAAACTCATAGTAAAAATAAACCCCTCTATGGTATCCTTATCCTTTTCCATAATTCTTATCCAAGCTAAACACTAACCTAGCCCAAGCTAAACACTGACATAGCTTCATCTTTTATAATCCTTACTGAAACTAAATACTAACCTAGCTTTCATCTTTCACAACTCTTACCTAAGCTAAAAACTGATCTAGCTTTCATCTTTCATAGTCCTTACCCAAGCTAAATACTGATATAGCATTATCCTTAACCATCCTTACCAAAGCTAAATATTGACTTAGCGTCACTCTTATCCTTACCCAAACTAAATGCTGACTAGGTTTCATCTCTTACATCACTATTCAAACCCATGGCCCATCTAAGCCCATGATCTAGTCTAACCCATTATCCAACTATCACCAAACCCATGGTCCACCTAACATCCAAATCCATGGTACATCCATACTCAATCGCAAAACTCATGGTCACTCTATCCTTAAACCTATGGTAAACCATTCATAAATCACAATCCCAATCATCCAAAGCTAAATTATGATCTAGCCAGTTAAAGCTAAAATCTGACCTAGCCACCCCAAGCTAAAGTCTGACCTAGCCACTCAAAGCTAAAATCTGATCTAGCCACCCAAAGTTAAAATTTGACCTAGCTCCCTTAGCTAAACACATACCTAGCTAACATCATACACCTCTACCCTCATCTTAACCTATACACCATCAACCAAACTAGAAGACATTGTCATCCATTGTCTTTAAACCTAAGATCCTTTGGTTTGTCACACCTCCCCATAACCCTTTTTTCCAAAGCTTGATACTAACCTAGTTCCTTTTCCCTTTTAAATGTTAACAAAATGTCTGTTGTCGGAGATAAAGTCACTGCTACTAGAGCTAATGAAATCTTTGATGAGCTTCTGGCTAAGCTCTCTGACGACCAAGACACTATGATAAAGAGGCAAGAAGCTCTTTTCCAAGACATGCTCAAGGCCTAAAGGAGGGTTATCATGGAAGATGTTCGTACCATGATGGAATAGACCTCCCTGGCCCAAAACTCAACCGACCCAAAACTACTCAAATCTGACCCAAGACCTGCTCTTTATCCTGTTTATGGATTCACTTCCAAAGATGATTCCAAAGACAAAGAGCCTGCAGACACTGACACGATCCCACCACTACCTATTCCATCATTTGAATTCCTCAGAAATAACTCACCTTTCTAACCCATTACAATTCAACCATCAAATTTTACCCTTACTCTCACTTTCTGACCCGCGGATCCTTTCCAAAGGAAGGAAGTCAACCCTAAAATAAAAGCCTGCATGGAGAAAATGGAACGCATAGAGAAAATGTTGTTGGGTATGAAAAAAGAAAGAGGATCTGGTTGATATAGGGTCCCTAAGCTTATTTCCTAATGCAAGAGTTCCTCCCAAATTCAGAATGCCTAAGTTTGACAAGTTCGACGGGACTACCTGCCCCAAGACTCATCTCAAGGTATATGTGGGGGCCATGTATCCTTTGGGTGTGGATAATGAACTCCTAGTCCAATTATTTCAACAGTCACTGATCGGTACAACTGTGAAGTGGTTTGTAGACTTGGATGTCACTAAAAAATGGACTTGGGATGACATCTGCAATATCTTTATCCAACAGTATCATTACAACATCAAGGTTGATGTAACAAGAAAAGACCTCGAGACTACCAAGCAGAATGCAAAGGAATCCTTCTCTTCGTTCCTTACAAGGTGACGGGTTGAAGCTGCTCAAATGGTAAACAAGCCAACTGAGCAAGAACAAGTAGATATCATTGTCAAGAATCTACTTCCTACCTATAAAGCCCATTTGTTAACATAATACCTACCCACCTTTAGAGCTTTGGTTGCAACTGGATCAAAAGTTGAACATTGCATCCAAAGTCAATCATTTCAAGCCGAATTCCCCACCACCAACCTGAACAGTGATGAGGAATCTAGTTTTAACTTAACCCCAGCTTACCTCAGCCCTAGAAGACATGTCATGGAGTATTTCAAGTTCATATAATCTGACCTATTTGAGATTGAATTCCAAGTCTAAACCTGAGTCCAAGTCTGAATCTCAATCTGTCATCTTATTTTTCTTTATTTTCATCGACCATAGTGGTTCCTTTTGTCATCTTGCAGTAAAGTTTCCTTTATAGCAATGCACATACATTTTCTTTTTGTCTTCCTTATTTAGTCCAGCATGGATGAGCCATTAAAAAAGAAAAATAGAGAGAAAACAAAATAAAAAGCAAAAAAATGAAAAAAAAGAGAAAAAGAAAAAGAGAAAAAAAGAGATGAACGAACAATCAATTAAATCCACCATAATTAGCATAAATCAGAATTTGAGGTGCTAATCAAAGAAGGTCAAGTAATGGACCTCTCATCAAACAATTGAAGCACAAAGAGCAAATCAAATGGAATTACCTATTGCACATTAGGTACTCAAACAATGCACCTTAACAAGTGCAACAAGTTTAGAGAAAACCTTTGTCAAATCCAAAATTCAAAGGTCAGATCCCTCAAAGAAAAATAGCTAAACATGGTGGAATGTTTTTCATTAATCTAAGCTCACTAAGTTGAAAATCCAAAAGGACGACTTAGGCAAAAGTTAGAGCTGAGAGAGAGAGAGAGAGAGAGAGAAAGCTCATGCAAGTCTTCTTCCCTTATGTCCAAAGTTGTCAAATCATCTCCAATCAATATGTCTCATCTCATGTCATCCTTCCTAACTAGAGGTTTATTCTCTAAGGATATACAATCTTCTATGCCCTTATCCTATAATGGAGGCATGTCTTCCTAGGTCATCATCTGTTGTCAATCCATCCCGTCGCTTAGCTTAAAGAGCTAAGGCACAATCCCTTATACATATCTCCAGTCTATCACATTCTTATCTCTCATTTGGAAGTATGATCTCCAATTTATCTTCCTCTACTAGCCCTTTAGCCATTCCTAAGGGCTCTTTGTTTCAACTAGTGCAATTTATAATTAAGTGTCACTCCAAAAGTCTCTTCAATCTCAAATAAAAAGAAAAGCTTAACTTGCTCTTTTCCATTATTCATGCTACAAAAAGCAAAATCATATAACCTCTATGATTCTTTTTAAAAGTTTCAACCTACCTTCAAACCATTCTCGAATTTTATGAAATCATATTGTTCCATCCCAAGCCTCATTGGCAAATCATACCACATACCACCCATTCCTTGGCATAATCTCAAAATGAGTAGAACCAAAATTCCCAAGTCTATCAGGGCTTATCATTTTTAAATCTAGTTTCCTTGGCAAAACCAGAAGTCGAGGCATATCTCCCGAAAAGCCTTCATGAAGAAGCCCAAATCTAAAAGCCTTCATGAAGAAGCCCAAATCCAAAAGCCTTCACCATGAAACCCAAATCCAAAAGCCTTCGCCATGAAGCCCAAATCCAAAAGCCTTCGCTATGAAGCCCAAAACCAAAAGCCTTCACTATGAATCATTTATAAAGCCTATGATCTCCTTTAAGGCAAAATCAGACTAAGCCTTTCAAATGGATTTTCTAACCAGACTGACCCTCCTTAGCTAAGACCTTTTCCTACAAGGACTAATCCTCAACCATAACTTTCAACGGGCAAATCGAGTCGAGCCACCCATGTTGACACTCCCACACCCCTCATCTTTCAGAGACATAACCTTATCTAAATCTAACACCAAATCCAAATAGATAGCTTTAATCCCAATCTTTCTAATACCAAAGCCAAACAGATAGCTTTGATCCCAATTCTTTTAATACTAAAGCCAAACAGATAGCTTTGTTCCTAACTTTCCCAACCAGTAAGGTCAAACAGATAGTTTTGATCCTATTCCTTCTAACACCAAAGCCGAACAGATAGCTTTGATCCTAATCCTTCTAATACTAAAGCAAAGCAGATAACTTTGATCCAAACTTTCCTAAACAATAAGGCCGAATAGATAGTTTTGACCTTAATCCTCCCAACCACTAAAGCCGAACAGATAGCTTTGACTATAATCCTCCCAACCACTAAAGCCAAACAGATAGCTTTGATCCCAATCTTCCCAAACATCAAAGCCAAAAAGATATTTTCGATCATAATCTCCCCAATAGTAGGGTCGAACAGGTGGCCTTGCTAAACCAATTTGAATTCCCTAGGTGGACCAAATCTCCAATTCTTAAAGTCTAGGTGGAACAAATAGACTTGATTAAAATTCACTAAATCATCTTTACCTCCAACAATTAGGCTAGACATATAGCCTTAATTGAAGATCACCATGACCATTCTCACATCCAATGCCAAAGTCAAACCAATAGCCATCGACAAAACTTCATTTACCTTGTGGGCCCTCTCCCAAAAGGTTCATATCTTTATAACATGTTTGTCCTTCTTTATAAGGTTCAGTTTGCACAAAGCATGAATATCCTCATGCATGATAAGCACAAGTAGATATCACAAGCCTAGAGTCTGACATGGTAAAGCCCAAGTTTCGACATGGCACAGCCTAGAATCTGACATGGCAAAAGAACATATAAGCCAAAAATCTGATGTTGCAAGAGCACAAGCCCAAAGTTTGACATGGAATCTCTTCCCAAGGTTCACTATCATCATAATTGCCTTTTCTTAAAATCAATTTTGATGAGGGGGCAGCTGTGAACCCTTAAATTTGCATCCTTATAATCCAACTGCAGCTTGACACCTACTAAGAATAGTGCATTATGCATATGACGGTCCCACTAGCCCGTTGAAAAATAAATTTCCTGAATCTTTCACCTCTAGTCGATTGCTTTTTAATCATGAACTCATAGAATCAAACCAAGCTCGAACGGAACTAAAATGGACCAGAATGGATGAAAAAGTAGGAAATAGGTAAAACTATCCGTCAGCGTGCATGAGGCATACCGCCTCTCTAGGCGGCATGCCGGATGTGCTGCCCTATAGATGGCATGAAATTCATGTTAGCGGTATGGGCGGCACGCCCATTGTGCCGTCCAGCCGGCCGGCACACTATGGGTGTCGCCTATACTGCTGGCAAACTGCCGGTGCCGTCGACATCCTCTTCAGCAGCTCTATAAATAGAGCCTGCTTCTAGCTCATTTGGTGGGGATTCCAATGCAAAAATCCTCCTATATTGCTCTACTTATTATGCTTAAGTTCTGCTTGAAATTTGATACAAAAGCTGTGGTTTCAATTTCTTTTTAATTTACATTCATTACACTATTTTGCTAACCTTTTGCTGTTAAGGTTCAACTTCAAGGTCCTAAATCCAAAGTGGAGCTTAGATCTGGAGTTAAGCTCACTTTGTTCATTCAAAAATCAAGGAAAGCAAAGGTATAATCTTCTTTCTATTTTCAAAATTCTAAACTCAAATCTAGAATTCTCTTTAGGTCTAGAACAGAAAAGATCTAAAATTTATTAATTTAAGAATCAAAATTAAATTAATAAACAAACAAACACTTTTCCCAAAACCCCTCATTCGCAAGAAGGAAGAACTACGTGGGGTTTGATTCCTATTCAATAAGATACGCAGGCTGCCATTCTAAAGATCCTCTTATTTTATTCGTTTTGACCATGTAATAATTAAGTAGAATTTACTTTTGCTTATTTATCCATAATTATCATTTCATCTTATATGTCTATTTCATGCATCATTATATTCCCGTTCATGCATATATAAAAATTTATTTTTAAGAGTTATTTTGTACTTTTTAGCCAAACTAAAGAAAATTATATTTTCTCAAATGTGTAGTTACCAAAACTTGATCCCCGAACCCTCTTTGGTCATTCATAGATTAGTGCATTTTCCATTGAGATAAATCAAATATTTTGTGGAGTCAATCATGTTGGGTTTTCTTTAATTTTCCTAATTAAAAATAATTAAATTAAAGTGGCGACTCACTTTCACAACTTTAAAATCACAAAAATCAATTTTCTGAACTCACAGCAAGTCCCAATCGTGGAGTTTCTCCCAAAGAGCATTTTGATTCCTCCGCGGATCAGACCGGTGCTTGGGCAAGGCCTTATAGGGAGGAATGCCTAATTGTATGACCTAATCAGTCTTACATAATGTGATGCATGTGAGTGAGCAAGGCTTAGGCTACCACTCTTGAATTTATATGTGTGGGAAGCATTCTGCTTCCAAGACATTGTTATTTCTGCTAAAGATGTTGTTTCCCTTTTAAATAAGAAATTGAACCATAATGGCAACATTGATTGAAATCACTCCATTGCCATAAAGAGGCCTTCTTGCAAATGGTCCTTATACTCACCATATATATTGTATTATTATGTACTCACTGAGCTTTGTCTCACCCTTCAGTTGTTTAAAATTTTCAGACAAGGTTGACAAGTCAACAAGGTAAATTTTGAGCCATATTCTTCTGCTTGGAAGTTGCTCTGTTAATTTCCAATGTTGTGACTATTGACTATGAAGATCATTATTTTAGAGCTCCATGGTTACCAAAGGTTTAGCACTATTATAGGGTGTATATGTAATGTGAATTGTATTGTAATTACTATCATAATAATGTATGAAATAATGAACATTTGGTTAATGGTATGAATTACAACTTTAGAAATTTTAAAGTTGTGTTTGTAAATGATATATAAGTTAACTAGGAAATGATAAGCAGGTAATGGGTAATAAGGAAAGGTAATCAAGTTACGATCTTTGGATAAGGTCCTACATGATGAATGGTAAAGGATTATAAGTTAAATGGGGTTCTATGAGTTTAGGTAACTTTATGTCTCCCTATGCCCTAGGACTGTCGTGACTTAATAAGTAGGTCGTGACAGTACTAATGGCTAACCCAATCAACATGGAAAGTATGAACATCCTTCTCACTAGCCTCCATAAATAAACAGAGAATTTTCAAGCCATTCTCAACTCTACCCATAGTGCTCAATAAGTAAATTTTAGTGATACATTGGCCCATCTCACCAAAGCCTTATAATCCTAAATGCAGTCTATAAACCAAATGAAGTCAAATCTAATTTATTTCAAATCCTTTGATCATATTTTATGCTTCCCATATTAATCTTATCTACATTACATCTCCAAATTTTGGTAACCAAACTAAGTCAAATCCAATTAATTCAAATTTCACTGCACCCCATCTTGATCAGACCAATACAGTAGCTCCTCCTGTAGTCAATTGGCCTGACACCACCCTTTTTTCAACCAATACCATATTTGGTCCTAATGTTGCAAACATATTAACTTCTATCATTAGTCCTACCCATGATACAAAAGTGTCCAAAAATGCCACATAGATAATAGAAAGCAATAATGTTAATCCAACCACTATTATTGATCTAACCAATAATGAAAGATCCCCAAAAGTTTTTGCAAACACCAAAGTTGATAGAACCTTTACCTAACCAAACATCAAAAGACCCATTGAGCTACTGTCTAAGTGCAACAGCACTATGCTTGAACAAGCTCACATAGTTGGAAAAGAAGAAAGAATATAATGTCACGACCAGGCTTTTAAGCTCAGGTGGATGGATCCTACACTGCTCTTCAATATGATATTGGAGAAGATATAATGGGATGAAAACTAAAATGGAGAAAGTAGTCGCCACCTAGTTTTTAAAAGCTAGGAAAAATATCGAGACTGAGATTTCTTGCTTCACCCCTAACCATCCTGTCACATCCCAACCTTAGAGATATGACGGTCCTAGAATATGGGGAGACATAAGGTCATCCTTGCCCATAGAACCCACTTACACATAAACAAATCATGCCTAGGATTGTACCAAACCTCTTACAATAACTCTTTTAAAACATTTAAATGAATACCTTTAATTACAGAAGGCTATAATTAAACATTCCACATAAAATCCATAAGGAAAATAATATATCTCAAAATGAGCATCATTCAATATTCCCAGACCATCTAACGACAACACTTCATAACATGGTATTATTAATGACTTTGATAAGGAATCTCCTAAGTGGAGTGCTTGAGTCATCACCTTGCCTCCTCACATTTGCTCACCTGGAATCACACAAGGAAAAGGGAGTGAGATAGGTGATCTCAATGAGTAAATGATAAAGCACATACAGTATCACATATTCCTTTGGAAAGGAAACACATAGCTTATACACATAGTTCATGATTTATAATTCATGAATCAAGTTGCAATTTAGCAAGGGTTCAATTGGCAAGGTTGCAGAAATCACACTTATAACACATAGTGAGTGAAGGCTATTGCTCTATCACTAGAACACATTAAGGAGAGATAGCCTTATACCAAATTCCAACTCCTATCACATAAAAGGCATGAAGCTGATCAGGCCCCACAGCTAGAACCGCCCCTTTTTAGCTGAGGTGGATACACTAACCCTATCCATTAGGTTAAGACCATATGCACATGTTTCGATGATTACCTGCATCAGCACAAGGATTCTATATAAAGGTTAAAGGTACAATAGCTAGAGCTAATGGTAATCACAAATAACAATATCATATACAGCAATAATAACATGTATCCCAATAACAATAGTGGTTTAACTTTTGAATAAAAGATACAATAATAATGTAGTTCCAGAAAGAATATAAGTTAGGATGATACTCATAAGAAATTCTCATTGGATAAACAAAATAGTTTTGGACCAAATATCCTTTGGCAAACCAACTTTTATCGAGAAATCATAAAATTTCATTTTAGAATAGAAAGAACTTGGGTTTCAAGAATGTCAAAGGCTCACATAATATGATATCACATATTTGTAACATAACAAAATGTTACTTACACTTGTAGAATGAATACAATGTTTACTCACCTTAGGGTTCCTTTGCTTCTGGTAAACGTAGTCCCTTTGCACTTTTAAAGCTCCTCAAACTCTAACATAATATTTAATTTAATACTTAGTATTTATTTACTCATGATGCTCCTATCTTATAACTACTCCATGAACATATAGCATACACATACACATAGAGTTGCACATATAAGTGTACTTATCACTTGCACATAATATGTTGACTTTAAAAGTCTTGCACACTTAGATCTTATAGGCTGACATGAAAATACATTTACAATCATGTCAATGCCTTTCTAAGGTCACCAAAATATTATTACCTCAATATCAATTCACTTTAATAATCATCTTAATACACCTTACACTCTCATACATGTCAACTTAACAATTAACCTTTCAAGTGTCATGCTTAACTCTTATGATCCTTTTTATTAAATTGTCACTTCATCAACTCAAAACCATGTGTTCATCATCAAGTCATCATAACATCTAGTTCCAAATTTCCCAATCACATTTACATTCTAATCACAATATAAGGTTAAGATACCTTAAGTAAACCTTAAGTATACCAAAATGCCTTTAAGCATATGTACGGTCATACCTTCAACTAACATGCAATTTTATCATTTATTATACATACATACATGTCAATAATCATCAAAACATATCACATAAAAATTATAAACATTGGGACAAAAATATTAACGTAGGCCGAATGCATCACCAAAAGGAAAAACTAAATTCTTTCTTTTCGCACTTTTCATCTATTTCAGTAATATGTAAAAGTATGGTTTGAACCAAGATTTTTCATGTAAACACAAAAAAAATCATTTTAGAATTTTAATTCACATGAATCAGCCACACATAGTGTTGCTTATATAGGAAAATTCAACTTTTGGGTTATAGGGTACAAAACTATGAGTTTTCTTATTTTTGGTATTTTTCGGTCATTTCAGAAATATGTAAACAGGTTGTTTAAACCATTATTTTTATTCAATCATGAAAAATATCAGTTTAGAAAATGTCCATGCATGATTCTGTAGCCATAGATAATATTTATACAAAAAAAATTCCAAGTTTTAAGGCTTAGGTGAGAATCATGAGTTTTCGCGCTTTCCGCACTTTCGTTCATTACAACAATATACAGACACATGATTCAAATAATTATTTTTCATCTAAACAAAACAAATATCAAATTAGAATTCTTTCTCACACAAATTGGCAGCCACATATTAATTTAATAATAGAATTTTCTAACTTGTAATTTCTAACACAAAAACCTTGAACTCCTTTATTTTTTGAAACTTTCTGGTCATCACAGAAATATACAGAATTATAATTTAATCCAATATTTTTCATCAAAACAAGTCAAAAATCCATTTAGAAACCATTGATGCACAAATTTCCCTTCTCTAGTGATGTTTATGCATAAAAATTGTGATTTTAAGTTATAGAATTTGTTTTTGGAGAAATCTCGCAGAAAGATTTGTGTTTTCGGTAGAAAATAGATTTTCTCTCCCTAAAACTCACCCAAACAGAATTAAATCTATAAAAATCAGTAATCAACTAGTTCAAAATAATTTTCCCATAATTTATTTCATAGAAATCAGTTTAGAAATTGAAATAGAAGAAAAACTTACGATTACGATCAAGAAATCGCGAAACTAAAAGGTGTTTTCTTAATTTCAGTTAAGAGAAATATTTTGAGAGAATTTTTCTGTCAAGATATAGAAAAATAAAGTGATGGCTACTAGAAACCTAGGCTGGCCGAATTTTACAATATATATTAGGGTTTGGGTGCAATTCCCACTAATACCCTTAATGAACTAGGGTAGGAGAATTTTAGTGTAGTGGGCTTTTGGGTATTTTGGCTTTTTATTTAAATTTTGGGCTGATTATGATTAAAAATAAAAAGAATATTTTTCTTATTATTCTTGTAATATTTCCCCCAAAATATTTATTTTAAAACTTATTTTAAAATACTCATAAAATCATTTTATGCTTAAAAATTGTCTTTGTGCATGAAAATTCATTTTATTTAAAATAAATTCTTTCATGCAAATGTACTTCATGTAAATTATTTATTTCATAATAACAACTCATATTATGCATATTAAAATTAATTTAATATGCCATATGCTCATCAATCACGTAGATAACTAATTTTCACGAAAGCACACACTTAACCTTAATAGTTCTAAATCAAGCAAATTATCACGAAAATTTCTAAGGTAGGTGTGGGTTGTTACATTCTCCCCCCTTAAAAGAAATTCATCCTTGAATTTAAATCTTTACCTAACTGCACTTGAAAAGCTTCCTCTGCTTCTGCCGCATCTTTTCCTCTGCTTCCTAAGTGCACTCATCTATCCCATGATTTTGCCACTGGACCTTAATCATGGGTATCTCCTTGTTTCTTAACTTCTTCACTTGTTGATCCACTATAGCTATTGGTGACTCCTTATAGGATAGTTGTTCATCTAATGTAATGTCTGAAGGTAATAGAATGTGAGATGGATCGGACAAATATTTCCTTAACATTGAGATGTGAAACACTGGATGCACATGTGCCATAGTTGGAGGCAGGAAAGTCTATGAGATACCTCTTCAACCTTATCTATGATTTCAAAAGGACTAATGAATTGGGGTGATAATTGCCCCTTCTTGCCAAATCTCATAACTCCTTTCACTGGAGAGACCTTTAAGAATATGTGATCTCCCATGGCAAATTGGATGTCTTTTCGCTTAGGGTCCGTGTGACTCTTTTGCCGACTGAAGGCCGTCTTCAGTCGATCTTGAATTAATGGTACTTTGTCAATAGTTTCCTTAAGTAATTCGGGCATTTCTACATGCTTGTCTCAGGTTTAGTCCAACAAATCGAAGAAGGACATCTTCTCCTATATAATGCTTCGTATGTTGCCATGCCAATGGATGAATGATAGCTATTGTTGTAAACGAATTCAATCAAGGGTAAATACTTATCCCAGCTACTGCCAAAGTCCAAGACACACATCCTTAGCATATCCTTGAGTGTTTGAAATGTTCTTTTAGATTGGCCATCCATTTGAGGATGAAACACCGTATTGAAATTTAGTTGTGTTCCTAAGGCTTCTTGTAGCTTCTGCCAGAACCTTAAGGTGAATTGAGTTCCTCGATCCGAGATGATAGAAATTGGCACTCCATGTAGTTTCATGATCTCATCTATATACAACTATGCATACTGAGCTGCAGAATATGTGGTCTTAACTCCTAGAAAATAAGCAGACTTTGTCAATCAATCCACTATGACCCACATAGAGTTATATCCTTTAGAGGTTCTAGACAAGCCGACAATGAAGTCCATAGTGATGCGCTCCCACTTCCATTCAGGTAGTTGAATTTCTTGTAGCAATCCTAAGGGTCATTGATGTTCACACTTGACTTGCTGGCAAGTTAGGTAGGATACTACAAACTTTGCCATATCTTTCTTCAGTCCAGGCCACCAATAGTTAGCTTTCACATCATGGTACATCTTGGTAGTTCCAGGATGAGCACAGTAAGGTGTTTGATGTGCCTCCTTCAATATCCTTTCCCTTAATCCATTCAGATCAAGCATGCATACTCTATTCTTGCACTTTAAAATTTCATTGACCACTTCAAACTCAGAGTTCTTTCCTTCCTTGTCTCATCCTTCAACTTCACCATGTGTGGGTCCCTATCTTGTGAATCCTTTATCTCTTCTATTAACTTAGACCATACTTGAAAATGAGCCAATAAAATTCTTGATCCTCTAATCTCCAGTTTCAATTCTTGATTAAGCAATTCCTTTAGTTCCTGCACGATAGGCCTCTTTCTCACATCCACATAGGCTAAGCTTCCCATCGATTTTCAACTCAAGGCATCTGCCATTACATTTGCCTTTCTGGGATAGTGGAGAATCTAACAATCATAATCCTTCAATAGTTCAATCCATCTCCTTTGTCTCAGGTTGAGGTCTCTTTGGCTCAAGATGTACTAAAGACTCTTATGATCCATATAGATCTCACACTTCATCCCATACATGTAATGTCTCTAGATCTTTAGAGCAAACACTTCTGCAGCTAATTCTAAATTATGAGTAGGGTAATTCACTTCATGCCTCTTTAGTTGTCGTGATGCATACGTGATGACTTTACCATTTTGCATCAAGACACACCCAAGTCATACTCTCGAAGCATCATAATAGATAGTGAACCCTTCTTCTCCTTTTGTAATGTCAAAATTGAAGCTGATATCAAACACTTCTTGAGCTTCTAAAAACTCTTCTCACAGGACTCTTTTCAATTGAACTTAACTTGCTTTCTAGTCAACTTGGTCAATCGAGCTGCTATCTTAGAAAAGTCCTGTATGAATCTACTATCCAGCCATGCCTAAGAAACTCTGTACTTCCAAAACTGTTGTGGGCCTTAGCCAATTTGCTACCACTTCAACTTTCTTAGGATCAACTTGAATCCCTTCCTTACTTACTACATGTCCAAGAAAGTTGATAGACTCTATCCAAAACTCACACTTAGATAACTTAGTGTAGAGTTGGTGATCACGCAACATTTGAAGCACGATCCTCAAATGTTCTTCATGTTCTTCTTTATTCTTTGAGTAAATCAGGATATCATCAATGAACATGATCATGAACTTATCAAGAAATGGTTTGAACACTCGATTCATCAAGTCCATGAAAGCAGCAGGAGTATTCATCAAACCAAATGGCAAAACTGTGAACTCATAGTGTCCATATTTAGTATGAAAGGCAGTCTTGTAGATATCTTCTCCTTGAATCTTTAGTTGATGATAGCTAGACCTTAAGTCAATCTTGGAGAAGTGACCAACTCCTTGCAATTGATCAAAAAGATCATCGATCCTCGGCAAAGGGTGTCCATTCTTCACAGTGACTTTATTAAGTTGGCGATAGTCAATGTACATTCGGAACGAGCCATCCTTCTTCTTTACGAATAGCACTGGAATGCCCTATAGCAAATTGCTTAGTTAGATAAAACCCTTGTCAAGTAGATCATGCAATTGCACCTTTAACTCTTTCAGCTCCATTGGCGCCATATGATATGGCGGTATCTACATAGGTTGTGTACCAGGTAGCAGTTCAATGTTGAACTCGATCTCACAATCAGGTGGTAATCTGGGAAATCTTCTGGAAAGACATCCATAAACTCATCCACCACTGGAATGCTCTCATCTCAAATGGCAGCCTCCTTGTCAGTATCATTTGCATGGGCTAGGTACGCTTGGCACCCTTTCCTTAACATCTATCTCGCTCCTAAGGCCGATATCAAGTTTAGAGGATTCTCATTCCTATCTCCTTAGTACATAAACTCCTTCCCATCTCTAGTTCGAAACTTGACAAGTTTCTTTCTATAGTTGATACGAGCTCTATGCTTATATAACCAGTCCATCCCTAATATCACATCGAATTCTAGTACATCCAATTCTAGCAATACTACTGGAAGTTTTTGTCTGTTAATATCTACATCACAACCTTTATACCTATACCTTACTTCCATCACTTCCCCTAAAGGAGTTGATATTACTAATGGTTCACTCATCAATTCCTTATCTATACCCAGGTACTTAGCAATACAAGGTGACACAAAAGAATGGGTAGCACCATAATCAATTAAACATTTTGCACAAGAACTTTGGATAGGGATGATACTTGTGATGGTTGTGTGTGAATCGCGAGCCTGTTGTTGATTTAAAGTGAAGACTCGACCTTTTCCCTTATTCTCTATCATCGATGCATTCCCAACAACTGTCCCTTTGTCGTTGACTCCTTGTCCTTATGATTGGAACAGTCTAGATTGTGGTCATGCTATGGAACCATTCCCTTGACTCCTCATTTGAGTGTAGTCCTTTATGAAGTGTCCCATTTGTCCATACTTAAGGCACGCACCAGAATCCTTTCGACAAATTTCGAGATGCTTCTTTCCACATTTACCGCAAGTGGGAAGTTCTTGCTTAGTTTGATTGTTTCATTGTCCAGAGGATGAAAATTCCTCCTTGGAGCCTCCTGATGTGGGTCAAATTTAATACCCTAGTCTTTAAGACTAAGTACAGAGTGAGTAGGGTGTCGAACTCTAGGCAATTTGGAGCAATTTTATATTAATCGGGTAATTACTAAGATGGATAGGCAGCCAACAAACAAAAGATATTAATTTATTCTATCTAATCTAAAATACTAATGTTTTATTATTACTTTAATTAATAACAATAATAATGAATAATAGAATTACAATTTAGAATTAATTTTGAACTATAAAAGTTAACAACATATAAACACATGCAATGATTGGAGAATATGACCATTAGTCCTTAAAAGCAACTCTCATTGTCAATTAAGGGTATTTTCATTTAAAGTCTATAAGTACTCTCATGACAATGTGGAGATAAACAAAAACCATTAAGTTCCATGCCAATTCTTTAACCCCTCAAAGTCGATTTCTTGTCTCCAGGTACTTTCCTATCCTTTAAGTAATTTCAATTGCATTTCCACCAAGTTATCCCAACTCTCATTGTGAATAAATTGATTAACTAGTTACATATGGTGATCAAGCATACACAACATAATTAAGCACTCATTTGAAACTAAATCATTCATGCATATTAAGAATGTAGTTCACAAAATTAATTCGTCATTGCAATTCTAACAACCTATTAGAATAAGTACATGGTAAAATATGTCATAGAAATAATGCAAGCATTCATTATTGAATAATAAAATAAAAATAGAAGAAAGGAAGAAAGATTGATGAATGAAAACTCCTTTATTCTTTAGGAAATGACTTGCACAATTCTTGAAGTGGAAGTGCCTTTTGGAAGGACACTTGATCTAAGCACTTAATTCTAACAAGGTGTTTATAATGATTTTAAGTAAGTTTTTCCTATGTAATACAATATGTATCTACCCTCTAAAATAAAGCCAAATCTAAGTATTTATAAGCCCCAAGGTGTCCCATGAAGTGCCTCTTTGAAAAGGGTGTCAAAATGAAAGGGTGCCTTGAAAAGGTTTAGTAACTACCCTATCACGAGTCGGCACAGGAGGGGGATGACTCATGACAGGCTGCTGTCACTAGTCAGTACACTTTGTCACTAGTCAGCACAGAAGGCTACTGTTATGACTCATGATAGCCTGGGACGAGTCAGCATGGCCTTGTTTTGGCTAATCCTCGCAAAACTTCTTCCTTTTCAAGCATAGAACCCTTGATCCTTTGAGAGTTACCTAGATTACTTAAAGAACACTTAAAAACAAGCTTAAAAGCATCACTTTAAAAATAAAATTCATGCATTCAAACACAAAATCAACTAATAATTCATTAGTTTAAGTATACATATTTGCATTATATCAAATTCCCCCATACTTAAACCTTGCTTGCTCTCAAGCGAGAAGAAAAGATAAAAGAGAAAAACAATGTACTTAACTTTTCCAAAATAAATGTAACCATCTTACTAAGTTAACTTTGAGTCATGCAAGGAGTATAGTACTAATGTATCAATGAAACAATTTTAAATGCCCAACAATGGTAAAAGTGACAAGTCTTATAGTATAAGCCCTAAGTTTGTCTAATTATCTCATTCCTATTAAGAACAAAGTCATAATTATAAAGTCAATGTCCTAACCATACTTTTCTAGTCAAAACATCCATTCATTAAGTCAAGAATTCTAAAGATATAAATAGCCTTTAGGAAATAAGTTATGCACAAATATATCTAGTCTCATGGCATTTTTGGACACTTTTATTTATTTATTTTTACTTTACTTTCTTTTTTTTTCTTCTTTTTTTTTTATAATAGTATTACCATGTATGTTTTTCGAATTGAATGCAACTAAGGAGCATACTCATTTGCACACAACTTACTCAACATACATATATTCACTAGTGACATCATGCTTATTTTTCGAATTGAATGCAACTAAGGAGCAAACTTATTTGCACACAACTTACTCAACATACATATATTCACTAGTAAAGATTGTTCATACTCTTTTTTTTTCTTTTTTAATTTTTATGTGTGTCCTCATCCATTATTGACTAGATGCATTACTCGTATTATGGCTATAGTTTCCTTTATGCAACTTAAATCCCTAAAAACCAAAACTAAATCCTTACAATTTTAGCATTTAAGCATAGTTAGGAAGTTGACTAGATAATTTTTAAACTTTGAAAATAATAAAAGTGAGATAAAAAAGACAAACTCAAAATAAATGCTACAAAGACTTAAAAATTTTACCAATTGGGCATAAAAATTATTCATTAAAATATTATAAAGTAACTCCTTAACAAAACTTAAAATGACTCTAAGTAAGATACTACTAAAGAATGTGGAGAAAAGTTAAGTTTGAAAGTTAAAATTTTGATGCAAAAGGCAAAGACTAAACTAAGAAAAAAAATATGCAAAATAAACAAACAAACATATGAAACAAAGCAATAATAATTAAAATCCTACTTCTATCCCTCCTCTATACTTAAACTTCACATTACCCTTAATGTGAAACCCAAAGAAAGTAAAGCAAAGGAAAGGATAGAAGAAACTCCCTCATATTCATTGTGGTGGAAGGGATGGCGGTGGAGACCGAATGATGTGGCCGTATTTCTTAAAGTATTGTTCCATCTTGTATTCCATTTTATATTGCCTCCGATTCATTTAAAGGTTCCAAGTCTCTATATTCCCCAATTGGCGTTACATCACCCTTTGGTTTCCAATAGTTGCTCCAAAATGCTAGTCTCTCCACTTGATGAGCCACCATACCCAAGGAAATGATATCTCTAATCTTTAGAGTTGAGAATTTAGCACCCTTTTTCATGTGAGAGAAGGGGAAATTTGCCCTATAAATGGATGCCAAATCCTCCATTATATGTTCTTCTTGTGTCCTTAAAGATGAAGAGCCCTTTGTCTTACCTATAATAAAATGAAAATAATGTAGGAAATAAGAGAGAAATATATTTTTATCACATGAAGAAGAAGATGATGCTTAGAGAAATGGAAATAAATGGAAGAAAGTTAAAATAGATGAAGGGGATGTTTAAAGGACTCATGTATAGGAATTGGGAGTGTGAAAATTTTTGAAAAAGGGATGGAATTAGGTGGTTGTATAGGTTAGGGTGTAAGAAAGATGTGAAAGGTCATGACATTTGGGAAGAGTTGTGTTTATTTTAGGAAAATTTATAACTTTTCATCGATTTAGAGTTTGAAAAGATGTGTAGAAGAAGTTAAATTTGACCAAAATAAAATTGAAATTAAGAAGTAAAGAATGTAAGAATAAAACAAAAAAATAAATAAAAATAAAAATTGAAAGAAATTTAGAATTTGGTCTGTGTACTGTGACGAGTTGACACCAGAGGCATGACTCGGCACAGATAGCTTCTGTAATGAGTCGGCACAAACCGGCACAACTCGACACAAAAGCAAAATTTACACTTTTTTTTTTGTGAATGACAATTTTGGAAAACAAAATAAATAAAAACCTAAAACAACTTTTCACTACCCTAAGTTAATAAAAATTCTAATCAAATTCCCCGGCAACGACGCCAAAATTTGATGTGGGTCAAATTTAATACCCTAGTCTCTAAGACTAAGTACAGAGTGAGTAGGGTGTCGAACTCTAGGGAATTTGGAGCAATTTTATATTAACCGGGTAATTACTAAGATGGATAGATAGGCAATAAACAAAAGATATTAATTTATTCTATCTAATATAAAATACTAACATTTTATTATTACTTTAATTAATAACAACAATAATGAATAATAGAATTACAATTCAGAATTAATTTTGAACTATAAAAGTTAACAACATATAAACACATGCAATGATTGGACAATATGACCATCAGTCCTTAAAAGCAACTCTCATTGTCAATTAAGGGTATTTTCATTTAGAGTCTATAAGTACTCTCATGACAATGTGGAGATAAACAAAAACCATTAAGTTCCATGCCAATTCTTTAACCCCTCATAGTCGATTTCTTGTCTCTAGGTACTTTCCTATCCTTTAAGTAATTTCAATTGCATTTCCACCAAGTTATCCCAACTCTCATTGTGAATAAATTGATTAACAAGTTATGTATGGTGATCAAGCATACACAACATAATTAAGCAGTCAATTGAAACTAAATCATTCATGCATATTAAGAATGTAGTTCACAAAATTAATTCGTCATTACAATTCTAACAACCTATTAGAATAAGTGCATGGTAAAATATGTCATAGAAATAATGCAAGCATTCATTATTGAATAATAAAATAAAAATAAAAGAAATGAAGAAAGATTGATGAATGAAAACTCCTTTATTCTTTAGGAAATGACTTGCATAATTCTAGAAGTGGAAGTGCCTTTTGGAAGGACACTTGATCCAAGTACTTAATTCTAATAAAGTGTTTACAATGATTTTAAGTAATTTTTTCCTATGTAATACAATATGTATTTCCCCTCCAAAATAAAACCAAATCTAAGTATTTATAAGCCCCAAGGTGTCCCATGAAGTGCCTTTTTGAAAAGGGTGTCAAAATGAAAGGGTGCCTTGAAAGGGTGTAGTAACTACCCTATCACGAGTCGACACAGGGGGGATGACTCGTGACGGGCTGCTGTCACTAGTCAACACACTTTGTCACTAGTCAGCATAGAAGGCTACTGTCATGACTCGTGACAGCCTGGGACGAGTCAACACAGCCTTGTCTTAGCTAATCCTTGCAAAACTTCTTCCTTTTCAAGCATAAAACCCTTGATCCTTTGAGAGTTACCTAGATTTCTTAAAGAACACTTAAAAACAAGATTAAAAGCACCCCTTTAAAGATAAAATTCATGCATTCAAACACAAAATCAACTATTAATTGATTAGTTTAGGTATTGGCATCATATCACCTCCTCTAACTTCATGACCTTTGTTACTATGCTTTCCCTTATGGTCTCATTTAGCTCATTCGGCTCTTTTCGCCTTGTACCTTTTCTCTATTATCTTGGCCTTATCTATGAGCTTGGCTAAAGTTAGAAACCCTGTTGCTACTAATGAATTGAACAGAGGTGTGATCAGTCCTCTTAGGAAATGATTGATGTGGCTTGCTTCAATAGGAATGATATTGACGGCGAATCGACTAAGTCAATTAAACTCCTTAGCATAATCTGATACGGACATCCCTGGCTTTTGCTTCAGTTGCTCGAGCTGCAATGCTCTATCTTGCCTTTCTCCTTCTAGCAAGAACTGATCAATTACTTCCTGCTTAAACTCTGCCCATGTAGGTGGGTCTGCTCCATAAAGCCGTTCTTCAATACTTTTCTCATACCAATACCAAGCTTCTTTCTTGAGTTGGAGTCCTACCAACTCAATTACTTAGGCATCTGAGCAAGATAAATGATGGACTAGCTTATCCATCTCATCTAAAAATTCATGTAGATCATCTCCTTCCTCACCACAAAGGGTAGGCAGTTGTAGTTTCTTAAACTCTGCTATGGTCATCCCATTATTAGGTAACCACTTCCTCTCTCTCCGAGCAGGTGCCACTACCACAGGTGGCGTAACTCCATTCCTTTCTTGAGTTGGCAATGCTTCCTGCCTTTAAGCTCGTAGCTCATCTAGTTCCTTACGCAAGTCTCTCATTTCCTCACACCACCTCTTATGAAGATGCTTGCTCACTAAAGCCTATAGTCGGTGCCCTTGAGTTGGATCTTTCTCTTGACCGTACAAGTGTAGAGGCAACATTTGATGCAATGTTCAATATGACACCATCATTAGCCCTAACAGATTGGGCAGCTGTGCGAACCTTCTTCTTGGGAGGCATTTTGTCTATCACAATAAGGAAATTTAGTACTAATCCCCTAACCTAACCCATTTAATCCCATTACTATGCTCATATAAATCACCATGCATTTATCATATCACATCCCTAAGCACATGTCATATATGTATCACATATCACATAGTTTTGCACCTATCACATATCATAATCAAGTAGCATATATCTCATAATATAAAAATAAACTCCTATCATGGTAAGTTAATCATATCATAATAATAAAAGAAATCATCTCATACTAGGTAGTTAGGCAATCAAAGGGAAAATCATTCATATCATATAAAGTACTATGTTGTTGTGTTGATCATCACCATCTACTTGATCTAGCCCTCGTGTGTCCACCACCAGGGCAATCAAGAGCGACATGGTCACTGCTGCCACATCGATAATAAAGAAGATCTCTATCTTAATGGTGACCAGTCGAAGACACAGACCTCGCTAGTGAGTAGTCTCCTCCATGCTCAACAATCCCTAACATGAGTTGTTCCACATCCTCCCTTAGGGCATGAATCATAACCTTAAGATGTCAGTTTTCCTCCCTTAAGTATGAATAGTTATCCTCCAATTTTTGGATCTTACTATAAACCCAATCAGGATCTAAGCGCTCCTCAGGGTCCTCCTCTTCGTCAAGGGTCTCCTCCTTTATAGGGTGAATAACAGATATGACTCTCTTGAACATTTCTAGCCAAGTCCTTTTATAGGTCACATGGGCTACTCTAGGTCGCGATCCTCGAGTAGGTGTAATCTTCTTGATCATCTGCCAGAAGAATCATAAGGCAAGTAAACAATAACAAGGATTATGAAAATCTACTAAGATTTTGCGAAACTATGCTAGCGATAGACTGCAAGTGACATAACAAGAAAATTCCTATGCCCAGGATTATACTTGAGCAGCTCATATAAAATAAGCCTAAACTAGATTAAAAAAAAAGAAACTACAGCACTGATACCACCTTTGTCACATCCCAACCTTAGAGATATGACGGTCCTAGAACATTTACTTACATATAAACAAATCATGCCTAGGATCGTACCAAACCTCTTACAATAACTCTTTTAAAACATTCAAATGAATACTTTTAATTACGGAAGACTATAATTAAACATTCCACATAAAATCCTTAAGGAAAATAATATTTCTCAAAATGAACATCAATCAATATTCCCAAAGCATCTAACGACAACACTTCATAACATGGTATTATTAATGACTTTGACAAGGAATCTCCCAAGCAGAGTAGAATGCTTGAGTCATCACCTTGCCTCCTGACATTTGCTCACCTGGAACCATACAAGGAAAAAGGAGTGAGATAGATGATCTCAATGAATAAATGATAAAGCACATACATTATCACATATTCCTTTGAAAAGGAAACACAGAGCTTATACACATAGTTTATGATTTATAATTCATGAATCAACTTGCAATTTAGCAAGGGTTCAATTGGCAAGGTTGCAGAAATCACACTTATAACACATAGTGAGTGAGGGCTATTACTTTATCACTCAAACACATTAAGGAGAGGTGGCCTTATACCAAATTCCAACTCCTAACATAGAAGGCATGAAGCTCATCAAGACCCACGGTTAGAACCGCCCCTTTCTAGCTGAGGTGGATACACTACCCCTATCCATCGGGTTAAGATCATGTGCACAAGTTCTGATGATTACCCACATCAGCATGAGGATTATGCATAAAGGTTAAAGGTACCATAGCTAGAGCTAATGGAAATCACAAATAACAATATCACATAAGGCAATAATAATATATATCCCAATAACAATAGTGGTTTATCTTTCGAACAAAAGATATAATGATAGTGTAGTTCCAAAAAGAATATAAGTTAGGGTGATAATTATGAGAAATTCTCATTAGATAAATAAAATAGTTTTAGACCAAATGTCCTTTGGCAACCCAAGCTTTACCAAGAAATCACAAAGTTCTATTTTAGAATAGAAAGAACTTAGGTTTCAAGAATATCAAAGGCTCACATAACATGATATCACATATTTGTAACATAACAAAATGTTACTTGCACTTGTAGAATGAATACAATGTTTACTCACCTTAGGGTTCCTTTGCTCCTAGTATACGTAGTCCTTTTGCACTTTTAAAGCTCCTCAAACTCTAATATAATATTTAATTTAATACTTAGTATTTATTTATTCATGATGCTCTTATCCCATAACTATCCCATGCACATATAGCATACACATACACTTAGAGTTGCACATATAAGTGTACTCATCACTTGCACATAATACATTGACTTTAAAAGTCTTGGCACACTTGGGCCTTATAGGCTCACATGAAAACACATTACAATCATGTTAATGCTTTTCTAAGGTCATCACAATATTATTACCTCAATAACAATTCACTTTAACAATCATCTTAATACACTTTACACTCCCATACATGTCAATTTAATAGTTAATCTTTCAAGTGTCATGCTTAACTATTATGATCCTTTTTATTCAATTGTCACTTCATCAACTCAAAACCATGTGTTCATCATCAAGTCATCATAAAATCTAGCTCCAAATTTCCCAATTACATTTACATTCCAAACACAATATAAGGTTAAGATACCTTAAGTATACCAAAATGCCTTTAAGCTTATCTACGGTCATATCTTCAACTAACATGCAATTTTATCATTTATTATACATATATACATGTCAATAATCATCAAAACACATCACATAAAAATTATAAATATTGGGACAAAAATATTAATGTAGGCCAAATGCATCACCAAAAGGAAAAACTAAATTTTCTTTCTTTTCGCACTTTCCGTCTATTTCAGTAATATGTAAAAACATGGTTTGAATCAAGATTTTTCATGTAAACACAACAAAAATCATTTTAGAATTTTAATTCACATGAATTGACCGCACATAGTATTGCTTATACATGAAAATTCAACTTTTGGATTATAGGGTACAAAACTATGAGTTTTCTTGTTTTTGGTATTTTTTGATCATTTTAGAAATATGTAAACAGGTTGTTTAAACAATTATTTTTCATTCAATCATGGAAAATATCAGTTTAAAAAATGTCCATGCATTATTTGATAGCCATAGATCATATTTATACAAAAAAAAAATTCCAAGTTTTAAGGCTTAGGTGAGAATCATGAGTTTTCACGCTTTCTGTGCCTTTTGTTCATTATAGCAATATACAGACACATGATTCAAATCATTATTTTTCATCTAAAAAAAACAAATATCAAATTAGAGTTCTTTCTCACACAAATCAGCAGCCACATATTAATTTAATAATAGAATTTTCCAGCTTCTAATTTCTAGCTTAAAAACCTTGAACTCCTTTGTTTTCTGAAACTTTCTGATCATCACAGAAATATGTAAAAATATAATTTAATCCAATATTTTTCATCAAAACAAGTCAAAAATCAGTTTATAAAACATTGATTCACAAATTGCCCCCCTCTAGTGATGTTTAAGCATAAAAATTGTGATTTTAAGTTATAGAATTCACCTTTGGAGAAATCTTGTAGAAAGATTCGTGTTTTTGGTAGAAAATAGATTTTCTCTTCCACAAACTCACCCAAATAGACTTAAATCTATAAAAATCAGTAATCCACTAGTTCAAAATAATTTTCCCATAATTTATTTCATAGAAATCAGTTTAGAAATTGAAAGAGAAGAAAAACTTACAATTACAGTGAAGAAATCGCGAAACTGAAAGGTGTTTTCTTAATTTCAGTTGAGAGAAATATTTTGAGAGAATTTTTCTACTAAGATACACAAAAATAAAGTGATGGCTGTTGGAAACCTAGGCTTGCCGAATTTTACAATATATATTAGGGTTTGGGTGCAATTCCCACTAATACCCTTAATGAATTAGGTTAGGAGGATTTTAGTATAGTGGGCTTTTGAGTATTTAGGCTTTTTATTTAAAATTTGGGCTGATTATAATTAAAAATAAAAAGAATACTTTTTCTTATTGTTCCTATAATATTTTGCCAAAAATATTTATTTTAACAATTATTTTAAAATACTCATAAAATCATTTTATACTTAAAAATTGTCTTTATGCATGAAAATTCATTTTATTTAAAATAAATTCTTTTATGTAAATGCACTTCATGTAAATCATTTATTTCACAATAACAACTCATATTATGTATATTAAAATTAATTTAATATGTCACATGCTCATCAATCACGTAGATTACTAATTTTAATGAAAGCACATACTTAACCTTAATAGTTCTAAATCAAGCAAATTATCACGAAAATTTCTAAGGTAGGTATTAGTTGTTACACATCCTCTTCACAAATTCTAGGTAAGGAAGTTAGGCATAAACCTGGGAAGGTGTTAGGCACCTAGGTTGCCTAGCCATTAAGTTGGCCTCTACTAAGGTCAATATTATGCTAGGCTTAATATAGAATTTTTTGGGCATTCTAATTTATGACGGCAGTTATATTGTAACATTATAGTTCAATCCAACATATATAATTTGACCAATTCAAACAAAGAAAAGGGAGCCTAAGTTTATTATGAACCATGGCAATTAATTTAGCCTCCGTCATTTACTAATATGCCAAAGCCCATTTAGTTGGTTTCCAATCATGCCAACATGCCATCCTAATTGCATAACCTAAATGTGCATTTTTGCTACCAATTGTGGATTAATTCAGGTTAAAAAGCTCAAAAAAGAATACAAAAGGGTACCTAAATGTGCTTTCTAAACACACAATCAACCTAATGAAGGAATGGTGGTGCCAAATGCAACAGAAGGAAGGTGGTGAGGTGAAATTTCAAATATTTTAAAATTTCACTTCACCCAATTTTGGTCCAAAATTCATTCAAGCAATCAATTAATTTGTGTGTAAAACACATATGCATAGAAAGAAGAAGGAAGAGTAATCATATTACCTCTTATAGGTTCCTTCTTTCTTTAATAAAGAGCTTCCTAAGTGTGAAGCCTCTAGATCATCCACACCTAACTCACCTTCAAGTTTTCTCTTGAATTTCTTTGGTGTTCTTGAATCCTCTCTTGGTTGCCCAATTTGATTCAAGATTTCCCTCAAAAATCCTTTAGGGATTTAAGGTTTCTCTTTGATTTTTTTTTACTAAACATATTTTCAATTTGCAAGCATTTGTTCTTTCACAAAGAATAAAGAAGAGAATTGAAAATCAAAAGAAAAATGAAGAAACATTTTCTTTCTCTCTCAACTTCTCTCTCTCTAGAATGCTTCAAATCTAAAAATGATGTTCACTCTTATATTATAACATAAAAGCTCTTAGCTTTTATATCATTGGAAGACTTAACCCTTAATTCTTGACAAAGACTTAAATACCCTTATATATTCTTTTAGCTCACTATTTGGTGAAGGGGCAAAGTAGACTTTGCTTCTTCATATGGTGAAATGACCATTTTATCCTTTAGAGGCAAAATGGACATTTTCACTAGCTAAAAGATGTAATTACAATTTTAACCATAGCAGAAAATTCTCCAACCCCTAACCCATCACATGGGCTTTTGAATAGTGAATTTTTTCTAACTCCTAAATTGCCTTTTAACCATATCATATATGGGCTTAGGCCACATCTCATATATTAAGGGTTTTCACTAAGCTTAAAATTAAGTCTTTGATTTAGTCCAAATCAATTTCAATTTAATCTTACTCATTTGCATCATATACAAATTAAGATTTAATTGAATAGAAACTTTCATAGATTAAACATAAGGACATGCTAGGGTCCTTGTAAATTTAATTGCATGCTTAATCATTTTACCACTAATGAATTAATTCAACTCTTTAATTAATTATTATGGTAAACCTTTTACACTTGGAAGGTGATCACTGTTGGGTGTGTGATTTTCTATGTTTATGTCTAATTAATAATGGGAATGAGAAAATATTTTTCTCTACTAATGTGAAATCCCCACTTCACACTTAGTCCCATAAGTTGTGAGTGACAGCTAGCACTCTATGTCATGACTACCTAATTAGAAATGAATGTTTATAGTTGATTAAACATCACATGGACCATCGATCATAAATCATCATGTGCTAGAATCCCTTCATTAAAGATCCCAATTTTGGCTAGGGTAATGATTTATGTCAAATCCTAATGTGCCTCGATTTTATGTCTTTATCTCAGTACTAATTCTTGATGATATTATATTCCTACTAGAAACTCTTTCTAGTGAATTTTTCTATCCTGACTAGGAACTTTAGTTATCAAGAATAACCAGATAGCATAGGATCTTAACATCATTCACTCAAGGTAATGAATTCTATCTTGGCATAGATGATAATAATATTAGGTTTTACTACTTGTCAATTATTTATCATCTAGGTCATAATAGTGCATACAATCCTTTGACTTGAGGGATATTGTACCTCATACATTGGTAGTTAGAATTTATTACTGCTTACATAGATGTACTACTCATGTACGGATATATGGCATTTGATAGTTCTAATTTTTTATGTATGGAGGTAAATGATCACCAAGATAGAATTCATTACCTTGAGTAAATGAGGTTAAGATCATATGTTATCTGGTTATTCTTAATAACTAAAGCTCCTAGCCAGGACAAACAAATTCACTAGAAAGAGTTTCTAGTAGGAATATAATCTCATCAAGAATTAGAATTGAGATAAGGACATAAAATTGAGGCACATTAGGGTTTGACATAAACCATTACCCTAGCCGAGATTAGGATCTTTAATGAAGGGATTCTAGTGCATGATCATTAATGATTAATGGTCTATGTGATGCTTAAAGTCATTAACTATAAATATTCATTTCTAATTAGATAGTCGTAACATGGAATGCTAGTTGTCACTCATGACTTATGGGACTAAGTGTGAAGTGGTGATTTCATATTATAGGGAAAAATATTTTCTAATTCCCATTGCTAATTAGACATGAATCTAGAAAGTCAAACACCTAATAGTGATCACCTTCCAAGTGTAAAAGGTTTACCATAATAATTAATTAAAATGTTTAATTAATTGATTAGTGGTAAAATGATTGAACATGTAATTAAATTTACAAGGACCCTAGCATATCCTAATGTTTAATCTATAAAGGTTTCTATTCAATTAAATCTTAATTTGTATATGATATAAATGAGAAAGATTACACTGAAATTGATTTGGACTAAATCAAAAACTTAATTTTAAGGTTAGTCAAAACCCTTAACACATGAGATGTGGCCTAAGCCTATATGTGATATGGAAAATAGGCAATTTAGGAGTTAGAGAAAATTCACTATTCATGAGCCTATGTGATGGGTTTAGGGGTTAGAGAATTTTCTACTAAGGTTAAAATTGTAATTACATCTTTTGGCTAATGAAAATGTCTAATTTACCCCTAAAGGATAGAATGGTCATTTCACCATTTAAAGAAACAAAGTTCAACTTTGCCCCTTCACCTAATGAAGAGCTAAAAGGGTGTAATAGTCTTTTCATTCAAAGACTTAATGGTTAAGTCTTCTAAAGGATATAAAAGTTTTGAGTTTTTATGTTGCAAGCAAGTGAACTTCATTTTTCATATTTGAAGCATTTTGAGAGAGAAATTGAGAGAAAGAAAAGAAAAATGAAGAAAGTGTTTCTTTAATTTTCTTTTGATCTTCAATTCCAGAAAAATGAAGAAAGTGTATCTTTAATTTTCTTTTGATCTTCAATTCTCTTCTTTGTTCTTTGTGAATAAATAAATACTTGCAAATTAAAAATCTATTTGGTTCAAAACAAACCAGAGAGAAACCTTAACATCCTAAAGGTTTTTAAGGGAAAATCTTGAATCAAAATTAGGCAACAAAGAGAGGGATTCAAGAACACCAAAGAAACCAAGGAAACATGGAGGTGGGCTAGGTGTTGATGATCTAGAGGCTTCACACTTGGGAAGCCCTTTGATAAAGAAAGAAGGAACCTATAAGAGGTAATATGATTACTCTTCCTTTTTCTTTCTATGCATATCTGTTTTACACACAAATTAATTGATTGTTTGAATGGATGTTTGGACCAAAATTGTGTAAAGTGAAATTTTAAAGTGTTTGAAATTTCACCCCACCACCTTGCTTCCACTGCATTTGGCTCCTTCATTCCTTTAATTAGTATCAAAGCCACTTAATTTATATGTAAAACCTTTGTATATGTTGTTTTGGAGATTTTTGATTTGGTTGAAAATGAGTTGTTGCACAAATGTTGTGCTATCGGACACAAAATAGGCCCGCAAATCAAATATCGCAACCATGATTGGCAAATCGCGACCTCAAAAATGATGTTGTGCTAATGAATGAATGGATTAGAACAAATGTTGTTCATGTCGATTTAGAGAATCGCGACCACAATTCAAATTTCATGCCTGCAAAATCAGTATCGCCGTCGCGATAAAGGTGGTCGCAATTTTCGCTGTGTCTGTACCCAACTTTATTTTTTTCCAAAATTGTTTTGGATTTATTTTTCAATCAAATAAATTTCTATGACTTAAAATATGATTTTAAGCTATAGAAACCTTGAATATGTGATATTCAAAATGGATATTTTGGAAATGTTCCAAGATTTAGAAATGTTCCAATGATGAACAACATATCTATAAATGCTATTGTTGTATATATATGTTTCGTTGTTGTTTGAGAGGCATGAATGGTTGATCATGGATTTAGAAACCATAATGTATGATTTCTAATGTGGATATGTAATAATTAATTTTATTATTTGATGGGATTGAATTAAATGTTAATTACTCATTTTGGTTGTAAATTAATTTCATTAAGCCTGTATGCTCTTTTGTTTTTGTAATCTCACCTTAGAATGCTAAGGTTACTAATGTACATATAGAGATGTGGAGATGCAAGAACAAGAAGAGGTTCAACCCATGAAGATGCCTAGTGGGAGCATGAAGATGCAAAAGTTGTAATTTCATGTTTGTAATTTGTTTAACCTAAATCCCATATCCATTCCTTATGGCTAGAAAGTGGATCCATAGAATCCATGATTATACTTATGTGTATGTTGTCCATTTTATGAAATATATATGTGATATATATATATATATATATATATATATATATATATGAATGCATGTGATGTATGCTTAAAATGGATAATGTGCAAAGTGAGACTAATCTATAAAGCTCGAAAATCTTCCAAAGAAAAAATCAAGTCATGATTCTCCATTGGAACAATAGTTGAAGAAAAATTCAAACACTTATGTCATCAGTTATGGATACATAGGGTTGATATATTTGGTTTGAATGTTTTCTTGAAGTTATTGTGAATCATGTGATATCACGAGTATATGATACATTGTATGTCAATAACGACAATGAGTATCTGAGACATATAATGTTCAAATCATTATACTTGTTTGTCCAATGGGTTTGACTTGAATAGTGTGAAAAGCCAATAAAGGCAATGCATATCTGAGGTTAGAAACACTAGGAACTATATTGATTGAGCCTCACAAGGAGTTGTGATGAACAAGTGTTGTTCACTTGTTGGATATCAAAATTTCAATAACGACAATGTGTATTTAAGGAATTTGTGATATTCTAATAAGAATTCAATCACCTACTAGAAATCCATCCTAATGAGATTTTCATTTCTGTAACAACGCACACCCACCCTTAGGAGTTTTCATGACCAAATACTTAAATTTAGAGCTATTAAGACAAAATGTGTGCTTTTATGAAAATTTATTTATTATGTGATTGATGCATATGCGGCATGTTAAATGAGTTCTAATATACATAATATGAATTATTATTGTGAAATAAGTGATTTATATGAACTGCATACGCGTAAAATAATTTATTTCACATAAAGTGAATTTTCATGCACAAAGCGATTTTTAAGTATAAAATAATTTTTATGAGTATTTTTAAAATATTTTTAAATAAATATTTTGAGGAAATTTCAATGAAAATAATAATAATAATATTTTATTTTTAAGTACCAATGATCAGCCATAAATAAAATTAAAAGGCCCAACTCACCAAAGCCCACTACACCAAAATACTCGTCACCGAGCTCATTAATGGCAAACTTGGAATTTTGCCAAAATCCTATATATACATAGCTAAATTTTAGATAGCCCTAGAGGGATAGCCACCATTCTATTATTCTTCATAATTTTTATAGAAAAATTCTCTCAAAAATATTCTCTAAGCCAAAATTCACAAGGTGCATTCAAACCTTGTGATTTCGTGACTGTTTTCGTAAGTTTTTCTCTCCTTTCAATTTACTATTTGATTTTTATGAAACTAATCATGAGAAAACTATTTTGGGCTGTCAATTTACTATTTCTATTTTAATTAAATTTGGACTAGGTGATTATTTTGAAGGAGAAATCTATTTTTCACTAAAAGCACAACTTTTTCTTCGCACATCCACCAAAGGTAAACCCTAAAACTTAAAGTTAGAATTTTCATGCATAAATATATTGGGGGGGGGGGGGGGGGGGAAGGGGAGGCCTACCAATTTGTATGTGTTTGTGTTCTAAATTGATTTTTATTGTGTTTTGATGAAAAATGTTGATTTAAATCATATTTCTGTATATTATTGTAATGATCAGAAAAGTACGAAAAGCAAGAAAATTCATGGTTTTTACACTAGAACACAAAAGTTGAAATTTTCATGTATAAAAATTCAAGAAGGTGTTGATTCCTATATATTGGTATTCTAAAATGATTTTTGTTATGATTACATAAAAAATATTAGTTTAAATCATGTTTTTGCATATTACTGTAATGAACGGAATGTGTGAAAAGGAAGAAAAATCCATGTTTACCTTGATTGTATGATTCGGCCTATAGAGGAATTTTGATTCCAATGTCTATAATTTTTGTATGACATATTTTAATGATTGTTGACATATGTACATAAATGATAAATAATTAAATTGGATGTTAGTTGAAGAGGTGACTCTAGACTTAAGACTAGAGGAATTCGGCCTATCGAGGGTTTCCTAACCCTAACTACTATGTTGTGATCAATATGTGTATATGATTAAGTAACATGTGAACTAGGTTTTATGATATGTTAATAGTGAATTAATAATCTTAAATCAACTATGAGATGGATGATATGATTTGGTTAAAAGAGATAAGCATGACTCTTTAAGGTTACTTGTTAAGTTGACATATATGGATAGTGTTAAGTGTACTAAGTTGAATGTTAAATTGAATTGATATTAAGATCATGCTATATTGTATTTGACTTTAGAAAAGTCATAGTATGAGTTATAATGTGATTTCATGTGAACCTATTAAGGCTAAGTGTGCAATACTTTAAAAGTCAATATGTTATGTGCAAATGGTGAGTGCACTTCTAAGTGCAACTCCAAGTATATGTGAATGTTATATATGCATGTGGTAGTTATGAGATAGGATAGCATGATGATTAAGTGATAAGTATATAATTGGCTATATTTTACCCCTTGTTTTTAGAGCATTTTATTGTTAAATTGAGTTTAATTTGTTTGTTTAAGTGCTTTTTAGAGTATTTCCAGGAATCTTTATGTTCTACAATGCCTTGGTCAATTGAGCTAAAAGCACAGATAAAAATTGAGAAACTGTGCATTTTTTGGACAAAGTTTCAATTGACACGCCCAGCGACATGGGCATGTCACTGCCCATGTCATTCCTATATATGAAGAGGTGAGAGCTACACGTTCAGAGTGTTGACACGCCCAGCAACATGGGCTTGTCACTGGTTGTGTCAAGCTAAATTCTAGAGTATAAAAGCTGATTTTAGACAAAATTTCAGGGGGCTAGAATTTTATTTTGGATAGTAGTGTTCCTAAGGCCAAGAAGAGAGTTTTGTAGCGATAATTAAAGGCAAAGATCAAAGTTTTTCACATTTCAATTCAAAGATTGAAGATTCAAGTTTGGATTATTATTCATCCACTATAGATTGTTTGATTTTTCTATCCTTTATCTTCTATTCTTGTTACTTTCTCATTATGAACTAAATTCTTTATACCTAGATATTTGATGAATCTTAGATTACTTTGTATGGATTGAATGGATTTTTAATCAATTAAATCATTCATTGGGATTGATTTACCTTTATGATTTATATTTGTTATTTATAATTGTCAATTGCATGCTTGATAATTGGAATTTGTTTTCTTGCTAATTATCTTGAGAAAGCTTAGTTAGAATTGATCACTCAAAAAGGTTGAGAATTGACTGGGGTGCTAGAGATAGACCTACAAGATTCTTTAGTTTATAGATCCTTGATTTTATTGATGTTCTATTCAATTATAAATTAAGAAGAGATTCCTTTTATACTACTTAGTAACTAGGGATTAAATCGCTCGAGAAAGGTTTCAATCTAACTTAGTGGAATGCCAATTCAATCCAATATATGATTTAGTTGAGTTTCATTCATGAAATAAATATGGGATCTAGGAGGATTCAAATATCTAGGTATAACAATCCACATCTACCCTGGGAGTTTTTGTGACAAATTATTTGAATTTAGAGTTATTATGACAAATTGTGTGATTTTATGAAAATTCATGTGTGATATGATTTATGAGTATGTGGCATGTTAAATTAATTTTAATGTGCCTAATATGAATTATTGTTATGAAATAAATGATTTGAATAAAATACATTAGCATAAAATAATTTATTTTTCATAAAATGAATTTTCATGTAAAAAGGCAATTTTTAAGCATAAAATAATTTTATGAGTATTTTTAAAATATTTTAAATAAATGTTTTTGGGCAAATTTTAATGAAAATAATAAGAAAAATATTTTATTTTTAATTACCCAAAATCAGCCCCAAAATTAAATAAAAAGCCCAAATACCTAAAAGCCCACTACACTAAAACACTCATAACCTAGCTTATTAAAGGTAAACTTGGAAATTGCACCCCAAACCCTAATATATAATGAAAATTTTAGCCAGCACTCTCATTCCAGCAGCCATCACTCCACTTTCTATATCTTGGCTGAAAAATTCTCTCAAAATATTTATCTCTACTGAAATTAAGAAAACACCTTTCCGTTTAGCGATTTCTTGACTGTAATCGTAAGTTTTTCTTCTCTTTCGCTTTCTAAACTGATTTTATAAAATAAATTATGGGAAAATTATTTTGAACTAGTTGATTACTGATTTTTTATAGATTTAATTCTATTTGGGTGAGTTTTTGGGAGAGAAAATCTATTTTTTACTAAAAACACAATTCTTTCCATGAGATTTCTCCAAAGGTGAATTCTATAACTTAAAATCACAATTTTTATGCATAAACATCACTAGTGGGGGGTGATTTGTGCATTGTTGTTTTCTAAACTGATTTTTAATTTGTTTTGATGAAAAATATTGGATTAAATAATATTTCTGTATATTTCTGTGATGACCAGAAAGTTTCAAAAAAACAAAGGAGTTCAAGGTTTTTGTGTTAGAACTTAGAAGTTCAAAAATTCTATTATTAAATTGATATGTGGCTACTGATTTGTGTGAGAAAGCATTCTAATATGATATTTATTTTGTTAGATGAAAAATAATGATTTGAATCATGTGTCTATATATTGCTGTAATGAACGAAAAGCTCGGAAAGCACAAAAACTCATGATTTTTCACCTAAGCCTTAAAACTTGGATTTTTTTTGTATAAATACTATCCATGGCTACCAAATCATGTATGGATGTATTCTAAATTGATATCTACTATGATTGAATGAAAAATAATAGTTTAAACAATCTGTTTACATATTTTTGAAATGACCAAAAAATACCAAAAATAAGAAAACTCATGGTTTTGTACTCTATAATTCAAAAGTTGAATTTTTATGTATGAACAACACCAAGTGTGGCTGATTTATATGAATTAAAATTCTAAAATGATTTTTGTTGTGTTTACTTGAAAAATCTTGGTTCAAACCATGTTTTTACATATTTTTGAAACAGACGGAAAGTGAGAAAAGAAAGAAAATTTAATTCTTCCTTTGGTGATGCATTGGGCCTACTTTAATATTCTTCTCCCAATGTTTATAATTTTTATGTGATGTGTTTTGATGATTATTGGCATGTATGTATGTATAAGAAATGATAAAATTTCATGTTAGCTGAGGGTATGACCTTAGATAAGCTTAAAGGTATTGTGGTATACTTAAGGTATCTTAACTTTATATTGTGATTAGAATGCAAATGTGATTGAGAAATATGGAACTAGATGTTATGATGACTTGCTAATACATATATGGTTCTGAGTTGATGAAGGGACAATTGTATAAAAAGGATCATAAGAGTTAAGCATGACACTTGAAAGGCTAATTGTTAAGTGACTTGTATAGAAGTGTAAAGTGTATTAAGACAATTATAAAAGTGAATGGATATTAAGGAAACAATATTGTGATGACCTTAGAAAGGTATTGACATGATTGTAATGTGTTTTCATGTGAGCCTATAAGGTCTAAGTATGCAAGACTTTTAAAGCCAATGTGTTATGTGCAAGTGACGAGTACACCTATATGTGAACTCTAAGTGTATGTGTATGCTATATGTGCATGGGATAATTATGGGATAGGAGCATCATGAGTAAATAAATACTAAGTATTAAATTAAATATTATGTTAGAGTTTGAGGAGCTTTAGAAGTACAAGGGCTATGTGAATTAGGAGCAAAGGAACCACAAGGTGAGTAAACTCTATATTCCTGCTTCCAGTGTGAGTAAACACTATATTTGTGCTACAAGCATGAGTAACAATATGTTTTGTTACAAATATATGATATCATGTTATATGAGCATTTGACATTCTTGAAACCCAAGTTCATCCCATTCTAAAATGAATTTCTATGATTTCCTTATTAAGCTTAGGTTGCCAAAGGACAATTGGTCCAAACCATTTTTGTTTATCCAATGATAATTCCTTTGTGATTATTGTCCTAACTTATATACTTTCTAGAATTACACTATTCTTATATTTTTTGTTCAAACCAATAAACTGCTACTGCTATTAGGATACATGTTATTAATGGCTTAAATGTTATTGTTATATATGATTACCATTAGCTATTGCTATGGTACCTTTAACCTTTTTTTATGCAGAAATCCTTATACCAATGCGAGTAATCATCGGCTATGTGCTCTTCATACCGATGCGAGTAATCATCGGCTATATGATCCTTGTACCGAGGTGAGTAATTATTGGCTATATGTTTGAGTGATTATGGCAATAGCCTTCCCTCTATGTGTTATATGTTCAAATGATTATGGCAATAGCCTTCACTCTATGTGTTCAAGTGATTATGGTAGTAGCCTTCACTCTTTGTATTATAAGTGTGATTTCTGCAAACCTTTTTAAACTGCAAACTATGAATCATGAACTATAAGTTATGAGCTATGAGCCCTTTCTAAGGGATATATATTATTGTACAATCCCTATTGTTTACTCATTGAGATCATCTATCTCACCCTTTTTCCTTGTGTGGTTCCAAGTGAGCATTATGAGGAGGTAAGGTGATGGCTCAAGCATCCTACTTCACTTAGGGAGTTCCTTGTCCAAGAAAATTAGTTTAATATGTCATTAAGAGTTATCCTTAGATGCTCCGGTAATATTCATTTTTGGATGTTTATTTTGAAATGTTATCCTTTGAGGTTTTAATTGAATTCTAAATATTATTTCCTTATGGATTATGTTTAAAGTATATTTTAATTATGCTTCTTCAACTTAAGGTTTTCAAAAAAAAAAAAAGGGTTTATTTAAGTTGATGTAAGAGGGTTTTTTTGGTACGATCCTAGGCAGTATTTGTATAAGTATAAGTGGGTTCTACAGACGTGAGTGACCTTATATCTCCCCATGTTCTAGGACCATCAAATCTCTAAAGTTGGGATGTGACAAAGGTGGTATCAGAGCCATAGTTTCTTTTTAAAAAGTTTAGTTTAGACTTGTCTATGTATTGGGTTAATTAAGTAAAATCCTAGAGCATAGGAATTTTCCTGTCTTATCACTTGCAGTCATCGCTAGTATAGTTCTGTGAAATCCCAATAAGTTATAGTACTCTTTTATTATTGTTTTTTTTGTATGCTTTATGATTCTTTTTTAGATGACCGAGAAGATTATCCCTGCTCGAGGAACGTGACCTAGTGCATTACGTGTGGCCTACAAGAGGACATGGAGGGAGATGTTCGAGAAGGCTATACCTGTGATCCACCTAAAGAAAGAAAGGGCTCTTGATGAGGAAGACCCCATGGAGTGTCTAAGTTACAAATGGATTCAGAGTAAGATGCAAAGGTTTGAGAAAGACTATTCAAAACTAATGGAAGAAAGTTAGTGTCTTAAATCCCTAATGTATTCTTTGACAAGGGACGTGGAGAAGCAGCATAAGGCCGAGAGAGCTGAGCATGCTGAATGTGAACAAGAGAGTAAGCATAAAGGCAAGGGTCACAGAGGCTAGCATAGAGGGGGAGGAGGAGGTTCAAGAAAGGAATCCTCACTTAAAACTTCAACACCTGGAAAGAACAATGGTCAATTAAAGCAACTTCATGTTGATGGCCATTATGGTAAGAAGCATTCTGAAATTTGCTAGAAAGCCTTTGGTGCATGTCTCAGATGTGGTCAAGTGGGGCATTTCTGCAAGGACTGCCCCCAAAAGGGAATTTTGGGAAATGCGACCTCGACACCTCCATCACCTGGACCATCGCATCCTCAAGAGCAAGGAGCCAAGGATAAGAGACACAATTGAGATTTCCTTTAATAGTAGGTAACTATTAGACTAGTGGCATAGGACTTATATGACATGAATGATATTATATGACTAATTAGCTATTTGACTTGGGTTTGATCTTCTATTACTTAAGAGATGATTAACTTTAAATATGATAGGAGAGCTCATTATGCTATAGGTTATGTGTTACATGACTAGGATACATTGTACGTGCTATGATATATGATACATACTAGGTGATATGTGTCCTGTGATGTGATATTATATGATGGGTGCTCATGTTAAAGGCATGCTAAGTATGATAATTTGATAGTGGGGTTAAGTGGATTAGAAGGAGAAGTGGAGTAAGTATTGATCCAATTAGATTAATGACTGATAGGTATAATGTTGTGAAGTATGAAATGCTTACATGTAATAATGGTTTGATATAAGAAATGTATGGAGTTATTAAATTATAATTGTGATTGAGGCCAAAAGAGGAGAATTGATATTTAGTAATGATCAATAGGAGAATGAAACAAATCAGTTACATTACATATACATAAGTTTACAATATGAGGTAGGTGAAGTATATGTTTGAGGATTATGAGGTAGACATTGATGGATGAAAACTTCCTATGGAGTTGTTAGAACTTGGTGTCCTAGAATTCGATATGATCATAGTAATGGATTGGCTATATGAGTATGGAGCTTATTCTGACTATAGAGAAAGCAAGCAGAATTTCGAACTAAGGATGGGGAGAGATTTGTGTATCAAGGAGATACTTGTGTCTAAGGTCCACTAATGTAATCATAGAAGGAATGAGTATACTTAGGAAGCTGAGGAAGGGATGCAGCAGAAGTATCCCTAATTTTTGAGAACATGGGAGTAAGTATTAAAATTTGAGGATGAATTTATTTTAGGAGGGGGAGACATAAAAGGATAAGTATTCTTAAACTTGTAATGATGATAAAAGGATAAGTATGATGCTACATAGTTTTGAAAATTTAAAAGTTTTAAATATACCTGAAAGGGATTTATGTTCTTTGGATGAGAAATGTTTAAAGGTGTCGATACTATAATGTTCAATTGAGGTTACTGGAAAAATTTTGGTAGTGATCCTTAGTACGGAAAAAATTTTTATTGAGATAACCTTGAATGGCATAGATTTGGAAAGATATAAGAGTTGTATAAAGATTTCATTTAAAGGCAATTGTATCTGAAGGTTTATTATTTTAATATGATTAAGTTAAATGATTAAGAATGTGAAATATAGCAAGATGTAAGTGGAAAATCTAAAGTTAGATGATATTACGAGCTAAATGTATAAAATTTCAAGGCATTAGGTAATTAAATCATGATAATGATGTATATATTATATAGAAAGAGAGTAAGTCTGAAATAGTTATGAGAAATTTATTTAGGATCATAAATTAATAGAATGCAAGTTTGTTTGGGATATGATATAGGAATGTTTGTTAAGTTTAAATATGTTTTAATTGATGAATGATGGGAGTGTAAAAATCCTAATGTTAGTAAGGTATTAAACATGAAAATATTTATTGAGGTTATAATAGATTAAGTAATAATTATTAATATGGAAAGTGAATTATCAAATATCAATTGGAGTTATTAATTTGGAATTTTCTGTTGGATTCTTATATGACTAATGTGATAAATAATGAATGGAAGTGGTGATCAAGATATTAGTATAGATGTTAATAATAGTAGAGATATAAGGAAAAACAATGCTTGGGATTATATTTGATTAAAGGTGAAATTAAAGGTTCTATTACTTCATTTTTGAGGTTAAGGGGATAAAAAAATTGTTAAGGATTAGTTTTAAGATTTGCTTGAACAAGAGATTAACATAAGCATAGCTTAAGTTGAAAGCTTATCAATATGATTCTTTTTGATAAATTGTGACTATGTGTCTGACCGTATTCGATATGTTAATTATAGTTAAATATTATGTTTGAGTGGCACAGCAAAAGCATAGCAGAGAAGTTAACTAAGTGTGTTGTGCTATTAGATTTGGAAATTTGAAGACGAATTTCTTTTAACAGGGAAAGAATGTAACAACCCACATCTACCCCAGGAGTTTTTGTGACAAATTATTTGAATTTAGGGTTATTCTGACAAATTGTGTGATTTTATGAAAATTCATGTGTGTTGTGATTTATGAGTATGTGGCATATTAAATTAATTTTAATGTGCCTAATATGAATTATTATTATGAAATAAATGATTTGAATAAAATGCATTAGCATAAAATAATTTATTTTTCGTAAAATGAATTTTCATGTAAAAAGGTGATTTTTAAGCATAAAATAATTTTATGAGTATTTTTAAAATATTTTAAATAAATGTTTTTGGGAAAATTTTAATGAAAATAATAAGAAAAATATTTTATTTTTAATTACCCATAATCGGCCCCTAAATTAAATAAAAAGCCCAAATACCCAAAATCCCACTACACTAAAACACTCCTAACGTAGCTCATTAAGGGTAAACTTAGAAATTGTACCCTAAACCCTAATATATAATGAAAATTTCAGCCAGCACTCTCATTCCAGCAGTGATCACTCCATTTTTTTGTATCTTGGTAGAAAAATTCTCTCAAAATATTTTTCTCCACCGAAATTAAGAAAACACCTTTCCGATTCGCGATTTCTTGACCGTAATCATAAGTTTTTCTTCTCTTTCAATTTCTAAACTGATTTCTATAAAATAAATTATGAAAAAATTATTTTGAACTGGTTGATTACTAATTTTTTATATTTAATTCTGTTTGGGTGAGTTTTTGGGAGAGAAAATCTATTTTCTACTGAAAACACAATTCTTTCCGCGAGATTTCTCCAAAGGTGAATTCTAAAACTTAAAATCATAATTTTTATGCATAAATATCACTAGTGGAGGGCAATTTGTGCATTGTTGTTTTCTAAACTAATTTTTAATTTGTTTTGATGAAAAATATTGGATTAAATAATATTTTTGCATATTTCTGTGATGACTGGAAAGTTTCAAAAAAATAAAGGAGTTCAAGGTTTTTGTGTTAGAACTTAGAAGTTGGAAAATTCTATTGTTAAATTGATATTTGGCTGCTGATTTGTGTGAGAAAGCATTATAATATGATATTTGTTTTGTTTAGATGAAAAATAATGATTTGAATCATGTGTCTGTATATTGCTGTAATGAATGAAAAGTGTGAAAACTCATGATTTTTCACCTAAGCCTTAAAACTTGGAATTTTTTTGTATAAATACTATCTATGGCTGCCGAATCATATATGGATGTGTTCTAAACTGATATTGCTATGATTGAATGAAAAATAATAGTTTAAACAACCTGTTTACATATTTCTAAAATGACCGAAAAATATTGAAAACAATAAAACTCATGGTTTTGTACTCTATAATTCAAAAGTTGAATTTTTATGTATGAACAACATCAAGTGTGGCCAATTTATATGGATTAAAATTCTAAAATGATTTTTGTTGTATTTACATGAAAAATCTTGGTTCAAACCATGTTTTCACATATTTTTGAAATAGACAGAAAGTGCGAAAAAAAAGAAAATTTAATTCTTCCTTTGGTGATGCATTTGGCCTATCTTAATATTCTTGTCCCAATATTTATAATTTTTATGTGATGTGTTTTGATGATTATTGACATGTATGTATCTATAAGAAATGATAAAATGTCATGTTAGTTGATGGTATGATCTTAGATAAGCTTAAAGGCATTTTAGTATATTTAAGGTATCTTAACCTTATATTATGATTAGAATGCAAATGTGATTGAGAAATATGGAAATAGATGTTATGATGACTTGATAATAAATACATGGTTTTGAGTTGATGAAGTGACAATTGTATAAAAAGGATCATAAGAGTTAAGCATGACACTTGAAAGGTTAATTGTTAAGTGAATTGTATAAAAGTGTAAACTGTATTAAGATGATTGTAAAAGTGAATGGATATTGAGGAAATAATATTGTGATGACCATAGAAAGGTATTGACATGATTGTGATGTATTTTCATGTGAGCCTATAAGGCCTAAGTATGCAAGACTTTTAAAGGCAATGTGTTATATGCAAGTGACGAGTACACCTATATGTGAACTCTAAGTGTATGTGTATGCTATATGTGCATGGGATAATTATGGGATAGGAGCATCATGAGTAAATAAATACTAAGTGTTAAATTAAATATTATGTTAGAGTTTGAGCTACTTTAGAAGTTCAAGGGCTACGTGAATTAGGGGCAAAGGAGCCACAAGGTGAGTAAACTCTATATTCCTGCTTCCAGTGTGAGTAAACATTGTATTCATGTTACAAGCATGAGTAACAATATGTTTTGTTACAAATATATGATATCATGTTGTGTGAGCCTTTGACATTCTTGAAAACCAAGTCCATCCCATTCTAAAATGAATTTCTATGATTTCCTTGTTAAACTCGGGTTGCTAAAGGACAATTGGTCCAAACCATTTTTGTTTATCCAATGATAATTCCTTTGTGATTATTGCCCAAAATTATATTCTTTCTAGAACTACACTATTCTTATATCTTTTGTTCAAACCAATAAACTGCTATTGCCATTGTGATACATATTATTGATGGCTTAAATTTTATTTTTATATATGATTACCCTTAGCTCTTGCTATGGTACCTTTAACCTTTTTTTATGCAGAAATCCTCAAACCGATGCGAGTAATCATTGGCTATGTACTATTTGTACCGATGCGAGTAATCATTGGCTATGTGATCTTCGTACCGATGCGAGTAATTATCGGCTATGTGTTCGAGTGATTATGGCAATAGCCTTCACTCTATGTGTTATATGTTCGAGTGATTATGGCAGTAGCCTTCACTCTATGTGTTCAAGTGATTATGGCAGTAGCCTTCACTCTATGTGTTAGAAGTGTGATTTCTGTAAACCTTTCTAAACTACAAACTATGAATCATGAACTATAAGTTATGAGCTATGAGCCCTTTCTAAGGGATATGTGTTATTGTACAATAGCTTTTATTTACTCATTGAGATCATCTATCTCACCCTTTTTCCTTGTGTGGTTCCAGGTGAGCATTATGAGGAGGCAAGGTGATGGCTTAAGCATCCTACTTTGCTTGGGGAATTCCTTGTCCAAGAAAATTAGTTTAATATGTCATGAAGAGTTATTCTTAGACGCTCCTGGAATATTCATTTTTGGATGTTTATTTTGAAATGTTATCCTTTGAAGTTTTAATTGAATTATAAATATTATTTACTTATGAATTATGTTTAAAGTATATTTTAATTATGCTTTTCCAACTTAAGGTTTTAAAGAAAAAAAGGGTTTATTTAAATTAATGTAAGAGGGTTTTTTTGGTACGATCCTAGGCAGTATTTGTATAAGTATAAATGGGTTCTACGGATGTGGGTGACCTTATGTCTCCCCATGTTCTAGGACTGTCATGTCTCCAAAGTTGGGATGTGACACTAGGTAGCTTCTACTATCAATTTTTCTCTTGCAACTCACTTACATTATCTTAATTAAAGTTTTTAATTTAGTTTACTTACTTTAGTTTAAATATTACTCAAACTTTTGATCAACTAGGTACTTGAACCTTATCTCTAGTGGAAGGATAACTCACTCACTACTGTATTACTTGTGCGATCTGTACATTTGCAGATTACGCATCAAGTTTTTGGTGCCATTGCCAGGGAAAAACGGTTTTCAATATTAGGAATATAATTGAGATTGTTGATTTAGTTTTTATTTTCTTATTTTTGAATATTTATTTTTGGTTGTTTGCCATCATTTTAGGTACTTTTCTTTGTTTATGACTAAAGTTAGTTCCTCCAATCTACTTGAATTCAATCCAGAACTAGAGAGAACCTTGAGATGAAAACGAAAGGAGGAACAAGAATTAGCTTTAGTGGAAGGGGTTATAGACCTGGAAGACATAAAAGAACAAAAGGAGGAAGGAGAGATGGCTGAACCACCATGGACAATGAAAGATTATGCTAGGCCCACTCTCAATGGGGCTGACTCAAGCATACGGAGGCTAGCAGTTGCTAGAAATAACTTTGAACTCAAGCCTGGCATCATTCAAATGGTGCAGCAAACTTGCCAATTCGATGGCTTCCTAGATGAAAATCCTGACGCTTATCTGGAAAATTTCCTGGAGATATGTGACACTTTTAAAATCAATGGAGTGTCAGATGATGTGATTAGATTAAAGTTGTTCCCATTCTCACTGAAGGAGCGACCTAAGAAGTGGTTGAAGTCTTTCCCCACTGACACTTTCACCACATGGGGGCAGTTGGCAAAAAAATTTTTAGAAAAATACTTCCCTCCATCCAAGACCGCTAAGTTGAGGAATGATATCTCTTATTTTCTTCAGCAGGATAGTGAGACCCTCTATGATGCATGGGAGAGATTTAAAGATTTATTGAGAAGATGTCCACATCATGGTATTCCATTATAGCTTTAAATTCAAACCTTTTACAATGGGTTGAACTATACAAGTAAATAAGCCATTAATGCAGCAGCTAGGGGCTCTATAAATAACAAGACTCCTAAGGAAGCAAGAGACTTAGTGGAAGATATGTCTTTGACTAACTATCAATGGCAAAATCTAAGGGAGCAAAGGAAGCTAAAAGTAGCTGGTACTCATTAAGTTGATCCTGTAATTACTTTGACAGCCCAACTGGAAGTTATAAGTAAAAAGATTGACGCTTTAGCAGCTGGTTCATCGAGGCAATAGCAGGTTATGTTTTGTGATCTATATGGGGGAGGACATTCCAGCCAAGAGTGGGAGAGTGGTAACATGTTTACTAAACTAGAGTAGGTGGACTATGTAGGGGTTGTGAATAGAAACCAGTAGCAGAATAACCCATATAGTAATACCTATAATCTGGGGTGGAGAAATCATCCTAATTTCTCATAGGGTAATCAGAATAATCCAAGAACTTTCCCTGGATTTCAGCAGCCTTCACAGTCACAAGCTCCTCCACTTCCTAGAAGAAGCTCTTTAGAGAAAACCATAATGAAATTCATTGAGTCTAATGAGTAAAGACATAAGGATACTGAGACAGCACTCTGAAACCAGCAAACCTCCATTCATAACTTGGAGAATCAGATGGGACAATTTGTCAAGCTACTTAGTGAAAGGCAACATAGGAGTTTGCCTAGCAACACTGAGGCAAATATGAGGGAGCAACTTAAGGCAATTAGCTTGAGAAGGGGCAAGAGTTTAGAAGATGTTGAGAAGCATAAAGTGATGGTACAAGTTGAGGATGATGAGGCAAATGGAAAGAAGAGTAAAGAAGAGGAAGTAGTCAAGCCTACACCTATGGTTCTAGAGTATAAGCCTCGCATTTCTTATTCGGAGAGGTTGAGAAAAAATCAGACAGATGCTCAATATGGTAAGTTCTTAGAACTCTTAAAGCAATTACATATCAACATTCCTTTAGTAGATGCTCTTTTACAGATGCCAAAAGTATGCAAAATTTTTGAAAGAATTGCTGACCAAAAAGAGAAAGCTGGAGGAAGTATCCATGATCCAATTATCAGAGGAGAGCTCAGTGGTTATGTGGAAACTACTAGAAAAACTTAAGGACCCAGGGAGTTTACTATCCCTTGCTTGTTAGGTAGTTTACAAATTGATAGAACTTTAGTAGACCTTAGGGCTAGTGTCAGCATTATACCCTATAAGGTTTCCAAGAAATTGGGTTTGCGAGAACCAAAACCAACACATCTGAGTATTCAATTGGTGGACAAGTCCGTTATAAACCCTAAGGGTATCATTAAGGATGTGTTGGATATGGATAACAATTTTGAGAACTCACTCATCTTAGGTAGACCTTTCCTAGCCGTAGCTAGGGCCATCGTTGATATCAATAATGGTAGGTTGACACTTCAAATGGGTGAGGAATAGATCATCTTCCAAATTCCTAAAATATCTCATCACACACTCACACTAGATAATGTTTATTCTTTTGAAAACATAGTTAAGCATGGAATAGTGAATCATATGATTGATGTTCTTCAAAAGAAATCTTCGGAGTGTGATGTTTTGCAGGAAATTGAGAAGGACAAAGTTCCTGGTATTGATGGGCCTTTGGTTCATATTGAAGCCAAGAAAATAGAGGAGGCATCTGTGGGAAGAAAAATGAAGACATTTAAGTTCAGACTAAGTAAGCAAATCAAAAGAAAATAGAAGTCTCTAGCAGATGTTCAGGTTTGTTTATTGAACTCTAAAGCTCTGAATTTTCTTCAGAAGCTAAAACCTAAATGTTGTGGACCCTTCAAGATTGAGAAATTCTTTGCATGTGAGTTAAGTGAGATACTTTAACCTAAAAAGGGTAAATTTCAAAATCATGCAAGAAAAATTTCAACTTTTTGAGGGGGGTTAAGCAATCACCCTGAACGTCCAGCTAAGACGACATTAAAGAAGCGCTAGGTGGGAGGCAACCCACCAATTTAAGTATTTTAGTTTATTTTTATTTTTATTTTTATTTGTCATAGTTTTAATTTTTTTCTTTGCTTGGTGGTGTTGGTTTTTATGTTCGAGCAAGTCTGTTGAGAAGAGAGATTGAAATTTTGATCAAGTGTTATGGGGTAGGTGACATGCCTAGCAACATGGGTGTATCGTTAAGTGTGTAATTACTTTTGATGTCTAGAAGCTATGACATGCCCAATGACATGGGCATATTAATGGTCATGTCATTTAAGCAATCTGGCAGTAGCTTCTACATGCCCAACGATATGGCCGTGTTAACGACCATATCATTTAAGCAATCTGGCAGTAGCTACAACACGCCTAGTGACATGGGCGTGTCAGTGTCCATGCCATTTATTTGAAAATTCAAAACAAAAATTCTAGAAAGGTGACACGCTCATCAACACTAGCGTGTCAGTGCATATGTTGACAGGTTTTAAACCTAACCCTACCCATCTTAAACTCAATTCTTTCTCATTCTCTCTCAAATCTACATAGATTTCCCTCAAATTTCTTCCATCCTCACACTTAAAATCTCACCCCTGATCATTTTAAAGGGATTTTTGATGCTCAATAAGTGATTTCCAATGGATAATATTGTGTTTTGGGCTTGCAATTTTTAGATTTCTCAACACTACTTTCCAGGTTTGAACTCTACAGTCTTTTCTCTTGATTTCTATACAAGTTTTAAGGTTTTAATCATGGGGTTTTGATGAATTTATGCTTTAATCATAAACATATTGCAATATGTTTGTGTTTTGGCTTGTATTTAGGTTTAAACGCTATCTATTTTCTTTTAAATTTTATTGTGGGTTAGTATGTGACTGTGCGTAATTCTATTTTTGTGAATCCATTGTCATTCTCTTGGGTTTATGTCACTATGGTTATGCAATTCACTATTATTATCTGTTGATATGTTTGTTGGATTGAGTTGCTTGCCTAGGTACCGAACTTTTGGCATGATCCATGCTATGCCATTATCTTATCGAAATTTTGATAATTCTAACATCATTGTATTGACATTGGTTTTGTTTTGAGTTTTTATTGTTGGTTTTGCAGAATATGAGTTCACGCAAGAGACCATGTGCTGGACGGGGCAAGACTGTGCCCACCAAGATGCCAGGGGGGAAGGTAGTTCAAGCCAACCTGCAGCTGCCGCATCCATCACATTTATAAAGGATCACAAATGCCTCAAGTTTACAAAAGAGGAGAATAGGAAGCAGTTTGTATTATTGGCAAACAAGAATTATTTTCTAACACAGGTTTTACATTGGGAGGCTTTGAACCAAAAGGGTCTTGTTGATGAGATTCGAGGTTTGATACACCAACCAGGTTGGTAATAGTTCTTTGCCATTAATGAGGTGACATATAAGGAATTAACACTGGAATTCTACCATACATTCCAATATGCGAAGACAAAACTTTCTTGGTCTGAGACTACTATGAGATTTAGATTGGGTGGCAAACCATTTCACTTGAGCATTAATCAGCTCGGAGTACGGTTAGGATTATATACTGAGGAGGAGGTGGGGACTAATGCATATAGGCAGGCAGAGGTTAATTTTCCTAAATATAATGTTTTTCCTGCTAGAGTTTAGGAGCGATTTGCCTCGAGAGTAGGCCAGTATGTTCCTAAAGTGTCCAAGGCATTGAACTTCACATCTTTTACTCATCGAGTGGTGCACAACCAACTGGCACACACTGTTGCTGCCCAATAACATAGCACAAGAGTTATTGGATTACAAGATTTTTTCTTTTTGAAGTGTATGGTTGATGGGGTTCGGTGTAATGTTGATTTCACCTACTTTTTCCATAAGCAATCGAAGAAGGGATCGGCTGATTGCTTGTATGGTGGGATGTATATCACCAAGCTGGCTCGAGCATTAGGTGTGTTGGACGAGTGCCAGCCTATGATAGTGGATGGGAACCATAAGCTGCTTAGTATGGATACTTTGAAGAGGCTAGAACTGATGGGGACTATCGAGCCACAGGCACCACTTGCTACTACTTCTGCTGCAGTTCCTCTAGTTCCCAGTTCTGATGCGCCTCAACCTCAGCTGACCAATATTCTTGATGTGGTACCCACTTCTGGTGCACCATAGTCTGCACCTATTGATGTTCCCTCTAGTTTGGCTGGAGCCTCTGTTCCAGCATATTTTCAGATGCTTGCTTTCAGAGATTAGGGCCATACCATCGGCACTATTCAAGATGACGATAGAAAACCTATAGAGTTTGAGTGCCAGATTTGTCAGATTGAGAGCAAGTTAGGGAATTTGGAGATTGATTAGCGGCATATGCAGGTTGCTTTCCATGACATGCGATAGTCCATGGAGCAACATCAGGCCTCTGTTCCGCCAACCCTTGATTATGAGCGAGCACAGCAGACATGGCTTCAGGAGTCCATGTTAGAATTCTAGAAATCTTAGGGGTTTTAGCCACAGCATCCACCATCTCCACCATACTAGCCACCATAACATGTTGATGTCTCTGATGATGTTGATGGAGACGATGATGAGATGGACGAGTAGTACTCTCTCTCTCTCTCTCTCTATATATATATATATATATATATATATATATATATATATATATATTTATATATATTATCCTTTTCTTTTCTTCGTTCTTTTCTTTATTTTTATTTTATTTTGGATTACTGTACTCTACATATTATCTCTCGTATTTTTATTTTTCTTTTATTTTGTTTTTATTTTTACTTTTATCGATCTTCACATTTTGTTTAGTGCAGTCTCTCTTGGTTTGTAGCTAAAATTGACACAACAAGGCCACCAATCTAGCATCTATTCATTTTAATTCATGGCAATGTCAGGGCAGTTTTCTCTTTCTCCTTTTTCTTCTCTTTGAATTCAACACATTGAGGATAATGTGTAAATTAAGTGTGGGGAAGGGGTATTCATTTATTTATTTGTTTATTTATTTATTCTTATTGCCTTGTTTTGTTTCAAGCAAGCTAAATTGTAATAATGGTAAGAATTGGAATGATCCCTCTTTAGCTCATAATTCGATATTTTATCTATATATGACAATTTCTCATTGATGGTTGGCTCAGTTGACTTCATCATTTACTAAGGATTGAGTGTTGTAGTTGTAATTAGGGAATTAAATTAATGAAATATGCATTCCTGGAGTTTGGAACCTTAGTTACATTTTTTTGGCATATGTTGATTCCTTTATGACTTGAGTTAAGATTAGTAAGATACACTGAATATCTTAGGTTCCTTGATGATTTTTCTTGAAAAAAAGTAATAATAATAAATAAATAAATTTTGCATATGGAGCTTTGAAAATTTTTTCCTATTTTGCTAATTTTGACTCTTCAAACAAAAGGAGTTGAAATTATGAATAGTGCTAGTAGCCATTTGGATTTGTGATTCTAGTTGAGTAACCGGAGGTCGGCATCACAAATGTTTACTTTTGCATCAAAAGGCTAGCATGATGATTCAAACAAGTCAGGCTCCTTAAATAAATAAATAAAAAAAGGAGGTGCAATTGAATGTTAAAGTTAACAGAAAATCGAGAAAGTAGTCAGGTGCCTAAGAGAAAATCTTTCATTTCTTACTTTTGTTTGGCTTTTGTTTCTTTGGGATTATATCCTTAATCTTTTAACTTGGAATTTAGACTTTAGGATTGTGAGTTTTATCTTTGAGTTTGAGGTTCTTTGATTTGTAGATCCTTTAATTTGATTACTACATTTGAGAATTAGTTTTTGATTATGAAATTCAAGCCTTATTGATTTGAGTATTGTTGACCATTGTGTTTTCTTTTGCTTTAGAGGGTTGTCCATTTTCTAACTATTATCGTGATTTAATTTGCTTGAGGACAAGCAAAAACTCAAGTGTGAGGGAATTTGATAAGTATATAATTGGCTATATTTCACCCCCTGTTTTTAGAGCATTTTATTGTTAAATTAAGTTTAATTTTTTAGTTTAAGTGCTTTTTAGAGTATTTTTAGGAATCTTTTATGTTCTACAATGCCTTGGTCAATTGAGCCAAAAGCGCGGATAAAAATCGAGAAACTGTGCATTTTTTGGACAAAGTTTCAATTGACATGCCCGGTGACATAAGTGTGTCATTGCCCATGTCATTCCCGTATATGAAGAGGGGAAAGCTGCATGTTTAGAGCATCGACATGCCCACCAACATGGGCATGTCACTAGCTATGTCAGGCTAAATTCCAGAGTATAAAAGCATTGTAGTGATAATTAAAGGTGAAGATCAAAGTTTTTTACATTTCAATTCGAAGACTGAAGATTCAAGTTTGGATTATTATTCATCCACTATGGATTATTTGATTTTTCTATCCTTTATCTTCTATTCTTGTTACTTTCTCATTATGAACTAAATTCCTTATACCTAGATATTTGATGAATCCTAGATTACTTTGTGTGGATTGAATGGATTTTTAATCAATTAAATCATTCATTCGAATTGATTTACCTTTATGATTTATATTTGTTATTTCTAATTGTCAATTGCATGCTTGATAATTGGAATTAATTTTCTTGCTAATTGTCTTGAGAAAGCTTAGTTAGAATTGATCACTCATAAAGGTTGAGAATTGATTGGGGTGCTAGAGATAAACCTACAAGATTCTTTGTTTATAGTTCCTTGATTTTAATGTTGTTCTATTTAATTATAAATTGAGAAGAGATTCCTTTTATACTACTTAGTAACTAGTGATTGAATTGCTCGAGAGAGGTTTCAATATAACCTAGTGGAATGCTAATTCAATCCGATATATGATTTAGTTGAGTTTCGTTCATGGAATACATATGGGATCTAGGAGGATTTAAATATCTAGGTAGCTTCTACTATCAATTTTCCTCTTGCAACTCACTTACATTATCTTAATTAAAGTTTTTAATTTAGTTTATTTACTTTAGTTTAAATATTACTCAAACTTTTGATGAACTAGACAATAGTCAATGTTTGAGCTAGTACTTGAACCTTGTCTCCAGTAGAATGATAACTCACTCACTACTGTATTACTTGTGCGATTTGTACACTTGTAGATTACGCATAATTAAGTAAATGCTAAGTATTGAATTATAATGTTATGTTAGAGCTTGTGAAGTATTAAAAGTTCAAGGGCTACAGCAATTAGGAGCTAAGGAACCACAAAATGAGTAAACATTATGTTCATGTTACAAGTATAAGCTATCATATTATGTATACCTTTGAAATTCTTAAAACCCAAGTTCCTTTCTATTCTCTATTATAACTATATGACTTCTTTGTTAAACTTGGGTTGCCAAAGGACAATTAGTCCAAAACCATTTTGATTATTCTATGATAAGAAAGAACCTTTGTGATTGTTGTCTTACCTAATATTCTTTTTAGAAGCACACTACAATTTATCTTTTGTTCAATAAGTTAAACTGCTATTACTAATGTGCTACACGTTATTGCTTTTTTAAGTGCTATTGTTATAAGTGATTATCATTTGCTCTAGCTATGGTACCCATGATCCTGTTATGTAGAAATCCTCATGCTGATGTAGGTAATTATCAAAACCTATGCACATGGTCTTAACCCAATGGACAAGGCCATAGTATCCACCTCAGTTAGAAAGGGTGGTTCTAGCCATGGGGCCTGATCAGTTTCACGACTCTTTACAAGTTACAAGTTGAGAGTTGGAATTTGGCTTGAGGCCACCTCTCCTTAGTGTATGCGAGTGAATTAAGCAAGGTCTTCACTCAAAAGTAATAAGTATGACTTCTACGAACCTTATTAAATTGCATACTATGAGTCATGAATTACAAGTCATGATCTATGAGTTATAAGCTATGAGCCCTTTCTAAGGGATATGTGTTATTGTATAAGCTATATTGTTTACTCATTGAGATCATCTATCTCACCCCTTTTCTTTGTGTGGTTCCAGGTGAGCATTATGAGGAGGCAAGGTGATGGCTCAAGTAATCTCCTCCGCTTGGGGAATATCTTTGTCCAAGTTTATTAGCATACTGTGATTGAAGAGTCTTTTTAGATGCTCTAGGAGATTCATTTTTAGAATATTATTTATTTGATAATTTATATGGAGTCCTAAATATTCTTTTCATATGGATTTTATCTAAAAGTATTTTCTCTAAATTATGCTTCCGCTGGTTAAAGTTTCCTTATTATTGGATAACTAAGTTAATGCATCAGGTTTTGGTAAGATCCTAGGCAATGTTATTTTATACATGAGTGGGTTCTAGGAGCGTGGGTGACCTTATGTCTCCTCATGTTCTAGGACTATCATATCTCTAGAAATTGGGATGTGACAGTTTCCTATTTGGAAGTATAGGATTTGCTAAATTAGTAGGATTACCATTTTAATCAAAGACCAAATCATTATGGTAGCTATATAATTACATAAGTTATTAATCTTGTTATTTTTTGCATTTTGATAACATGAAATTGACAATTACTTTTGCGAATATATTTGATCCTTTTAGGCTCACAGGGCCTAAATCTATGGACTAGTTTTGATAACCTTAAAATAGTCTTTGCATTAGAGTACATAGTATATGTATTCAACTTGATTTGTTCTTAGTCTTTTAGAGAAAAGACTACTCCAAAGGAACATATCACTCTAAGTTCAATGGAAACAAAATATTGGATGAGGTTGATGTTAAATGGTTGTTTTATAAGTCAAGGGTTGCAAAACAACATATGAGTATAACAAGACTCCAAGTAATTATGCATCATCTATAAAAGTTGTATGATGGACATAAATATAGTAATTAATATGAAATATTAAGCCAGTTATTTTGTTTGAATATGAAGAAAATTATAAAGAAAGAAATATGAAAAGAAAAGAATGAAAAAAGGAAAGTAAAAGAGATTGTAAAGGAAAAAAGAAGAAAGCATTTCTTCTTGATCTTCATAACTTTATTTTTCTTTGTTTTCTCCATATTTTTCATTCTTGCTCTTATTCTTACTATTCAACTAGAGTAATAAGAAATTAGAGAAAAAAATCAAAGAAGAAAATGTTTCATCTTTTAATTTCTTGTTCTTCTATTTCTCTATCTTGTATTCTTTGTGAAAGAATTTGAATTGTGAGAAACCTCTTTTATTTTTTATTAATTTTAAATTAAACTAAATTTGGAATTATCTTCATATGATGATTAAATTCACTAAACAACTGGAGAGTTTAGATGTTTTGATGAATAATAATTTTCAAATAGTTTAATTCTTCCAAATTTCCATTAGATGGAAAATGCACTTTAAGGTAATAGAAAAGTTTCTATTATAAATTCTAAAAGGGAAATTGCAAGGGACAAGTCCATAGATAATGCTATAGTTGACATAAGAAAATGTTTCTATTGTCAATATTATGAATATTGGAAAAGTAATTTTTCTAAGTATTGTGAATATTAAAGGACAAGAAGAAGGATAGACCTTGTGAAGGTAAATCTATCTCTTGTTACTATATTCCAATGATTCATATAGTTCATCTATTGTTAGGATTCATGATATAGGTGCTTCTGTGCCATATGTATGATCAGAGTAAGCAATGGAAGCATGGAGTTAAATGAAGTGATTTTGAAAAATCTAAGGGGGCAAAGAGAGCTTTTAAAATACTTAATGTTGATTTTACAAATCATATTTTGTATGTCTTGTATATACTTAATGATGATTTTAAAATCATGTTTTAGAAATCATGTATATATTTCATTCTTAAGCTACATTATTCTATAACTTCAAGAAATTGTGAATTCCGTTACTAGAAAAATGTTTGCATAGTTTATTATGGTAATAAACTTAAGAGTATGAATCATATGTTTGATGTATTTTTATTAAATTAAAAATAACAAAACAATTCCAAATGCTTTTATGATAATTCCATAAAGAACACTAATCTAAAACCACTATGATTTCTTTGATTAGTTTGTTTAGCTAAAGATAAGACAACTTAGTTGGATAATATATGTCGCTACCTGTCAGGGTGTGAACTCGTTTCAACTTAGAATTCTAGTATCTAATGCAAAAACAATTAGATCACCTTTTGTTGGACAAAAGGATAGAAATTAAAGAAGTTTTAGAATTTATGCATACAGATGCATCAAAACCATTTATGAAATTATTAGTGGGAGTTTTTCCTAATTCATTGTATTTACCTATATATATGATATTGATCAAGTCAGAAAAAGGCAAATAAAATGAATTGTTCATTTGAATTTTTGAAACGTTCAAGAAATTTAAAATGAAAAGGAAAATAAATATTAAGGGTATTTCATGCCAAAAGGGAAAAAGTTTCATAACCCTTTGATTTGATCGAAGTAGGGAGAACTTGACTACCAATTTTTTAGGAATTTCCTAAATATAAAATTAGTATATAATCATAATTCATTTTAGGAAAACCATACGTGATGGTATACTTAAAAGAATAAATTACAACATATATGATATGATGTAATAGATAATGAACTATAAAAGTTTTTGTTTACTTCCTTATGGAAATTTACAAACAATAGCATAATATATTCTTAAATAGAATTTCTCTAAAGTCTATCTAATCCTAATTCATATATGATGTGATGGATAGATATCAAAATTCTTACTCATAATTTGATTTGAGATATATACCTTATTTGATAAGCTGAAGTTAGACAATTGGAAAATAATTCTAATTAAGATAAGGTTTGTTAGATATCTTAAAGGTGGTTCAGGATAGTATTTCTATCTTTTGCATAACAAAGAGTTATTAGCAAAGATGTTATTTCTTGATAAAGCATTTATTTAATAAAGTGACATATTAAGAAAGGTAGAATGATTGCGTGAATGTCATCCAATAATATCTAACAAAATGGTCAAAGTAAAATTCGATCAACCTTGTGAAAAGTCTAAAACTAACTAATTGTTTTATCCTTATAAGTTGTTAAAGGTTTAGTAGAATATCTAATTTTTTTGTAAGATATGATTTCCTTTATATGAATACATAGTAGTTGTATATTTATGATGAAGTACATCATGAGATAGTAAAATATCTAATCTTAAGAAAAATATAATTTCTTTTATATGAATGCACAAAAGTTATACATTCATGATGAAGCAAATATGAGATGATTCTATTATAGCTATAAATGATATAACAATGCATAATGATTATGAGTTTGACATATAGATGTCAACACTAGTTTTCTTTCTTTAGAAAAGAAAACATAATCATAGAATAAATATAAAGGCTTAGAGTCTTAAGAAAATTCCAAAGTATGCAAAACTTTAATGAGTTGTATCATCTCAAGATGAATCCTTAATGTGTAAAAGGATAGTGGGAGTGTCCTCACTTTCTAGTTTTGCACATGGATAACACATTAGTTTGTAAAAGTATTAATATATTTGCATTTGTAGAATGGTTTTACCATTACTTTCTTCATTTAGACTTGAGATAAATATTTACATTCTTGTCAATTCATATCTACAAACATAGATTAAAAAGAATGTTAAATATGTCCAAGATAATATTTGGAAAGGGTGTTTAAGAGTTCAACATGCTAATTCCAGAAGTTTTATTTCTTATAATTTTGATATCCACTTTTTAAGGGTTGATTCCCTAGATACCTAAAGAAAGTATGGCATGGATTCCATATAGTACAACTATAGAAAATCTCAATTATACAAAAGTTGTATAACGAGCCAGACATCGAGAATGTTATTAGTATGACTAATAGATTCTAATCTTATCTAGGATTAAATCATTGGAAATATAATCAAAATTATTCTAAAGTACTTCAGAAGTATTTAAGATTTAATTTTGACAAATGAAGAATGTTGCTACATAAATGATAGAGAGTCTATCATTGAGATTGTTGTTATTTGTGATGAAGAAATAATTTGCTAGAAAAGTTCTAAGCAATTTGTTATTACAAACTTCATTATAGAAGCCATATTTGCTACATAGGATGTTGCAAATAAGAAACTATTTTGGATTCAGCAGTTATGAACTATTTTAAGAGTTTCTCTAGTACATCACGAGTATCTTTTTGTTGTGATAATAATGCAGCCTTAGCTTATAGCAAGGGAACTTGAGTCCTACACTAAAATATAGAATGTTTCAAAAGGTATTAAGTTCTTATCAAATCAATTGTTGGAATAAGGCATTATAGCCTTGCAGAAAATAGTGTTAACCATTAATTTGGTTAATCCATTGACTAATGTCAAAAGTTAGTGATAGTTAAATTTCATCCTAAGAAGATGAGTTTCTGATATTAAGCAGAATGGCTCTAGTGCAAGTGGGAGATCGATAGCAGTATGTGACCTAGGAGCCATATAATAGTTATGTAATAGTAGATATTAATTCCCAATGGCATAATAAATATATTCATAATGTGAAAAGAGTTTCATATTATTGAATATAGTCCTTAAGTATTTGTAAAAGGATCTATTCTCAAGTGTTAAGAATATTAGAGATAGATCGTTATTGTACAAATATGTCAAATATGTTCATGGTCATAGGATTAATGACTGGGCATCATTAATTCTAGAAGACCATCACCTCTATTTGTTATCTATAATCAGTATGTGATACAAATGATTATAGAGGCAGTGAGTCTCATATTGCTTGACATGTGATGTCGATACAAACATGTGGATATTCATAGGATGAATAGTCAAACTGTGACATTAGATGATTATAATATAGGATTTTACTACTTGTCAATTATTTATCATCTAGGTTATAATAGTACATATAATCCTTTGACTTGAGAGATACTATATCTCATACATAGGTAGTTGGAATTTATTACTGCTTACATGAATATACTATTCATGTATAGATATATGGCATGTGATAGTTCTAATTTATTATGTATGGAGGTAAGTGATTGCCAAGATAGAATTCATTACCTCAAGTAAATGAGGTTAAGATCCTATGCTATCTAGTTATTTTTGATAACTAAAGCTCTTGGTCAGGATAGACAGATTCACTAGAAAGAGTTTCTAGTAGGAATCTAATCTCATCAAGAATTAGAACTGAGATAAGGACATAGAATTGAGGCACATTAGGGTTTGACATAAACCATTACCCTAGCTGAGATTGGGATCTTTAATGAAGGGATTCTAATGCATGATAATTTATGATTGATGGTCCATGTGATGTTTAAAGTTATCAACTATAAATATTCATTTCTAATTAGGTAGTTGTGACATGGAATGCTAGCTGTCACTTATGACTTATGGGACTAAATGTGAAGTAGGGATTTCACATTAGTAAAGAAAAATATTTTCTCATTCCCATTGCTAATTAGACATGAACCTAGAAAGTCACACACCCAATAGTGATCACCTTCCAAGTGTAAAAGGTTTACCATAATAATTAATTAAAATGTTTAATTAATTGATTAGTTGTAAAATGATTAAACATGTTATTAAATATACAAGGACCCTAGCAATCTTGATGTCTAATTTATAAAGGTTTCTATTCAATTGAATCTTAATTTGTATATAATACAAATGAGAAAATTTTAATTGAAGTTGATTTAGACTAAATCAAAGACTTAATTTTAAGCTTAGTGAAAACCCTAAACAAATGAGATGTGGCCTAAGCCCATATGTGATATGAAAAGAGGCAATTTAGGGGTTAGAGAAAATTCACTATTCATGAGCCCATGTGATGGGTTTAGGATTAGAGAGTTTTCTACTAAGGTTAAAATTGTAATTACATCTTTTGGCTAATAGAAATGTCTATTTTACCCCTAAAGGATAAAATGGTCATTTCACCATTTGAAGAAGCAAAGTTCAACTTTGCTCCTTCACCTAATAAAGAGCTAAAAGGGTGTAATGGTCTTTTGGTGCAAAGACTTAATGGTTAAGTCTTCTAAAAGATATAAAAACTTTGAGTTTTATGTTGCACGTAAGTGAACATCATTTTTCATATTTGAAGCATTTTAAGAGTGAAGTTGAGGAGAGAAAAGAAAATTAAAGAAAGTGTTTCTTCAATTTTCTTTTAATCTTCAATTCTCTTCTTTATTCATTGTGAAAGAACAAATGCATACAAATTGCAAATGTGTTTAGTTCAAAACAAACCAAAGAGAAACCTTAACATCCTAAAGGTTTTTGAAGGAAAATCTTGAATTAAAATTGGGCAACCAAGAGAGGGATTCAAAAACACCAAAGAAACCAAGGAAACTATCACATCCCAATTTCGGAGACATGACTGTCCAAGAACATGGAGAGACATAGGGTCACCCACACCCATAGAACCCACTCATAAACATATAAACATTGCCTAGGATCTTACCAAAACCTTATACATTAACATAATTATCTAATAATAAGGAAAACTTTGATTAGTGGAAGCATCATATTAAAATACTTTAAATATAATCCATATGAAAAGAACATTTAAGACTCCCAAATAAATTAACACATAAATAATATTCCATAAATGAAACTCCTGAAGCATCTAAAAGACACTTCAAATCACAGTATGCTAATAAATTTGGACAAGGAAATCCCCCAAGCGGAGTAGATTGCTTGAGCTATCAATTTGCCTCCTCATAATGCTCACCTGGAACCATATAAAGAAAAGGGGTGAGATAGATGATCTCAATGAGTAAACAATATAGCTTATACAATAACACATATCCCTTAAAAGGGGCTCATAGGCTCATAGCACAAACTCATAGGTCATGAATCATAATACATGATTCATAGTTCATGGTTCATTATTTGCAATTTAACAAGGTTCACAGAAATCACACTTATTACTTGTGAGTGAAGACGCTTGCTTAATTCACTCATAAGTGAAGACCCTACTTAATTCAGTCAAATACACTAAGGAGAGGTGTCCTCAAGCCAAATTCCAACTCCCAACTTGTAACTTGTAAAGAGTCATAAAACTGATCAGGCCCTATGGCTAGAACTGCCCCTTTTAGCTGAGCTGGATACTATGACCCTATCCATCAGGTTAAGATCATATGCACAGGTTCTAATGATTATCCATAGTGGCATGAGGATTTATGCATAAAAGGTTCATGGGTACCATAGCTAGAGCTAATGGTAATCACTTATAACAATAGCACTTAAGAAAGCAATACCATGTAGTACATTAGTAATAGCAGTTTAACTTATTGAATAAAAGATAATTAATAGTGTGGTTCCACAAAGAATATTAGGTAAGGCGACAATCACAAAAGTTCTTTCTTATCATAGAATAATCAAAATGGCTTCGGACCAATTATCCTTTGGCAACCCAAGCTTAACAAAGAAGTCATATATTTATAATAGAGAATAGAAAGGTACTTGCGTTTCAAGAATCTCAAAGGTTTACATAACATGATAGCTTGTATTTGTAACATGAACATAATGTTTACTCACCTTATGGTTCCTTTACTCTTAGTACTTGTAGCTCTTTGAACTTCTAATACTTCTCAAGTTCTAACATAACATTATAATTCAATGCTTAGCATTTGCTTAATCGTTATGCTATCCTATCCCATAACTACCCTATGTACATATATCATTCACATATACTTGGAGTTACACTTAGAAGTGTACTCATCACTTGCACATAAATGTTGACTTTTAAAGTCTTGCACACTTAGCCTTTATAAGTTCACATGAAATCACATTATAACTCATACTATGACTTTTCTAAAGTCAAACACAATATAGCGTGATCTTAATATCAATTCAATTTAACATTCAACTTAGTATGCTTAACACACTCCATATATATCAACTTAACAAGTAATCGTAAAGAGTCATGCTTATCTCTTTTGACCAAATCATACCATCCATATCATAGTCAATTTAAGATCATTAATTCACTATTAACACATCATAAAACCTAGTTTGTTGTTTTGTCATAGTTTTATCTTATTTTTTATTCTTTTAATTGTTAATTTATAGTTTATTTTTATGATATTATAATGCTTTTAATGTGTTTGTTAAGTTATTTTTGGTTGTAATAATAATTGAAGAAATGGAATATATTTGGGCTAAATCAAAAAACTCAGCAAAACGTTGCATGTTGGATAGCATAACATCGCACGATAGCAAACCTAGTGGCGCCCAGCTACCTCTCCTAGCAGCACCTCGCCAGCGCCCAGCAGCAGCAGCAGTAGCGCCTTGCCAAGCCCAGCAGTGCCCAGCTGTAGAAAGCCTCCTGCAGGCATCCAGCTCTAGCGCCTCTCCTGCAACCTCTAGTGCCCTACTGCAGAGAGCCTCCTTGTAATAACCCACATCTACCCTAGGAGTTTTAGTGACAAATTATTTGAATTTAGTCTTATTGTGACAAATTGTGTGACTGTACGGAAATTCATGTGCGATGTGATTTATGAGTTTGGGGTATGTTAAATTAATTTTAATATGCCTAATATAAATTATTATTGTTAAATAAATGATTTGAATAAAATGCATTAGCATGAAATAATTTATTTTTCGTAAAATAAATTTTCATGTAAAAAGGCGATTTTTAAGCATAAAATAATTTTATGAGTATTTTTAAAATATTTTTAAATAAATGTTTTGGGGGAAATTTTAATGAAAATAATAAGAAAAATATTTTATTTTTAATTACCTATAATCAGCCCTATATTAATTAAAAAGCCCAAATACCCAAAAGCCCACTACACTAAAATCCTCCTAACTTTATTCATTAAGGGTATTAGTGGAAATTTCACCCAAACTCTAGTATATATCGTAAATTTCAGCCAAAATAGAGTTCCAGCAACCATCACCTTAATTTTTCTGTATCTTGGTGGAAAAATCCTCTCAAAATATTCCTCTCTACCGAAATTAAGAAAACACATTTCCGTTTCGCGATTTCTTGACCGTAATTGCAAGTTTTTCTTCTCTTTCAATTTCTAAACTGATTTCTATAAAATAAATTATGGAAAAATTATTTTAAACTAGTTGATTACTAATTTTATAGATTAAATTCTGTTTGGGTGAGTTTTTGGGAGAGAAAATCTATTTTTTGCTGAAAACACAAATCTTTTCGTGAGATTTCTCCAAAGGTGAATTCTATAACTTAAAATCACAATTTTTATGCATAAACATCACTAGAGGGGGGCAATTTGTCGATTGTTATTTTCTAAACTGATTTTTGATTTGTTTTGATGAAAAATATTGGATTAAATAATATTTCTGCATATTTCTATGATGACCGGAAAGTTTCAAAAAACAAAAGAATTCAAGGTTTTTGTGCTAGAACTTAGAAGTTGGAAAATTCTATGATTTCTTGAACATGTGGCTGCTGATTTGTGTATGGATGGATTCTAAACTAATATTTGTTTTGTTTAGATGAAAAATGATGATTTAAATCATGTGTTTATATATTATTGTAATGAACAAAAAGTGTAAAAACTCATGATTTTCACCTAAGTCTTAAAACTTAAAATTTTTTTGTATAAATACTATCTATGGCTGCCGAATCATGTATGGATGTGTTCTAAACTGATATTTGCTAAGACTAAATAAAAAAATAATGGATCAAATAACCTGTGTACATATTTCTGAAATGACCAAAAAATACCAAAAACAAGAAAACTCATGGTTTTGTACTCTATAATTCAAAAGTTGAATTTTTATGTATAAACAACACCAAGTGTGACCAATTCATAGGAATTAAAATTCTAAAATGATTTTTGTTGTGTTTACATGAAAAATCTTGGTTCAAACCATGTTTTTACATATTTTTGAAATAGACGGAAAATGCAAAAAGAAAAAGAATTTAGTTTTTACTTTGGTGATGCATTCGGCCTATATAAATATTTTTGTTCCAATGTTTATAATTTTTATGTGATGTGTTTTGATGATTATTGACATGTATGTATATATAAGAAATGATAAAATTTCTTGTTAGTTGAAGGTATGACCTTAGATAAGCTTAAAGGCATTTTGGTATACTTAAGGTATCTTAATGTTATATTATGATTAGAATGCAAATGTGGTCAAGAAATATGGAACTAGATATTATGATGACTTGATGATGAACACATGGTTTTGAGTTGATGAAATGACAATTGAATAAAAAGGATCATAAGAGTTAAGCATGACACTTGAAAGGTTAATTGTTAAGTTGACATGTATAGAAGTGTAAGGTGTTTTAAGATGATTGTTAAAGTAAATTGATATTGAGGTAATAATATTGTGATGACCTTAAAAAGGTATTGAAATGATTGTAATGTGTTTACATGTGAGCCTATAAGGCCTAAGTATGCAAGACTTTTAAAGTCAACATGTTATGTGCAAGTGACGAGTACACCTATATGTGAACTCTAAGTGTATGTGTATGCTATATGTGTATGGGTAGCTATGGGATAGGAGCATCATGAGTAAATAAATACTAAGTATTAAATTAAATATTATGTTAGAGTTTGAGGAGCTTTAGAAGTGCAAAGGGACTACGTATACTAGGAGCAAAGGAACCCCAAGGTGAGTAAATGCCATGTTCATGTTATAAGTGTGAACAACATTATGTTGTGTTATAAGAATGTGATATGTTGTTATGTAAGCCTTTGTGATCTTTGAAACCCAAGTTTCTTTTATCCAAAAATTTAATTAAGTGATTTCTTTGTAAAACTTAGGTTGCCAAAGGACATTTGGTCCAAAACTATTTTGTTTATCCAATGAGAATTTCTCGTGATTATCACCCAAACTTATATTCTTTCTGGAACTACACTATTCTAATATCTTTTGTTCAAAATAATAAAATGATATTGCTATTGGGATACATGTTATGGATGGCTTAAATGTTATTATTATATATGATTACCATTAGCTTTTGCTATGGTACCTTTAACATTTTTTTTATACAGAAATCCTCATATCAATGCGAGTAATCATCGGCTACGTGTTCCTCATACCAATATGAGTAATCATTGGCTATGTGCTCCTCGTACTGATGCGAGTAATCATTGGCTTTGTGCTCCTCATACTGAAGCGAGTAATCATCGGCTATGTGCTCCTCGTACCGATGCGAGTAATCATCGGTTATGTGCTACTCATACCGATGTGAGTAATCATCGGCTATGTGATCCTTCTACTGATGCGAGTAATTATCAACTATGTGTTTGAGTGATTATGGCAATAGCCTTCACTCTATGTGTTATGTGTTCGAGTGATTATGGAAATAGCCTTCACTCTATGTGTTTGAGTGATTATGGTAGTAGCCTTCACTCTATGTGTTATAAGTGTGATTTCTGTGAACATTTCTAAATTGCAAACTATGAATCATGAACTATAAGTTATGAGCTATGAGCCCTTTCTAAGGGATATGTGTTATTGTACAATCCCTATTGTTTACTCATTGAAATCATCTATCTCACCCTTTTTCCTTATGTGGTTCTAGGTGAGCATTATGAGGAGGCAAGGTGATGGCTCAAGCATCCTACTTCACTTGGGGAATTCCTTGCCCAAGAAAATTAGTTTAATATGTCATAAAGAGTTATCCTTAGACGCCCCGGGAATATTCATTTTTGGATGGTTATTTTGAAATGTTATCCTTCGAGATTTTAGTTGAATTCTAAATATCATTTCCATATGGATTATGTTTAAAGTATATTTTAATTATGCTTCCAAAACTTAAGGTTTAAAAAAAAAGGGTTTATTTAAGTTAATGTAAGAGGTTTTTTTGGTACGATCCTAGGCAGTATTTGTATAAGTATAAGTGGGTTCTACGGACGTAGGTGACCTTATGTCTCCCCATGTTCTAGGACTGTCATGTCTCTAAAGTTGGGATGTGACACTCTTACAGGCCAACAGCTCCCCAGTGCCTAGCTGCCTTCCCCAGCGGCCCGCAACATGACCTCTCAGTAGATTTGGAAGATTATCCAAGATTTTTTAAGAACTCAAAATTATTTTAGTAAAGCATAAACAAAAGAAGAATTTGGTTGTTTTAAATAAGGATGTCTAGAGGAAGAGAATCATCTGGATTTTGGGAAATTTTTGGGAGGATAGTACTTTTTTTTCCAGTTTTCTGTTTTCTTAATTTTAGTTTTGAGATTTCTACATTAAATTAAAATTAGTTCTTGGGGAATTCTTTTGTGAAGATTCAAGAGATTGAATCGGATAAAATGGATTGATTAGCGGGGTCTAGTTCTTATTTATAAATCTTTTAGATTATTGAATTGATACAATTGATTTGATGAATTCTTTTGATTATAATAAGATTATGATGATTTCTTTATTTCCCATGAGCTAATTTCATCCTTGTCTAGGGTTTGTATGATGTGTTCATGATATGGAATTGAATATAATCCCTTTTGATTATTTTATTATTCCTAATTTAGTTGATTGATTGTTATTGAATAATTGCTTAGCTACCAATTATTTGACTTACATTTTGAATGAAGGAATGAGAGTTGAAGTTCAATTCCAGAATTCATTTCTTTAGGATCTTAAAATGAATTAGAAATATAAGTTTTAAGATTATGCTTTAGTTTTTGATATATGATTTGATAGAATGATTTCTATGAATGCAATTGCTAATAGATTGATTTTTATACTTTGAATTATTAGAAACTAAGGTTTTAGCATAATCAATTGGTTATATTCATGAACATATATGATTGATAAACTAAATACAAATCCTAGTCATCCTTCATTCATTACATTTAAACCTATTATATTTTAATTCCCATTTTATTTTAATTTCTTGTTTTGCAATTATTTCTTTTCAAAATCAAATCATTCAAATTCTTTTCGTTTAATTTGTTTTAAATTGAGACAAATATTTTCATTTGTAATTCCTTGAGAGACAAGATCTTGAGTGCTTTCGATATACTACAATTGCCCCGTATACTTGCGGGTTACTTTTTGGATAGCTTATTTTAAGGCAAATAAGTTTTTGGTGTCGTTGCCAGGGACTTGCAAAGCGAATTTGTTTGTTTTATTGTAATTATTTTTGTTTCTAGTTTTTATTTACATTTGTTTTTTTGAGATTTTTATATAAGGGAGAAGATCTTTGGAAGAAGAGCTTACCCTTTTTGTTGATAATATGCATAGTTTAGGTGGAGAAACAAGAAGACTAGAGCCAGACGAAGGCCAAGTTGATCCAATAGATCCTGAAAATATAAGGGTAAAAGACCAAGAAGAACAACCATACATCATGGCACAGGAAAGGAGACCCATAAAGGATTATGCTATGCCAATCATAGGCACCGCAACATCATGCATTAGACTTGATGTGGCTACCCAAAATTATGAGTTGAAGAACATACATTATAACATACTTCCGTCCTTTTATAGAGTGCCAAATGAAGACCCCCTCAATTTCATTAGGGATTTCTACTCCACCATATAGACCTTTCCTCTACAAGGTCTAACTGAAGATCAGTTGTGGATGAGATGCTTTCCTTACACCTTAAAGGACAAAGGTAAATCTTGGCTAATAACACTTACTCTTAATTCATTAACTACTTGGGAGGAGGTGTATAATAAATTCATGGGGAAGTTCTACTCTCACCAAAAGACAACTGATTTGAGATCAAAGATTGCAACCTTCACATAAATGGAATGAGAGCCTTTTCATGAAGCATGGGAAAGGTTCAAGATGTTGCAAATTTAATGCCCACACCATCACTATCCATTGTAATTGCTCAACCAGTTCTTTCATGATGGGCTCACATTCTAGAGCCAGAGCATAGTTGACAATGAAGCTAAAGGGGCAATGGGAGAGATCACTGTTGAGGAAACTTATGAACTTTTTAAGATGCTTAGTGCTAACTCTCAACAGAAAAGTGTGAGAGGGAGAAGAGTTGGAGTTGAAGAAGGAGCTCTGGGGAAAGATGTAGCTATGCAAATAGCTGAGCTCACTAGACAAGTCAAGCTCCTAACCATGAAGGGGAACACACCAATTCAACAACAAGAGATATGTGGAGTTTATGGCATTTTTGGCCAACGTGCTAATGTTTGCCCTTCAAGTTTTGATTCTTTTGCAAGTGATTATGAGCAAGCACAAGCCTTGGATGGTTTCCAACCTAGGATGACAAATGACCCCTTCTCTAACACTTCCAACCAAGGTTGGAGGAACCATCCAAGCTTTTCTTAGAGAAACAACAACCAATAGCAGCAGCAGCCTCAATTTCAAATGTTGCAAAAAGGCCAACAGTTCTAAAGAGAATCATCAAACCAATAACAGCAAAGAAAGCCATCTTTGGAGGATAGCTTGAATGCTTTCATTCACGCTAGCACTAAAATTTAGGAGGCCAATGACAGAAGATTTGGCTCTTTAGAAGCAGTAGTGCAAAATGTAAAAATTCAAGTTAGTCAGATTGCAAATCAGGTGCAATCAAATCAAAAAGGGAAACTTCCTAGCCAACCGGAGCATGTTGAGTCTATCTCAGTTCTTTGGAGTGGTAAGCCAATAAATGATAATGTTAGTGAAGTTTCTAACTGTGCAGTGGAGGAAGAGAAAGAGATGGAGACACCTCTCCATTTAAGTTACACAAAGTGAACGATCCTTATTGACCTCCTATTCGATTTCCAGGCTGTTTAAAAAATAGTAAGCAAGACAAGTAATTTGATGAGCTTTTCACAATGCTATCCAAGGTAAGTATCAATTTGCCCTTACTTGATATGATTAAGAATATGACTGCATATGGAAAATTTTTTAAAGAGCTGAATTCTAAGAAAATGAGGCTAGAGATGGAGGAGAAAGTAGTAGTGTTTGAGGTGATTAATATTATCTTCCAGCAAGAATTACCTCTAAAAGCTAAGGATCCTAGTAGTTTTATCATTGACTTTAGTATAGGCAGTGGTGAAAAAGCTAAAGGCATGTTAGAATTAGGTGCTAGTATTAATTTGATGCCATATGCCTTATTTAAGCAATTGAATATAGGAGAGCTAAAACCCACCAAAATGAGCTTACAATTAGCTGATAAGTCATTGAGATTTCCTAAGGGGATTATAGAAGATGTGCTAGTGCATATAGGAGGGTTGGTAGTGCCTGTTGATTTTGTGGTGTTAGATATGGGAGATGAGTTGTCTAATAGGTCAGAATTGCATATCTTATTAGGTAGACCTTTTATGGCAACTACTAATACTTTGATTGATGTTAAAAATGGGAAATTGACTATGAATGTTCTGGGCCAAACTATCGAATTTTCCATTTTTAATAGATTATCTGTTCCTACCACATCACTTATTAAGGAATGCTCTTCTATTGAATCCATTGATATTGCTGTCAAAGATGTTTTCTCACAAAAATCCTATGATAAAAAAAAATGCTGCAGGTGTCTAAGTTGGTTAAGCTCCAGGAAAAAGCGTATGGGAGCTCTCAAATGCTCAACGATTAAGCCAAATGTCTTCATGATAAAAGCCATGTCCAAAAGTCCCTTGAACCAGGTATGAAAGTACTACTCTATAACTCGTGGTGGCATCATGATCTAGGTAAATCTAAACCCTACTGGAGTGGTCCTTTTATTGTGAATATGGTACATCCCTCTGGAGCAGTAGATTTGTTTAACTTTCATAGAGATAAAATTTTTAGAGTCAATGGTTAGAGAGTTAAACCAAATTTTGAGAGAGTGGAAAAATTTAAGGAATTTAAGGTTCCTTAATATCTTCCAAAACATCCAGCTAAGATGACGTTAAAGAAGTGTTCGATGGGAGGCAGCCCATCATTGTCTTTAAAATTCTGATTTTGTGTTTTACGTAGTCCTATTAATGAAAGTTGTTTCATGTTTTGAGTTGATGTTATGGCATAATTGGTGAATTAAATGTATTGTCTTGTGATTTGAGGAAAATTTTGCTAGCAATCTCAAGTTTTAATGTTTCAAATGTTTTGCACTTGTTATGATCTTAAAATGTTTTTGTTTGTCTTTATTTCATTACGAAGCATGATAGACTTTACCTTACCATGGTGACAATATTTGAGCCTAAACACTTTTTCTTTGTTGCCATATTGTGTGTACCATGTTGATTATGCATCTCTAGAGCTTGCTTAGGTATACTTTTTGAGACCACATATTAATTTCAATTCAAGTATTAAAATGATTAAGGCATTACGTTTCACTCTTTAGCTTAAATGGCCAACATTGAATGTTTATTTCCTTTAGTGAGGCATTTTGAGCCTTGACCTTTTCTTTGGAAACACATAATTTAACTTATCTTTTCACTATAATTTCATCTGTTTTTGTCCCTCATTGAGGTTTTTGAGCATTTGAAAATATTTCTTTGAAAGTTAAGTGCGTTGATATTGCTTGAGGTCAAGCAAAGTTTTTAAGTGTGGGGTAAGAGAACATATTGCCTTGCGGAATATGTTCTTATGTACATCATGATATTATAGACTTTATTTTGCAAAAAAAAATTAAAAAATAAAAAATGAAATAAAATAAAAATAAAAATAAAAAAAATTTAGGGATCCCAATAAAAAAAAAGTTTTTAATAAAGTCTATTATTTTTTGAACATGTGAATTGTATTGCAAGTATGGTTACATAGAATATGGAAAGATTTTGCAATGAGTTTGTGAAGAAATTGGGACATAGTGTCTTTAAGTGTTTCAAGTTGTTATTTGATCTTTGAATGCTTAATAACTCAATGATAAACTTATTTTTCCCTTTTTCCTACCATCACCCTAGCCCCATTATAACCAAATAAAAGACCTTTTGATTGATGCCTTGAATTAAATTAATAGTGGAGATTAGATTAATAAGCAAGTTTATGGTAGTTTGCCTTTAATTTTGGTTTTGAGCAATCATTCTTTGCCAGTTGAGAGAAACACTTAGTTGAGTGTGTGGTCTATCATGTTAGTTTTGTTTGGACATAACTAATTCCTTAGAAGAGGAAACTTGTGCATATATTTGAAGTGTTTTTGCTAAGGTTGTTGCTTTATGAGTACTTAGATTGCTTGATGATTGTTGAGTTATTATTTTATGCCATAATTATTGCTTGAGGATAAGCAGATTTCTAAGTGTGGGGTAGTTGTTTTGTCATAGTTTTATCTTATTTTTGGTTCTTTTAATTGTTAATTTATAGTTTATTTTTATGATTTTATGATGCTTTTATTGTGTTTGTTAAGTTGTTTTCAGTTAAAATAATAATTGAAGAAATGGAAGATATTTGGGCTAAATCATAAAACTCGGCAAAACGTTGCACATTGGATAGCATACCATCATGCGGCAGCAAGCCCAGCGGCACCTAGCAATGCCTCGCTAGCACCTAGCAGCAGTGTTTCGCCAAGCCCAGCAGTGCCCAACTATAAAAGGCCTCTTGCAGGTGCCCAGCCCCAGCACCTTGCTAGTAGCCTCTAGTGCCCTGCTGCAGAGAGCCTTCTGCAAGCCAGCAGCTCCCTAGTGCCTAGCTGCCTTCCCTAGCACCTCACAGCATCACCTCGGAGTAGATTTGGAAGATTATCTAAGATTTTGTAAGATTTTCAACCCTAAATTATTTTAGTAAAGCATAAACAAAAGAAGAAGTTTAGTTGTTTTAAATAGGGATGTCTGGAGGAAGAGAATCATCTAGATTTTGGGGAATTTTTGCGAGGATAGTACTTTTTCTTCCAGTTTTCTATTTTCTTAATTTTTGTTTTGAGATTTCTACACTTAAATTAGAATTTTGTTCTTAGAGAATTCTTATGCGAAGATTCAAGAATTGAATTAGATAAAAAGGATTGATTAGCGTGGTCTAGTTCTTATTTATAAATCTTTTGGATTATTGAATTGATAGAATTGATTTGATGAATTCTTTTGATTATAATAAGATTATGATGATTTCTTTATTTCCCATGAGCTAATTTCATTCTTGTCTAGGGTTTGTATGATGTGTTCATGATATGGAATTGAATATAATCCCTTTTGATTATTTTATTATTCCTAATTGAGTTGATTAATTGTTATTGAATAATTATTTAGCTACCAATTATTTGACTTAGGTTTTGAATGAAGGAACGAGAGTTGAAGTTTAACTCCAAAATTCATTCCTTTAGGATCTTAAAATGAATTAGAAATATGAGTTTTAAGATTATGCTTTAGTTTTTGATATATGATTTCTATGAATGCAATTGCTAATAGATTGATTTTTATCATTTGAATTGTTAGAAACTAAGGTTTTAGCATAATCAATTGGGTATATTCAAGCATAATAATTGAGTATATTCATGAATATATATGATTAATAAACTAAATACAAATCCTAGGCATCCTTCATTCATTACATTTATACCTATTATATTTTAATTCCCATTTTCTTTTAATTTCCTATTTTGCAATTATTTCTTTTCAAAATCAAATCATTCAAATTCTTTTCATTTAATTTGTTTTAAATTGAGACAAATATTTCCATTTGCAATTCCTTGAGAGACACGACCTTGGGTACTTTTGATATACTACAGTTGCCCTGTATACTTATGGATCGCTTTTTGGATAGTTTATTTTGAGGTGAACATTTGCATGTTTCTTAATAATGAACACATATGATCACAACATGGTAGTTAGGGTTAAGAAACCCTTGGTAGGCCGAATTCCTCTAGTCTTGGGTCTAGAGTCACTCCTTCAACTAACATGTAATTTAATTATTTATTATTTATGTACACATGCCAACAATCATTAAAATATATCATACAAAAATTATAGACATTGGGATCAAATTCCTAATGTAGGCTAATTACCCATCTTCATGGAAAACATGAACTTTCTTACTTTTCACACTTTCCATTCTTTATAGTAATATGCAAAAACCTGTTATAAACCAATATTTTTTCATCTAATTATAAGAAAAATCATTTTAGAATATCAATATATAGGAATCAACACCTTTTTGAGTTTTATACACATGAAAATTCCAACTTTTAAGTTTTAGGATGAAAACCATGAATTTTTCTTATTTTTGGTACTTTCCAACCATTACAATAATATATAGAAATATGATTTAAATAAATATTTTTTATCTAAACACAATAAAAATTAATTTAGAATACATTCACAAACAAATTGGCAGCTCCCTCTTGAAAATTGCATGAAAATTCTAATTTTAAGTTTTAGGGTTCACCTTTGGAGGATTCACGAAGAAAGGGTTGTGTTTTCGATTGAAAATCAGTTTCTCCTTCAAATAATTTGCTTGGCCCAAATTATATAGCAATGACATAGTAAATATACAGCCCCAAATAGATTTCTCATAGTTAGTTTCATAAAAATCAAATAATATATTGAAAGGAACGAAAGGTTTGAAAGCATCTTGTGAATTTCAGTTGAGAGAATATTTTTGAGAGAGTTATTTTATAAAAATTCTGATGAATAACATAATGGTGGCTATCTCCTTAGGGTTGGCCAAATTTTAGCTTATATATTTAGGGTTATGGCAAAATTACAAGTTTGCCATTAAAGAGTTAGGTTATGAGTGTTTTGGTGTAGTGGGCTTTTGAGAAATTAGGCCTTTTATTTAATTTATATGCTGATTATAAGTAATTAAAAATAAAATATTTTTCTTATTATTTTCATTAAAATCAGCCCTAAAATATTTATTTAAAAATACTCATAATAATTATTTTATGTTAAAAAATCGCTTTCTGCATGAAAATTTACTTTATGTGAAATAAATTATTTTACGCATATGCACTTCATATAAATTACTTATTCCATAATAATAATTCATATTATGCATATTAGAACTCATCTAACATGCCACATACTCATCAATAACATAACATATGAATTTTCATAAAAGCACACATTTTAACTTAATATCTCTGAATTCAAGTAATTGGTCATGAAAACTCCTAGGGTGGGTGTGGGTTGTTACAGAAACTTAGAGGTGAGTTAGGTGTGGATGATCTAGAGGCTTCACACTTAGGAAGCTCTTTGATAAAGAAAGAAGGAACCTACAAGAGGTAATATGATTACTCTTCCTTCTTCTTTCTATGCATATGTGTTTTACACACAAATTAATTGATTGCTTGAATGGATATTTAGACCCAAATTGGGTAAAGTGAAATTTTAAAATGTTTCAAATTTCACCCCACCACCTTGCTTCCAGTACATTTGGCTTTACCATTCCTTCAAATGAATTATGTCAAGTTAGGGATGTGGAATTCAAAAATGAAATTAAATTTAATAAAGATTGGAAAATTGTTAGACTTGGTTGTAATTGAATAATATAAAGATAAAGTGTGGAAACATAAAAATATGAATAGCTATGAGATTGAAGAAAAGAAGAGTGTGAAACAAAAATTTTTTCCTACTATTCTAAAATTATAAAGAAAGAATTAAAAGAATAGAGGTGAGTTAGGTGTGGATGATCTAGAGGCTTCACACTTAGGAAGCTCTTTGATAAAGAAAGAAGGAACCTACAAGAGGTAATATGATTACTCTTCCTTCTTCTTTCTATGCATATGTGTTTTACACACAAATTAATTGATTGCTTGAATGGATATTTAGACCCAAATTGGGTAAAGTGAAATTTTAAAATGTTTCAAATTTCACCCCACCACCTTGCTTCCAGTACATTTGGCTTTACCATTCCTTCAAATGAATTATGTCAAGTTAGGGATGTGGAATTCAAAAATGAAATTAAATTTAATAAAGATTGGAAAATTGTTAGACTTGGTTGTAATTGAATAATATAAAGATAAAGTGTGGAAACATAAAAATATGAATAGCTATGAGATTGAAGAAAAGAAGAGTGTGAAACAAAAATTTTTTCCTACTATTCTAAAATTATAAAGAAAGAATTAAAAGAATTGCAAAATATGAAAGTTGTAGATTTGTTATATGTAAAATTTTAAATCATTTAGAGTTCATTTGATACATCAAACTAGTGAAAAATTTAGGTTGCCAGAGAAGGGCACATGCAAGAGCAAGATTAATGAGCTATAGTGTTTGGATTAATTTAGGGGGCAAATGAACTTGGTTTACATAATTTGATTTGAAGATCCATATATATGTTAGCTAGGTCTCTTAAAAATTATAGGTTAAAAGAATAAAGCTTGATATGATAAAGACTAGTTTAGTGTGGAATGCCTAGGCTATCCAGAAGAATGTTAATATGAGATTTTCAATTTATTTTGAGGATCTTAGAGACTGAATTAAATAAAGTGTAAAACATAAGAAATATTAATTTATGTATTATCTAGCCTATGTTAATTTGTTTTGCAATTGGATAAAAATATTTTAAGATAGAATCAAGAATGTGGAATAGATTTAGTTTGTCCTTGTACAAAGATAAGGAAAACATTAAAAAGTCACTATAAATTTTGTGGTACAAAAATTAAGCATAATTTTGGATATGCTATACCTTGATATGTACAATTTGATACTAAAAAAGAATTAACTCATTTGGAGTAATATAATATTAAAAAAATTAGAAATAGTGATGTAATGTCAAATTTAGTTAACAAATGATATATGAAAATGTATTATTTTAGTATCACTTTATGTAATTGAAAGAATTCTTTTTGTATAGGATGAAGGATGAATATATTGAATCTTAAGGCCTTTGTATAATATGAATTATTAGAAAAGTGTATGTATATTGAATTTGAAATCATATTGATAATTGAAAATTGTTTGATTTAATCATAAATTGAATAATATGAAGTCAAAATGTGAAAATTGAAAAGGATAGAAATCAAATTCCTTTATAGAATCATTCGGCCTACTATTGAAAGTTAGTGTTGAAAGTATTATAAATTGTGTAATACCTATACATGAAATTAGGATATATTCTTCAAAAGTAATTAAGATTAAGAGTAGTAAAAGTGCTAATGGAAGTAAGATATATTTCAAATGGGTAATGACATTAGATATTTATCAATATGAATTCAAATTATATGATTATAGAATCTAAGGATAAAGGTAAGGGTATTGTTCAAAATTTTATCAAGAAGTCTCACTTTAACTTACTTTAATAGTTAATTAGGAGGTAAGGAGTACAAGGTGAGTACTTAATGTCATAATATAACTTGTGCCATAATTGTCAACACTCATCTCTTAAATTACTTTCCATTGAATCGTATCACATTTCCATATGAAGCATGAATTATGCTATTGATTATTGAGCTATTGAGTATGTTATTTCTTTATGGCATTCTCCTGTATGAGCCCACTTTATATTGAATTGATGATGTGAAAATTGATAGGAATCCCTTTGCACACTGTTATTTATTCCACTGAATTCTTTCATGGATTATACTTGGCTCTTTTCACTGATATTGTAATAAAGCATAAATCCCTTTTTGATATGGGATAATATATCAGACCATGTGTAATTAGTATAAGCTTGCGAGTAGGGCGATAGTACCTAAAAATCTTACATAAGACCTAATTAGTCTTATGCTAGTGACATATATGAGTGAGCAAGACAAGACTTGCCATTCTAATGATTCATTGAGTTATTGAATTATATGTGGGAAGCACACTGCTTCCAAAAATAGATTAATTTCTACTAATGATATTGCTCTTATCTTGAAAGAAAAATTGATATTCCATATTGACAATTTTTTTGTTTAACATCGCATTATTGCTATAAGAGTCACCTTTATTTGTACTCGAATATATTCATGATGTATTATGTTATTATATACTCCCTAAGCTAGGTCTCATTCCCTAGTTATTAAAATTTTTTAGGACTGATGGATGAGACAGCAAGGTAAATTCCAACTCTTGTACTTAGCTTGGAAATTTGCTTTACTATTCTGCATATTTGGATTTTAATTATACAAATTTGATGATCTATAATCTAGAGCTCCATGGTGATCGTGGATTTTAGTATTAGCATAATACAGGACATTATGTGATGTGACATGTATGAGTGAGCAAGGGAAGAGTCATACTGAGTTACTGAATTGTATGTGGGAGGCACACTACTTCAAAAAATTAATTAATTTCTGCTAAAGATAATGCTCCTATCTCAAAAGAAAAATTGATATTCTATATTTACAATTTTTTTTTGTTAACATCGCATTATTGTTATAAGAGTCACCTTTGTTTGTATTCGAATATATTTATGATGTATTATGTTATTATGTACTCACTAAGCTATGCCTCATTCGTTAGTTGTTAAAATTTTTTAGGACTGATGGATGAGATAGGAAGGCAAATTCCAAGTGTTATATTTTTCTTGGAAATTTACTCTGCTATTCTCCATATTTGGATTTTAATTGTACAAATTCAATGATCTATAATATAAAGCTCCATGATGACCGTGGATTTTAGTGTTAGCATAATACTGGATATTATGTAATATGAATTGTATTGCATCATATAACCTTATTTTTGTATTTAAGTAAGTAGTATATGAATAATGATAAGATTAACAAAAAAAGTAAAAATAGAATTACATCAATAATGATATGGTATAAAAATAAATAGAAGTGAGATATGATTTGATAAGATAAATGGTAAACAATATGCAAGCATAACTGATTCCATTGATAAATGAATAATGTGTACAAGTATTTAAAATGATAAGTAAATAGGAAATGATGATATGATAAGGTAATGCAAGCTCTGATCTTGGGATAAGTCTTAATAATGACAAATTCCTTTTGGTAATAAGTTATGTGGGTTCTATGGGATTAGGTGACCTTACGCCTTCCTTACCTTAGGACCATTGCAACTTATAAAAATTTATTGGGTCGTGACAAAGTTGGTATCAAAGCAAAAGTCAAGTCTAGAATAGACTATTATACGATATAAGAATATGACATAAGTAATATCCTGGGGGCATAGGAAATCTTCTCATCATTAAAATCTATCGTTAAGTTAGTTTTGCATTGCTTATATAATATTGCTTATTCATTTACTTCATTGTGTTATAATAGAAAATTTTATGAAATATTATGTGCATAATTAAAGTTATAATTGCAAAAGTCTATAAATACACATCCATGGATTTGATTAGGAAGAAGTTATATGAAAATGGATGATGTAGTGATAAAGGGGAATAAGAATTGTGGAATACTAATGAGTAGTATTTTACAAATGAAGAGATAGTTCATATTGATGGATTATGATGTTCTAGCAATTGAAATTTTTATAATGTTGATATATTCATGATAAAAGGATATTTTATGTTCTTGAGATAATTAAAATTATATCTTGGAGTTATTAGGATGACATATGATAATAAAGTTAATGACATGAGTATTGGTTTGAAATATCAATTGAGTATGAATCATGGAAAATCAATGTATGGCTACTAATGAACTAATGTTTGATGTATGAGATAGGAATGAAGTAAGAGATGATTGTATAGACACTGTAATTATGGAATTATTCAACTGAGGATTATTAATGATTAAGAAATTATTGATTACACAAAAATGGTCATGGATAATGGATGAGATAAGAGTTATGATTCCATTATTAATATACAATATTGTGAACCCTCTATTTTGCACTTGCAAATGACCGACATTTGATTACGAACCCATAGAATTAGACTGGGCTCAAATCGGATAAAAAATGGATGAGAACGGACTGAAAAACTAGCTACGGCAACCCGCAAGACGATTGTGGCAACTCGCAACCAACTGCGATTACCGCAACCTCCACTACAGTTACCACAGACATCCCTACAATAGCCAATTGGCTACCATAGCTGGCCTTGTGGTTACTGCAAAGCTCTTTGCATTTACCGTAGGCTTCAATCAATTGCCGCAGTGTGTTCTGATAGAATCCCACACCAACAAATCACCTTTTTAAGCCTTTACACCCCCTATAAATACCTAGCACCTCATAACAACTTCTATAGATAATTATATGCATCTATACTCTCCCTAAAGCTTTTTAAACCCTATTCCTAAGCTTTCCAATTATTAAAACCGTCTTTCTAATATTCCAAATCTCTAAAACCCTATTCTAAAGCCTCATCCATCACATAAAACCTTATTCATAAGCCCCTCAATCATCTCAAAACCTCATTCATTATCTTTCTAATCACCTCAAACATCATTCATTATCTTCCTAATCATCTCAAACCCCTTTCATAAACTTCCTAATCTCTCTAAACTCAATCTCTAAGTCTCCTAATAAAGAAAAAGGGCAATTCAAGTTCTCTTTTTCAACGAAAATTCTTGGTATTCAAGCAAAGGTGATCCAAAGTCTTTCCTTCAAGAAAAGAGTTTGTGCTATTCAAGAGTCTTTCCAAAAGGAGTGCTCGTGATATTCCCAGGCCAAGGTGGAACTTAGATCCGAAGCCAAGCTCGCTCCCTATGTTCCCTGCCGCCGAAAGCCAAAGGTAAAAGTTCTTTCCTTTTCCTTTTCAATTTCAAGGTCTAAATGTGAAAAGATCTAATTTTTGCTAATTAAAATCTAACCTATTTAACAAATCCCTAAGCCCTTAAAATCAATCAAAACTTAATAACAAAGGCAATGACTTAAAAAACCCCCTTCGCAAGAAGGAAGAACAGCGTGGGGTTTGATTCCCATTCAAAAGGATATGCAGGCTTGTCGTCTCTAAGGTATTTAACTCTGCTAAAATTAATAACTTCTTCTCTCTATCACCTTTTTTACATAGTTTAGGATTAAAATTACTTTTTTTTTAAAAGTTGAAATTTTAATTCTTTTTATTATAATTGTTTTGATACTCTTTTTTTGACTTTAGTTGTTTAGATTATATTTGGAGAATGTGTGCTTTTCCTAGAACCTATAAGGGCAAGAGGAAAGATCCCATATTTTTGATATTTTAACTTGTAATAGTTTTAAGTAGTTTTCATTTATTTTTCATAATTGTCATTATCTCATATTTGTCATGCATTTTATGAGTTATGTTTATTTCATGCAGCATATTATATATGTTCATGCATACATAAAAAATTTCTTTTTTTACAAAAGCTATTTTGTATTCAAGCCAAACTAATTTTTTGTATTGTTTTAATCAAAACCTAGTCCCTGAGCTCTCATTGGTCATTCAAGGACTAGTGCTTTTCCTTAGGATAAATGGTATAATTTTGGAGTCAATCAAATTGGGGTTTTTCCTTTAATTTTCCCAACTAAAATAAACAAAATTAAAGTGGCAACTCTTTTTGCAAATTACAACTTACAAAATATAATTTTCTAAACTTATAGCAGGTTCCATCGTGATGTTTCTCCCAAATGAGTATTTCGATTCCCTTCAGTGGATCAGACTGGTGCTTAAGCAAGGCCTCACAGTTGGCAACTCCACTAGGGACTCCAAAATCTTTTCTTAAAATAAAAGATGAAAGAGGACTGCTCTTGGAAAAAAACAATGTTTGGCTTTTATTGCAAAATGACTTTTTCATGCATCACTACATGTGTCTCCTTGTCCAAAACTCTAGTTTCTTAGGAAAACAAAGGATAGAAAGTAACATCGAGTGGGCAACCTTCCTTAGGTCTACTTGCCGATAGTGAAATCATCCAGCCCATGATGTATCCTCTAATCCTTTTAGAGGTGTAACGAGTATGCTCATACCATTAGACCTACACGAGGCTTCTTGACATATGGTTAGCTATATTACATCTCTAGTGTGATGGGTTCCTTTCAAGCCGCCCTTACCCTTTTATGTAATGACTCATAGAAACTTTCTTTAGGATTGTGTGTACCATAATACTGAACTTGGTATGTCATTATCATGAAACCTTTTTCATTCATACATACACATATGCATGCATCATGTAAGAATCCTACTAAAGTGGAAAATCTGAAAACCACCTAAACACCCTATTCAAACCCATGTCAAATTCCTAAACCCATGTCTACCTATGGTACCTTCATTCTTATTATACTACTATCATTAGGATTTCATGATCTCATCTTTGTCCTTATCTTTACTAAAGCTAAAAACTGACCTAGCTTCATCTTTTTCATCCAAAGGTTTAAGAGATGTCATCTGGATTAGGGTAGGAAGTTGCTACTGTTGATGGTGTTGATGACTTGATTAATGGGCTCTTTACTAGGTTCACTGAACAATAAGAGGAAATGCTTAAAAGGCAAGAAGCTCATTTCCAAGACTTACTTCAAAATCAAAGGAGGATTATTATGGAAGATATCAAAGAAATGATGGGCCGGACCACCATAAACTAGAGTTTGGCTAGTCCAGACCTAGTAAATCCAAAACCCACCTCCTATCCTATTTTTGGATATGCTTCCAAATATGACCCAAAAGACAAGGAAAAGGCCATAGTTGAAACCATTCCATCACCATCTATTCGCAAAACCAACCCATTCTTTCAACCAGTGCCCATTGACCCACTGGTCCACACCACCACATCCATTCCCCCCCCCCCTCCAGATGATCCTTTCCAAAGGAGAGAAATTAACCTCGAGTTGAAGGCATTCATGGATAAAATTGAAGTTATAGAAAAGATGCTTAAGAACTTAAAGAAAAGGGAAAACATTGTTGACACAAGCTCTCTCAGTCTATTTCCTAATGCAAGGGTACCTCTTAAACTCAAAATGCCAAATTTTGATAAATTTAATGGAACTACCTGCCCCAAAACCCATCTTAAGGTATATATGGGGGCCATGCATCCTTTCGGAGTGGACAATGAGCTCCTTGCTTAATTATTCTAACAATCTCTTACTGGTACTACTGTGAAGTGGTTTGTAGACCTGGATGTGTCTCAAAAATGGACCTGGGATGACATCTGCAACATTTTCATTAAACAATATCATTATAACATCGAGGTTGATGTGACAAGGAGAGACCTCGAGACCACCAAACAGCACTCAAAAGAGTCCTTCTCTTCTTTCCTTATGAGGTGGAGGAAAAAGGCTTCCCAAATGGTGAACCGACCACCCAAGCATAAACAAATTGATATTATTGTTAAGAATCTCCTCTCGGTTTATCAAGATTGGCTACTCACCCAATACTTGCCTGACTTCAAAACCCTGATTTCCATTGCTTCTAAGATTAAAGATCTAATCCAAAGTGGGCACATAAAAGAAGAATCTGCATTTGGGTCAAGATACAAGAACGAGGCACACCAAGGAAATGTAACTTCCTCAACGAATCAGAAAGGGGAAGAAGTAAATGCCATTGCAATTAATAAGCCACTCAAGATTGAAAGGCACCAATTCTCTGATCTAGGGGGTGTACCTATGAACGTCATTTACAAGAAACTGCTTGAGGCAAGAATGGTGCAACCTATCGAACCAAGACCTGTTCCTAACCCACTACCCAAAAACCACAACCCAAATGAAAGATGTGATTACCACCAAGGACCAAGGCATAAAAATGATGCATGCAAGGCCTTAAGACATAAGATCCAAGATCTAATTGATTCAAATGACCTCTTACCACCTAAAGTTGGACCCAATATCACCACCAACCCTTACCTAACCACACAATAAATGCAATTACTTTTCATGAAGGAGTCGATCCTGTCTCATTGATAAAATCAACTGTTAACTACTGCTGTGTGTTAAACCTCACCAACTTGCTCGAGCAGATTGATGCCATTACTCGAAGTGGCAAAATTGTCCAAAATCCAAACCCACCAATCCAAAGCACTCAACCCGTCTCTGCACCATTTGACAATATAAAAAAGAGTCCTGAACTTGATGAAGACCCCATACTCAAGCAGTTAAAAAAGACTCAAGCAAATATTTCAATATGGAGTTTGATTCAATCCTCATATCCTCACTGCCAAGCTCTTTGCAAGGCACTAAATCAATGTCAAACTCTTATCGATATCCCCCCGAGAATCTTATGGCTTCAATCACTAGTCTTGTTAAGGGAGTTTCAATATCATTTGGAGATAATGACTTACCAAGAGGGGACTCTGACCACAATAATGCCCTCTATATAATAGTGATGACTCGAGGGAAAATTATGCCTATGGTTCTAATTAACAATGGCTCAGCATTGAATGTGTGTACCTTTAAAGTGGCTAGTTGCCTAGGCCTAGAAGTAATAGACTTCACCCTTTCTGATTAAATAGTGAGGGCCTATGATAATACTAAGAGAGAAGTACTTGGGGTAGCTACAATGCTTGTCACTATCAGACCCATAACCTTTTCCGTTCCCTTCCAAGTAGTTGATGTTCCTACTTGTTTTAACCTACTTCTTGGAAGACCCTAGATCCATGAAGCTAAAGCAATCCCTTCATCACTGCATCAGAAAGTCAAATTTCCTTATAGGAAAGGGATTGTTACCATAAAAAGGGACATGTATAACAAGGCTAACATTCAAAACCTTGTGCCTATTTTAGAAATTCAACCTGAATTGTCCACCTACTCTCTCTCTGGCTTCTCTTTCATCCAGTTCCTCAAGGGTGAAGAAGGTAAAGAATTTGTTCCACTAGACTTTGATCCTTTTAGAAACATTACTGTGGCTAATATGTTAAGAAAAATGAATTATTTTCCTAGCCTAGGTCTTGGAAGAAATTAACAAGGCTTAAAGTCCTTTATGGACTATCCAATTGCAATGCCACCGTTTGGGCTAGGATATGAGCGTACTGAGGAGGATTTGATGGAAATGGAGGAATGGTCCATGGAAAGAGTAGCAGCCCTTAAATGAGGTGAGACTTACGACTAACCTATAGGCCCTTATTTCAAAACCCTCAATGGATATTTTGTAAAAGAAGGTGACACAATTCCTTACTGTGGCTTTCTTGAACCCTAGATCTGTCCTATTACTGGAAAATTAATTCCTAGTTTCAAAATTTTCTTTGATGTCAAGCTTTCACTAGAGGATTGTGAGCCCATATTTATGCTAAGTCAAGATTGGGAGGAGAACATGAAGGCAAGTCTCTTTAATGAAGTCTTCATACTTACTTTAGATGAGGAAGAACTTGACCCATCCACCCTAATCCAACCAAATGAGACCAAGCTGAATAACTGGTATTTTGAGGAGAGCCCATTCCATTAATCCGAGACAGAGTTCCAGTCCTAGTCTGAGTTAGAGTCTGAGTCAAAGTCTGAGTCTGAGTCTGAGTCTGTGTCTTTAGTTTCTTCTATTTTTAGTGATAATGGTGATGTAATTGACCTTAAGTGTCCAACTTTTGAGTTTGATGTAAATTGGGACTTATCCATGTTCAAATTCAATAAAAAGTTTGCCCTTTCCTCTTACGATCCCATGTCTTCATTTTCTTTAATGTTCCAAATTTTAAATCTGACTTAAATGAGACATCAGATAAAAAAAATGAAATAAATGAAATAAAAGATGATGCAATCAAAGAACCAATAAATACTGGTACATATGATACACCAAAAACTACATTCATAGCATATGCATGCATAAATAGGGGTCAAATAGAGGAAATGATCAAAGAATTTCAAGACTGTTTTGCATGGCATCCTAAGGACATGACAGGTTTGGATCCAAGCATAGCTGTTAAAAAAATTCCAATCTACCCCGATTCCAAGCCAGTCAAATAGAAATTGCGAAGATTCAAAGTCGAATGGTCCATACCGATTAAAGAAGAAATTACGAAGCTACTGGACCACAACTTCATTGACCCCATCAACTACCCCTCCTGGCTTGCCAACGTTATGCCAGTTCCTAAGAAAGATGGTAGAGTTAGAATGTGTGTGGACTATAGAGATCTAAACAAGGCTTATCTAAAAGATAACTTTCCTTTGCCTCACATTGACCTTCTAGTGGACTATATGGCAGGATCCAAAATGGTTTCTTTAACCGATCTGGCTGCAGGATACAATCAGATAATGGTTCATCTCTCTTATAAAGAAAAAATAGCCTTCATCACCAAGTGGGGTACCTATTGTTATAGAGTTATGCCATTTGGACTTAAAAATGCAAGGGTAACATACCAAAGGATGACAACCACAATCTTCCATGACATGATGTACAAAGAGATTAAAGTATATGTAGATGATATGGTGGTTAAGGGCAATACTGTTGAAGAGCACTTGGAAGCTTTAAGGCAATTCTTCCTTAGACTTCACTAATATAATCTCAAACTCAATCCTACCAAGTGTATTTTTAGTGCTTCACCTGGGGTTTCCTAAGCCATATGGTCAGTAAGAAAGGTATAGAGGTCAACCTTGCAAAATCAAAGGCAATTTTTGAAATGCCACCTCCTAAAACAGAAAAGGAGATTAGTGGTTTCCTCGGATGACTCTAGTACATTAGTCGATTCATCAATCAATTTGCTGATATATATGGCCCCATCTTCAAGCTACTTAGAAAAGGAGTCTCAAAGCAATGGAATGGAGACTATCAAAAAGCCTTTGATCAAATCAAACAATATTTGATGAACCCACCAGTACTGCAACCTCTAAGGCCTAGGAAACCACTGCTACTTTACTTAGTCGTGACTGATGAAGCAATGGGGGCAATGCTCACCCAAAATACTCCTGACTCTCGTAAGAAAAATGCCATCTACTACTTAAGCAAAAGAATGTTGTCCTATGAACTCAAGTATGACTATATAGAAAACCTGTGCCTTGCTTTTGTTTGAGTTTGCCACAAACTGCAACACTCACTTAGTTCCTACATAACTCATATCCTTGCTGACAATAGCCCTTTGAAATTCCTTATAGAGAAACCGGTTCTTAACAATAAGATGGCAAGATGGATGGCAGTGTTGGCAGCATATGATCTCAAATATGTACAATGGACAGTAATTAAAGGAAGCATAGTAGTAGACCAATTAGCTGCAGCCCCAATAGATGATGAATGGACTAAGCCTGAATTCCCCGATGAGGGTATTTAACAATTGGCGATGAAGTTTGGAAGCTTTACTTTGATGGGGCATCAAATAACAAAGGGTATGGTGCTGGGATTGTGTTCGTTACACCAAACAAGGAAAGCCTACCTATAGCCATCAAGCTAAACTTCAAAGTAACAAACAACGAGGCAGAGTATGAGGCATGTATTTATGGCCTTGAAGCAGCAATAAGGCTCCAAATCAAGCACCTTGAGATTTATGGAGACTTGAATCTAATAGTATCCCAAGCTTTGGGAAAATGGAAAATAAGAGAAGGGCATTTGGTTCCTTACCATCAATGCCTAAATGAATTGGCAGCCAACTTCTATGAATTATCCTTCCATTATCTCCTAAGAACAAAGAATAGATTCACTGATGCTTTGGCAACACTCGCTTCGATGCTTAATATAAGCAATGGCTTCATAATTAGACCAAGCACTATTGAAGTGAAGCATGAACCAGGATGTATAACTCATTGCTTGAATATGCAAGTCATTGATAGTAAACCATGGTTTTGGGATATTCTCAATTATATCAAGAATGGGCTTTATCCTGAAAGGGCCTCTAAAATAAAAAAGAGGACTCTAAGATAATTATCCAAGGGATTCATTCCAAATGGGGATGTGCTCTACAAACGGACTTGGGATAACATCCACCTAAGATGTGTCACTGAAGAATAAGCCCAACAGATCATAGAATGGATGCATGGTGATGACAAAGGCCCACATATGAATGGCATTGCTTTGCCTCACAAAATCACGAACCAAGGATATTTTTGGCTTACCATGAATGAGGATAAAGCTAAGTACATGCAAAAATGCCATAAATCCCAAGTTTATGCTAAGCTTCAGAAGCAACGTCCTATACCTTTATCACCAATCACAATGCCTTGGCCATTTGCTACTTGAGGCCTTGACATCATTGGGAAGATAAGCCCAAGATCCTCTAGCAAACATGAATACATCCTGATAGCAATTGATTACTTTTCCAAATGGGTTGAAGCTGCACCTTACCAAGTGTTAGATTCTAAACAAGTAGCTCAATTTATTCATACAAACATCCTTTATAAGTATGGATTCCCTTTTAAAATAATCACTGACAATGGATCCCACTTTCAAAAAGAAGTCACCCAGCTACTGAAAGAGGAGAAAATCCAACACCATAGGTCTTCTCCTTATAGGCCTCAAATAAATGGTGCAGTAGAGGCTGTAAACAAGACTCTTAAGAACATACATCAAAAGATGGCTAACAACCATAATGATTGGCATCTACATCTACCTTATGCTTTATGGGGATACAAAACGTTAGTACGCACTCCAACTAGTGCTACACCATACTCCTTGGTGTATAGAATGGAAGCAGTCCTCCTAATCGAGGTGGAAATAAAATCAACTCGGATCATGAAAGAGAGTCAGTTGGACAAAGTAGAATGGGCAAAAGGCTACCATAAATAGCTCAATGCCATTGATGAGAAAAGGATGGATGCCTTGTATCAAATTCAAGGTTACCAGCAGAAATTAACAAGGCATTTCAACAAAAAGGTTAGATGCAAAGGACTACAAGAAGGCAACCTTGTTCTAAAGGAAATTAGGGCACCTGTTCATGATCCAAGGGGAAAATTCAAACCCAATTGGAGTGGCCTATTTGTGCTAAAGAAGGTCCTATTTGGAGGAGCAACTATCCTAATGGATTTGGATGACATAGAGTTTTCAAGCCCATGCAATTAGGATTAGCTCAAGATATATTATGCATAAGCACTCTTGTAATTCATGCATTGCATTTGCATCCATGTAAAGACTTCTTATGTGGATATGATTCTCCATAAAAGAAAAAAATGATGATGATGAAATTATTGTAAGGAGATACGTAGGCGACCCATGTGGGTTCGATCCAAATCATTAATAGAATTTCATTATGTACTATACATTTGTTTGGCTCTTATTTGTATCAAAAGAACAAAAAACAACAACAACAAAAAAAAGAAATAAATAAGATGTCTCATTTTTCTCATTTAATTTTTGGAACATTAAAAAAGAAAATAAAAGACATAAACCATTAAATCAATCTCACAAGCCAAAAACCTTCCTAAAAAGCATAAAAAAAAATGGAACAAAAAGTCAATCATGACTCTTATCTTCATTCTCCTCTATCTCCTCAATCATTGCAGCTCTCCTAGCTTTCTCAAATTGCTATGAGTTTGCTATCTACCAATCAATATACTTTAAAGTCTTGTCATAATGATAAGAAGGATGAATAGCATGAAAACCTCACCCATCCATTCCTAACTGCTTGGGCAATGATCTCGACAATAAGGATTAGACTAAAATAAAGCACCATCTAGGGCACACCTTATTTATGGCCCATCTGGCGCATAACCCTAGTAGCTTAATAAAAAGTGACCATCCTCAAACCCAAAAGATAAACCATCCTATAACCAAAACTCATGGTCAAGAACTGATCTATCTTATACCACTCACATCTCCAAAGCAACTCATCAGAATCCAATTCAAGAAGCCATTGGAGCTACTCCTTTTCAGAGTCCTTTTTTATCACAATAGTACAGGTCCTATACTAGCAAGTAGAGTAGTCTGCCTTAATAGGAGGAGCCACTATCCAAAGATGGTCTCTCAACCAAATTTAGGAGAAAGAATAAAATAAGGAAAAGAAGGATGAAATGGATGAAAGAAAAATAGAAAGTTAGAAATAAACATGAACGATAATGAGGCTAATAGTCCATGGACCGCTCGAATCATACTCCCTATCCAGACTCATAATGGTCTCAACAAGTACAATGGCAGCAATAGATCTTCCCTCTTCCATCTGAGGAATCAAATCAGAAACCCTAGCATCACCCCATCTAATAGGGCTCAGGAAAATATATCCGACAGTCAGACAAAAAGAAAGAGCCCGTATCCTTAAATGAAACCACTTATCATCCTCAAAGTTTTTCGGATCATGAAATTTTGCAATTACAGTAGTTAAGTCTATCCAAACCTCCACTACCATGGGACTAGCCACTCCTTACTCATATCCAAAAGCCTTTGAAAGGAGTTAAAATATCCCATTCTCTTGACAGGAGTAGCCAAAAGAGCCTTAGGACTAGACCCAAGTAACACAGAAAATTCCTCAAAAATAGGACACATTTCTTCCATGCTTGCCCCTAACCTAAAGAAATAGGCAGTAGGATCCCAAAAGCATATATAGGCGCACAAATAATTCTAATCAATTTTTACTCCCCTCAAAGTGGGCATAACACTTACTCCATATTTCCCTAAATTTATTCTCTCCACTATAGTAAGATTCTTGCACCATAGGAACATTGCATGATTAAAATAGGGTTCCATTGTGAAAAGAATTTAAAAAAAAATGAAAAAAGCAAAAAAAGATGCTTAAAAGTATTGAAAAGTGTTCAAAGGTCAATGGAATGAAGTTTTAAGAATTGGAGAAGCCTATAAATAGCAAAAAATCAAGAAAAATTAGAATCAAAGATGGATCACACTGCAATGCCGCACTTTGACTACAGTTACCACAGCCCTCCCTGTGGTAACCATTTTGGCTACCATAAGGTTGCTTGCGGTTGCCGCAGGACTTTTACAGTTGCCGCAAACACCACTAAGTTGCCGCGATATCTTTTCCATCTCTATTTTGCAAATTTAGAACTACCGCAAGACTTCTTAGCTTTAAAAAAAAAGTTTGAAGCCTTATTTCAATTATATTTAGGAATTGCATTCATGCATACTACACATACACAATTAGGGATAAAAGTGCATCTTATAATAAGTAAAACTGTTCATGACATCACATTTAGGAAAAATATCTATACATGGCATAACATCACATTTAGGAAAAACATTCATACATGCCAATAACATCACATTTGGGATAAACATCCATACATATCATCCATAAAAACCAATAGCTCAAAGGAAGGATAACACAGTGTCTAATGATGTCTATGTCTCTCCCTCCTTCATTCGTGTGGAGACTCATCTCCCTTATCGCCAATAGCACCTCTACCACTACCAACATCTCTGCTACCTCCTAGCTACGCTTGGGTCAAAGTAGATGACAGAGCAGCAGTCAAATGACCCATCACCCTCTGGGCCTCATGAGCCCAATCCACAGGCACCTACAAGGTTAAGAAAATCAAACAACTGAATAAGAACTAAAGTCATGGTAGAATCAGAACAACCTACCTCAGAAGTATCTGCTGGAACCTCAGGCATCTAAAGGGTGTCACCATAGAAGAATCATACTTAACCAACTGCCCCTGCTCAATAGAAAAGTACTGACAACATGTAGAAAGCCATAAACTCTGATGCCAAATATCACCACCAGATGATCCTGAAGATGTTCTAGGATCAAGTACAGCAGTAGTAGGAGCAGGCATATAAAGGGTGTCACTATAAAACAATCATACTCAACCAACTGCCCCTACTCAATAGGAAAGTACTAACAACATGTAGAAAGCCATAAACTTTGATGCCAAATATCACCACCAGATGATCTTGAAGCTATTCTAGGGTCAAGTACAGCAGTAGTAGGAGCAAGAGTAACCTTAGAAGGCCCTGCTCTATTTAAAGGGTCTTTAATCGAAGGGGTCTAGGTAGAACCAGCAATTGATCTCCTAGGATCAGAACCAGAATCTAGCCTAGGGACGATACCAGTCATCAAGGAAGCCTGGCAGAAGAATTCATAATCCGCATCATAATCTAAGAAGTGGTCACAAGGGAGGCCTGCCAGCAATGCCTCGCCATCTATAATATTTAACTTATGTCTCATATTAGCTAGAGGAGGTAAAGGCATAACCCTATCACTAGTAATCTATCCTCTGACTCTTTCCTTGAGGTACTATCTTCTCTCATCCCTGAAGCACATAAGTAATATGCATGATGAAAGCACATAGTTGGAACCCATCCACTCCATTACTAATGTGGCAAGCAATCCTGATAGGAATTCCACTGGACCTACAAAACAGAAAGTAAGTCCAAAGCAATTAAAAGCAACAAAGAGCAAACTAGCAAGACAAATACCTAGTGCACACCTAATTGGCTAAAATAGGTCTGATAACCAGCAAAACCCATCCTGTCAATGTATCTGTGGTTACCATAATTCCATAAGTACCCCCAGGGCACTCTATCAAGAACTAAATTTCTCAAAGGAGGAGATACTCAAGTAAAGTACTCATAAGCCTAATACTGCAAAATAGATAGCAGTTAGTCAAGTAAGAAGTGTAAGATAGAAAGCAAAAATGAGAAAATAACACATGCTCACCTCCCAAATAATATGGGTACCACCTAGGTTAGAGAAAGTGTTTCAGAAGAGATCAGACATTTCCTTATACATTACACATAAAGTGGTAGCTCCCTAATCATACTCAGAGATTCAGGTCAAGTCCTCTAATGAAGCCAAGATGCTGAAGTCAATAGTGTCTCTCCTCATGTGAGAGATGGAGCAACCTAAAATCATCATAAGGCACAAATGAGCTGCTTGTTTAATGGTGTAGCTCCTATATTAAACTAAATCTCCAATCCGATTCTAAAGCCAGACTCTTGATACATGAACATTAGTGCAAGGAGGGTTAAAACCCAATAACTCAGTCATCATCTAATTGTCTAGTGCAGTCTAGGAACCATAAAAGTCCAAAGCCCAATGTCGAAAAGGCAAACCAACGAGCAGATAGAAATCCATAGGAGTCACCGTTAACTCTCCACATGAGAAATGGAAATATTAGTGGTGTCCCACCACTTCTCTGCCAAAGCCCTTAATAAGGCATGATCGCCCTCTCGAGAATAGTCTAAGTCTAACAAACCGACCAAACTAGAAGGCTTGATCATAGCTCGCACATTGCGATGGCAATTCAAATAAGTAGCAACTCTCACCAGGTTACCTCTACCTCCCCTCAATCTCAAGTCATAAGACTTTGCATGAAATACATAGAAAATAAATTTTTTTTGCATGCATAGGAAACTAGGATATTCTTCACTTTTTTCTATTTTATTTTTTATTTTATTTCTTCTTAATTATCATAAAATGTCAGTTGTTAAAAAAAAAAAAAGGAAAATCATCACTACATAATGAACCAAGCTACATCATGTTATTTCTATTGCTTGTATAGAACTAACCTAAGTGTAGGAAAGAGAATAAATACCTCCATACTACTAGTAAAGCACGTGTGATCTCTATGCTCCTGCAGTAGAACCTCGAGATTCGCATCACCTTGGGGCGCCGAATAGCTTCTCACATGCCCTGAAGTTGAGGAAGCCATCTTGGTGAAAGAGTTTTAGAGAGAAAAAGTGTAAGTAGAGAGAGAGAGAGAGAGAGAGAAAGTTCAAAATGGTGAGAATGAATGAAGAAGGGAGGGGTATTTATTGAAAGAATTATGGGCCCCACCCCATCATTTCCTTTTAGTTCGCATAACTAACCCCACCCTATCATTTCCTTTTAGTTTGCATAATTAAGTCCCCAGATTTTGCCATAACAAATCCATTTCAAGTCAGAATTCATTTTTATCTAAACATATAGGTCCACAAGATTTTTATCTATTCCTTAAAACAGAAAGCAACTCAATTGAAATCCAAAACCTTCCGTAATTACAAAAAGTTCAAAAATTCAAAATGTCTAGAAAAATTGAAAAATAGACCAAACAAATTTAGAAAAGCCTAAAAATAGACAAATTCAACATAAATCTTAAAGCTGACTAAGATCCTCAGTTGTCTAAAAACTTTCAGAATTTCCCTAGTTCACACTTATCTGACCCGGCCTCCTGTCTAGCCAAGTCTGATAAGGGGGGCAGTTTTGAACCCACTAGTTTACATCTCTAAATGATTGACATTTGATTACAAAACCATAAAATCATACTGGACTTAAATCGGATAAAAAACGAATGAGAATGGGCTGAAAAATGAGTTGCGACAACCCACGATCCTATTATGGCAACTCGCAACCAGCTGTGGTTACCGCAGCCAGCCTTGTGGTTATTGTAAAGCTCTTTGCAGTTATCATAGGCTTCAATCAATTGCCGTAGCATGTTCTAACAGAATCCCATAATGAAAAATCACCTTTTTAAGCCTCTACATCCCCTATAAATACCTCGCACCTTATAACAACATCTACAGACAACTATATGCTTCTATAATCTCCTTAAAGCTTTCTAAACCCTATTCCTAAGCTTTCCAATAATTAAAACCCTCTTTCTAATCCTCCAAATCTCTAAAACCCTATTCCAAAACCTCATCCATCACATAAAATCTTATTCATAAGCCTCTCAATCATCTCAAAACCTTATTCATTAACTTCCTAATCACCTCAAACCTCTTTCATTATCTTCCTAATCACCTCAAACCCATTTATAAACTTCCTAATCACTCTAAACTTAATCTCTAAGTCTCCCAATCAAGAAAAGGGGCAATTCAAGTTCTATCTTTCAAAGGAAATTCGTAGTATTCAAGCAAAGGTGATCCAAAGCCTTTCGTTCAAGAAAAGAGTTCGTGCTATTCAAGAGTCCTTTGAAAAGGAGTGCTCGTGGTATTCCCAGGCCAAGGTGGAACTTAGATCTAGTGCCAAGCTTGCTCCTTATGTTCCTCACTGCCAAAAGCCAAAGGTAAAAGTTCTTTCCTTTTCTTTTTCAATTTCAAGGTCTAAATCTGAAAAGATCTAATTTTTGCTAATTAAAATATGACCTAATTAACAAATCCCTAAGCCCTTAAAATCAATCAAAACATGATAACAAAGGCAATGGCTTAGAAAACCCCTCCTTTGCAAGAAGGAAGAACTACATGGGGTTTGATTGGCATTCAAAGGGATACGTAGGCTTGCTGTCTCTAAGGCATTCAACTCCGCTAAAATTAACAACTTCTTCTCTCTATCACCTTCTTCACATAGTTTAGGATTAAAATTACTTTTTTTTTAAATAAAAGTCAAAATTTTAATTCTTTTTATTATAATTATTTTAATACTCTTTTTCTGACTTTAGTTGTTTAGATTATATTTCGAGAATGTGTGCTTTTCCTAAAACCCATAAGGGCTAGAGGAAAGATCCCATGTTTTTGATATTTTGACTTGTAATAGTTTTAAGTAGTTTTCCTTTATTTTTCATAATTGTCATTATCTCACATTTGTCATGTATTTCACGAGTAATGTTTGTTTCATGTATCATATTATATTTGTTCATGCATACATAAAAAATTTCCTTTTTTACAAAAGCTATTTTGTATTCAAGCTAAACTAATTTTTTGTATTGTTTTAACCAAAACCTAACCTCCGAGCCCTCTTTGGTCATTTGAGAACTATTGCTTTTCCTTAGGATAAATGGTATAGTTTTGGAGTCAATTAAATTGGGTTTTTTCCTTTAATTTTCCCAACTAAAATAAACAAAATTAAAGTGGTGACTCCTTTTGCAAATTACAACTTACAAAATACAATTTTCTGAACTTATAGCAAGTTCCAATCGTGATGTTTCTCCCAAATCAAAATTTTGATTCCCTTCAGCGGATCGAATCGGTGCTTGGGCAAGGCCTTACAGATGTCAATGCAAATGACTATATGAGAAAGATATGATCATAATTATAATTGATTTGAGATGACATTAGAAGTTCAAGAGATTAAATTGAAGTTTATATTACTAAGGGATTATTATTTAGGAATGGAAATATTATTTGATGGTATATGAATATTTGTATATATGTACAGTTAAGAGAAGTGAAAATAATAAGCTAAAATAAATAAGGCAAATATAAGAGGTTCTATAAGTAAAAATTCAAAAGCCTAATCATGCATAAGAATTACGATAAGTTTCAGAAGCTAGAAGACCAAAAAGAGTATTATCACTAGCATGTGAAAAGAACAAGTATTTGATGATAGTGCCACAAATGTCATCTTATGTAAATTAAGTATGATTATTATATGACATTCATGTGAAATTGAATACGAATGATTATAAGAATTGAAAGACTAAAAATTTTTTAATGGACTTTAAGTACGAAATGTTTATTATGAAAAGGAAAAGCACTATACATACATACATACATACATACATATATATATATATATATATATATATATATATATATATATATATATATATATATATATATATATGTGTATATATATATGTACACACACACACACACACACACACACACATATATATATATATACTAAATGGATTACTGGCACCAAAAGCGAAAGCATGGTGGGTGGGGTAAAATTTCAAACATTTCAAAATTTTGCTCCACCATTGTAGTAGGTCCATTGCCCTTTGTTATTGTTCACCAATTGTGTGCAAAACACATATAAGAAAGAAATAAGAAGAAGAAGTATAATATACCTTTCTGCCTAACTCTTATTTCTTATAGCTTCCCAAATGTGAAGCCTCTAGCTTGCTCACACCAAGCTTCACCAAGCAAGGATCAAGGATTCTTATTGTTTTGGACTTACTTCTACTATCACCAAGTCTTGTCTTTATAAAAGACAAGAAGAGAATAAGAAGATGATGAAGGAAAATGAAGAACACTTTCTTCAAGCTTCCTCTCTCAACTCTTACATGCAATAGTAGTTTTTGAGTTAGTTGAAAATTCTGAAGTTCTCCACTAAGTCATTAACTTTCTCAAAGCTTTTTCACCAAGTCTATCAACAATTGATTATGGTTTCATTAGTAGGAAGTAGATTTGACTTGTAATCATATTTTCATCCACTAATGTTAACTAAAAGTTCATTACACCCTTATCATATAAGAACATTTACAAGTTGCCATTGAGTAGAGAATCTCTGACCCCTAAAATCTCTCTCTTCCATTTCTAATATGGATTTAAGCCCACATAACATGTTTTTTAGGGTTTAGAGATTCACTAAGCCCACTTGTAAAGAACCACATCACATGTGATTTAGGCTTCATCAAATGTTCAAGCCCAATTAAATTTAGTCCAAAACTATTTCAATTTAGTCCTCACTATTTTTATAACATACAAATCATGACTTAATTGAAATAAACCCTTTGTGAATTAAACTTTAAGACATGCCAGGGTCTTTGTAAATTTAACTATAAGCTTAATTTAATTATCATTAATGAATTAATTAAAAATTTTAATTAATTATTAATATAATTCTATATATCTTTGATTGGTGAATGCTTTATGGTGTGTGACTTAGTAGGTTCATGTTCTAATTAGCAATGGAATAGGAAAATTCCTTTTCTCACTTAAAGTGAAGTCCCCATTTCACACTTAGTCCCATAAGTTGTGAGGGATGCCTAGCATAATATATCACAACTACCTAATTAGAAATGAATGTCAATAAACATATACACAAACATTACATGGACCTTTGATCATAATTATCATGCACTTAAATCCCTCCATTATGGATTCCTGATCTCAATTAGGATCATGGATTAATCAAACCCCATATGCTTGTAGAACCCACGTATGCTTATACCAAACATGCCTAGGATCATACCAAACCCATTGCATTAACTTAAATATCCAATAATATAAGAAAACTCAATAAGCGGAAGAATAGTTTAGCAAAATACTTTGAAAACATGTCATGGGAAAATAACATTTAAAATCTTAAAATAAATCCTCAATGATTACTATCCCAAAATAAACTCGTAACATAGTATAAATAATGACTTTGATAAGGAATCCCCAAGCAAAGTAGAATGCTTGAGCCATCACCTTGCCTCTTTATATTGCTCAGTAAGAACCACATAAGAAAATAGGGTGAGATAGATGATCTCAATGAGTAAACAATATATCATAAATGATATCATATATCCCATTTTTAAGGAAATCCCATTGCATATAACATATAGTTCATGATTTACAAATCATGGTTTCACAGTTTTCAATTTAGCAAGATTTTCACTTTAGCAGGTTTGCAAAAATCACACTTATAACACTTATTGCCTAATAAAAGTGAATGACTATACTAGCTCATTCACTCAAGGGAGAGGTGGCCTCGTACCAAATTCTAACTCCTAACCTATTACGTATAAAGTCGTGAAACTGATCAGGCTCCATAGCTAGAATCGCCCCTTCTAGCTGAGGTGGATATACAACCCCTATCTATCAGCTTAAGACCATGTGCGCAAGTTTTGATGATTACCCACATTGGCATGAGGATTTCTGCATAAAGGGTTAAAGGTACCATAGCTAGAGCTAATGGTAATCAGATATAATAATAACATTTAAGGCAATAATAACATGTATCACAATATCAATGGCAATTTAACTTTTTGAACAAAAGAAACAAAAATAATGTACTTTCAGAAAAAAATATAAGTTAGGGCAATAATCATAAGGAATTATCATTGGATAAGTAAAAATGGTTTGTGGACCAATTGTCCTTTAGCAACCCAAGTTTAACAAAAAATCATAGAGTTTCATTTTAGAATAGAAACAACTTAGGTTTCATGAATGTCAAGGGTTCACATAGTATGATAGCTTGTGCTTGTAACAGTAGCATAATGTTTACTCACTTTGTGGTTCTTTTGCTCTTAGTAGTTGTAGCCCTTGACTTCTCATAGTCCTTAAGCTCTAACATAATATTTAATTCAATACTTAGTGTTTATTTAATCATCTTGCTATCTTATCCCATTACTACCCCATGCACACATAACATTCATATACATTTAGAGTTGCACTTGGGAGTGCACTCATCACTTGTACATAGTATGTTGACTTTAAAAGTCTTGCCAATTTAGCCTTCATAGGCTCACATGAAAACACATTATAATTCATACCAAAACTTTCCTCAAGTAAAACACAATGTCATAATATTATTATCAATTCACTTTAACAATCATCTTAGTACACTTAACACTTCCATACATTTTCAACTTATCAATAGCCTTTCAAGTGTCATGCCTATCTCTTATCCCAATTCATTCAATTATTTCTCTTCATCAATTTGAGATTATTAATTCATTATTGATTCATCATAAAACCTATTTCTATATTACCCAATCACATTCACATTCTAATCACAACATAAGGTTAAGATACCTAAAGTATACAAAATTGCCTCTAGCCTTGTCTAAAAGCCTTGTCTAGAGTCATTCCTTCAACCAACATACAATTTAATCATTTATCATTCATTCATACATGTCAATAATCATTAAAATACACTACATAAAAATAACAATGGTCGAATACCCCATTAAAGAGAAAATCTGAATTTTCTTATTTTTCGCACTTTATGTCTATTACGGTAATAAGTAGAAAAGTGGTTTGAACCAAGATTTTTCATGTAATCAAAACAAAAATCATTTTAGAACATAAACATGTAGGAATTGGCACATGTATATCCATATGCATGAAAATTTTCCAACTTTAGGTGTTAGGGTGAAAACCATAAACCTTTCACGTTTTCGGTACTTTCTGGTCATTATAGTTAAATGTAAACATGTGTTTTAAACCATTATTTTTCATTCAATCACAACAAATATCAACTTATAACATTAATACACACAAATCAACAACCATAGGTATTTCTCATGTATGAAAATTCCAAGTTTAGGGTTTAGAGTGAAAATCATGAGTCTTCTTGCTTTTTGGTGTTTTATGATCATTACAATAATATGTAAACACATGATTTAAATCATTATTTCCCATCCAGACATAACAAATATCAATTTAGAATTTCACCTTACACAAATCGGTAGTCATATCAATATAAAACCATGAAATTTTCTAAATTTCAAGTTCTAGGATAAAAACCTTCAATTTCCTTATTTTTTGAAACTTTTCGGTCATTGCAATAATATGCAGAAATATGTTTTAAAATAATATTTTTCATCTAAACACAACAAAAATCCATTTAGAATGCAACCATATATAAATTGCCCCCCCTTGTAATGTTTATGCATGAAAATTTTAATTTTGTGTTGTAGGATTTACCTTTGGAGAAATCGCGTAGCGTGATTGGTGTTTTCAGTAGAAAAATCAATTTCTCTCACAAGAAATCACCTAGGCCAAATTTAATAAACAAAAATTAGTAAATACTTAGTTTCAAATAATTTTCCCATAGTTAGTTTCATAGAAATCAAATAACAAATTGAAAAGAGCGATAAACTTACGAATACGGTCAAGAAATCGCAAAGTTGAAGGTGTTTTGAGAATTTTGGTAGAGAGAATTATTTTGAGAGAATTTTTCTGTGAAAATAATGAAATAACAAAATGGTGGCTACTGGAATTCTAGGGCTGGCCAAATTTTACATTACATTTCTAAGGTTTTGGAAATTACCCTTAATGAGCTAGGTTATGAGTTTTTTATGATAATGGGCCTTTAGATATTTAGGCTTTTTATTTAATTTAGGGGCTGATTATAGGTAATTAAAAATAAATATTTTTTTATTATTTTCTATAAAATTTCCCCTTAAAACATTTATTTAAAAATTATTTAAAAAAACTCATAAAATTATTTTATGCTTAAAAATTATCTTTTTGCATGAAAATTCACTTTATGAAAAATAAATTATTTTATACTAATGCTCTTAATGTAACTGATTTATTTCACAATAATAACTCATACTATGCATACTAAAATTAATTTAAAATACCATATACTCATCGATCACATAGCACATAAATTTCTATAAGAGCACACACTTAGCCTTAACTGTTCCAACTCAAGCAAATTGTCATGAAAATTTCTAGGGTAGGTGTAGGTTATTACATTCTCCCCCCTAAAAGAAATTAATCCTTAAATTTCCAAATCTAATGACACAACACACTCTACTTAACTTCTCTACCACGCTTTGGCTATGCCACTCAAACACAATATCTAACTACAATTAACATATCAAATACAGTAAGGCATATACTCACAATCTATCAAAAATCACCCTGACAAGCCTTCAACTTAAGCTACACCTATATTAATCTCTTGTTCAAACAAATCTTAAATAATCCTTAATAATTTTGTATCCCTTAACCTTAAACAAAAGTAATAGACCCTTTAATTTCACCTTCAATCAAATATAATCCCAAGCATTTATTTTCCTTATATCTCTATTATTATTATTAACATCTATAGTAATAACTTAATCACCACTTTCATTCATTATTTATCACATTAGTCACATAAGAATCCAAAAGATAAATTCCAAATTAATAACTCCGATTGATATTCAATCATTCTCTTCCCATACTAATAATTATTACTTAATCTATTATAACATCAATAAATATTTTTGTATTTAATACCATGCTAACATTACAATTTCTACACTCCTATCATTTATCAATTAAAATATATTTAAACTTAACAAACATTCCTATGTATCATATCCCAAATGAACTTGCATTATGTTAATTTATGATCCCAAATAAACTTCTCATAACTATCTCAGACTTACTCTCTTTTTGCCTAATATAGACATCATTATTATGACTTAATTACCTAATGCCTCAAAAAAAAATTTTATACCTTTATCTCATAATTTCATCTCACTTTTAAGTCTTCCACTTACATCTTGCTATACTTCACATTCCTAATCATTTAACTTATCAATATTAAAATAATAATCCTTCTAATACAATTGCTAAATATCATTTCTCTTTTTATGGCATCAATCACAATTATCATTTAATTACTCCATAAAATTCATTTATCAAACCATTGTAACATGCAAGCATTTCATACCTCATAACATTATACCCTTCAATCATTAATCTTGGTTGGATTAAAACTTAGTCAACTTCTCTTTCTAATCCACTTAACCCCACTATCAAAATATCATACTTATCATCCATTTAACGTGAGCACCCATTATATAATATCACATCACAGGACACATATCACCTAGCATGTATCACATATCATGGCATGTATGATGTATCATAATCACGTAACATATAACCTATAACATAATGAACTTTCCTATTATATTTAGAAGTCAATCATCTCCTAAGCAATTGAAGATCAAACCTAAGCCAAACAGCTAATTAGTCATATAATATCATTCATATCATATAAGTCTTATGCCACTAGGCTAACAGTTACCAATTACTAGCGGGAGTCTCAATTGTGTTTCTTATCCTTGGCTCCTTGCCTATGAGGTTGAGATGGTCCAGGTGGTGGAGGTGTCAAGGTCGCATTTCCTAGATTCCTTGTCTGAGGGCAGTCTTTAATGAAATGATCCATTTGCCCACACCTTAGGCATGGACCATAAATTCTTTGACACACTTCAAGATGCTTCATTCCACACTTTCCACAAATGGGGAGCTCCTGCTTAGCTTGACCATTCCGTAGTCTAGGTGTTGAAGATGTTGAAAATTCCTTCCATGGGCCTCCTTATCCTTTATATTGGCCTTTATGACCCTTATTCTTATGCTTTCCTTTTTGCTCCCGTTCAGCTCTCTCAGCCTTATATCTTTTCTCCATTATCTTGGCCTTATCTATCAACTTGGCCAAGGTCAAGAATTCAGTCACCACCAATGAGTTGAACAGAGGCATTATCAATCCTCTCAAGAAGCAGTTGACACAGCTCGCTTTGATAGGCATGATGTTGACAATGAATCTGCTAAGTTGGTTAAACTCCTTAGCATACTCCGGCATTGACATCCCAGGCTTCTGCTTCAGCTACTTGAACTGCAGTGCCTTATCTTGCCTTTCTCCCTTAAGCAAGAACTGATCCATCACTTCTTACTCAAACTATGCCCACATAGGCGCGTTAGCTCTATAAATTGCTCCTCCACATTCCTCTTGTACCAATACCATGTCTCTTTCTTGAGTTGGAATCCTACCAACTCGATCACTTGGTCATCCAAGCATGACAATCGATGGACTAGCTTGCCTATCTCATCTCGGAATTCATGTGGGTCATCACCCTTCTCACCACCAAAGGTAGGTGGCTACAACTTCTTGAACTCTGCAATGGTCATCCCCTCGTTAGGTAACCACTTCCTCTCCCTTCAAGTAGGTGCCACTACTACAAGTGGTGGAACTTCATTCTTTTCTTATGTTGGCGGCACTTCCCACTTTTGAGCTCGCAGATCTTCCAATTCTTTATGCAAGTCTCTCATTTCCTTATGCATAGCTTGCACCTCTTGTGAAGATGCTTTCTCATTAGAGCCCATAGTTTGTGCCCTTGAATAAGATCTTTCTCTTGACTATGCAAGCATAGAGGCAGCATTCGATGCAGTGTCTAACATGGCATCCTTATTAGCCCTAATGGGTTGGGTAGCTATGCGAATCTTCTTCTTAGGAGGCATATAAGGGAATTTAGTACTAATCCCCTTTTCTAACCCGCTTAACCCCACCATTATACTAGCATAAACATCATGCATTTATCATATTTGTAACAACCCATATCTACCCTAGGAGTTTTAGTGACAAATTATTTGAATTTAGGGTTATTGTGACAAATTGTGTGACTATATGAAAATTCATGTGTGACGTGATTTGTAAATTTGGGACATGTTAATTTAATTTTAATATGCCTAATATAAATTATTATTGTGAAATAAATGATTTGAATAAAATGCATTAGTATGAAATAATTTATTTTTCTTAAAATTAATTTTCATGTTAAAAGGCGATTTTTAAGTATAAAATAATTTTATGCTTATTTTTAAAATAATTTTAAATAAATATTTTAGGGGAAATTTTAATCAAAATAATATAAAAAATAATTTACTTTTTATTTACCTATAGTCAGCCCTAAATTAATTAAAAAGCCCAAATACCTAAAAGTCTACTACACTAAAACACTCATAACCTAGCCCATTAAGGGTAATCTTGGAAATTTCGCCCAAAACCCTAACATTTAACCTAAAATTTGGCCAGCCCTTCATTTCAACAGCCACCATTCTCTTATTTCATTATTTTGACAGAAAAATTCTCTCAAAATATTTCTCTCTACCGAAATTTATAAAAATCCTTTCAAACTTGCGATTTCGCGACCGTTTCATAAGTTTTTCTTTTCCTTTCAATTTGCTATTTGATTTTATGAAAATAATCTTGGGGAAATCATTTTGAACTGAATATTTACTGATTTTTACAAATAAAATTCAGGCTAGGTGATTTCTTGAGAGAAAAATCCATTTTTCTACTGAAAGCACCAACCTCTCAACACGATTTCTCTAAAGGTGAATCCTGTAACTCAAAATTGAAAATTTTATGAATAAACATTACTGACGGGGGCCAATTTCTGTACCATTGCATTCTAAACTGATTGTTTTTATGTTTTGATGAAAAATATTGAATTAAATTATATTTCTACATATTTCTGTAATGACCGAAAAGTTTCAATAAACAAAAGAATTCAAGGTTTTTGTGCTATAACTTAAAAGTTGGAAAATTCTATTGTTATTTGAACATGTGGCTGCCAATTTTTATGTGAATGAATTCTAAACTGATATTTGTTTTGTTTGGGTGAAACAGAATGATTTACATCATGTGTTTGCATATTATTGTAATGAATGGAAAGCGCAAAAACTCATGATTTTCACCCTAAGCCTTAAACTTTGGAATTTTCATTCATAAATATTATCTAAGGCTGCCGAATCATACATGAAGATGTTATAAACTAATATTTTTAGAGATCAGATGAAAAATAATGGTTTAAAACACCTGTTTACGTATTTCTGTAATGACCAAAAAATACCGAAAATAATAAAAACTAATGGTTTTGCATCCTAAAACCTAAAATTGGAATTTTCAAGCACATGTCACACCCATTGCTACCAATTCATGTAGATTAATGTTATAGAATGGTTTTTTTTTATTACATGGAAAATCTTAGTTTAAACCATATTTTTACATATTACTATAATAGACAGAAAGTGCGAAAAGTAAGAAAATTCAATTTTTTTCCTTGATAATGTATTCGGCCTACCATGGGATTTTTACTCCAATGTCTATAATTTTTGTGCAATATGTTTTGATGATTATTGACATGTATATATGTATAATAAATGATAAAATTGAATGTTGGTTGAAGGAATGACTATAGACTAGGCTAGAGGCACTTTTGTATACTTAAGGTATATTAAGCTTATGTTGTGATTAGAATGTGAATGTGATAAGGAAATATGGAAATAGATTTTATGATAACTTGATAATGAATTAATGATCTTGAATTGATGAAGAGATTGATTGAATGAATTGGTCATAAGAGATAGGCATGACATTTGAAAAGGTACTTATTAAGTTAACATATATGGAAGTGTTAAAAGTATTAAGATGATTGTTAAAGTGAATTGATATTAAGATAAGGATATTGTGTTGACCTTAGAAAGGTATGGACATGATTGTAATGTGTTTTCATATAGGCCTATAAGGGCTAAGTGTACAAGACTTTTAAAGTCAACATGTTATATGCAAGTGATGAGTGCACTTCTATGTGCAGCTCTAAGTGTATGTGAATATTATATGTGCATGGAATAGTTACGGATATGATAGCATCATGATTAAATAAATACTAAGTATTAAATTAAATATTATGATAGAGCTTGAGAAGTCTTAGAAGTCCAAGGGCTACATGAATTAGGAGCGAAGGAACAACAAGGTGAGTAAACTCTATATTCCTGTTTCCAGTGTGAATAAACATTTTATTCATGCTACAAGTGTGAGTACACATTGTGTTGAAGTTATAAGTACAAGTTATCATATTATTTGAACCTTTGATATCCTGAAACCCAAGTTCCTTTCTATTTTAATGATTTCTTTGTAAGCTTGGGTTGCCAAAGGACATTTGGTCTAAAACCATTTATGATTACTTAACTATAATAAAGAACCTTTATAATTATTGCCCTAACTTATGTTCTTTCTGGAACTACACTATTATTTGTCTTTTGTTTGGTAAGTTAAACACCTATAATGCTACTATTACCTTTATATGTTATAAATTATGTTGTGAGTTATGTGTGAACATGGTAGCAGCCTTCACTTTACATGTTATGAGTTATGTGTGAACATGGCAGCAACCTTCAGTTTACATGTTATGAATTATGTATGGACAAGGCAGCAACCTTCACTCTATATTATGTTATGAGTGGATAAGGCAACAACCTTCACTCTATATTATGTTATGAGTGGACAAGGCTGCTTCACTCTATATTATGTTATGAGCGGACAAGGCAGCAGCCTCCACTCCATATGTGTTATGAGTTATAAGTTGATTTCTATAAACCTTGTTAAATTGCAAACCATAAACCATGAATTATAAATTATGAACTATGAGCTATGAAACCTTCTAAGTAATATATGTTATTGTTTGAGCTATTGTTATTTTCTCATTGAGATCATCTGTCTCACTCGTTTTCCTTTCTCCTTGTGTGGTTCTAGGTGAGTAGTATGAGGAGGCAAGGTGATGGGTCAAGCACCTTACCTTGCTTGGGAAATTCCTTATCCAAATTTTTAATAATACTATGCTATGAAAGGTTATCGTTAGATGCTTCAAGAATATTATTTTTTTTATGTTTATTTTGAGATGTTATTTACTAAGGTTTCAACTAGATTATGAATATTAATTTCATATGGATTGAATGTGAAGTTTCTAATTATTGTCTTCCGCAACTAAAGGTTTTCATATAAATGTTTTAAAATTAGTTATTATATAAGGTTTGGTATGATCCTAGGCAGTAGTTGTATATATATAAGTGGGTTGTACAGGTGTGGCTGACCTTATATCTCCCTATGTTCTAGGACCATCATGTCTTAAAAGTTAGGATGCGACAATATCACATCACTAAACACATGTCATATATACATATCACATATCACATAATTTAGCACATATCACATATCACAATCAGATATCATATATCTCATAGTATGAAAAGAACCTCCTATCATGGTAAGTCAATCATATCATAGTAGTAAAAGAAATCATCTCATACTAAGTGACTAGGCAGTTAAAGGGAAATATCATTCATATCATATAAAGTACTATGCCGTTACGTTGATCATCACCAACTGCTCATCCTAGCCCTTGCGTGTCCTCTACTAGGGCAATTGTCGGGTAGCCTCCCAAATCAAGTAGGCTAATGGTCAGTAAAAGAGCACTCAAGAGCGATATGCCAACTGCTGCCACATCAATAACTGAGGAGATTCTATCTTGCCGGCAATTAGTTGAAGACAAAGACCTCGATGATGAGTAGTCTCCCCTATGCTCAACAATACCTGTCTTAAGCTGCTCCACATCATCCCTTAAGGCATGATCTAAAAGCCCAAGACATCAGTTTTACTCCTTCAAATCTGAGTAGTTGTCTTTTAGTTTATAAATCTTAACATAAACGCAACCATAGTCCAGGCACTCCTCGGGGTCCTCCTCCTCGTCAGGGGTCTCCTCCCTCTTGGGGCATAACTTAAGCACAACTCTCTCGAACATTTTTAGCCTAGTCCTCTTACAGGTCATCTGGGATGCTCTAGGTCTGGGTCTTTATGCAGGAGTGATCTTTATGGTCATATGATAAGAGAATCATAAGGCACACAATAACAATAACAAAGGAGTACTATAATCTAGTAGGATTTTGCAGAATTATACTAATGATAGACTGTAAATGACATGACAAGAAAATTCATGTGCTCCAAGATTATACTTATTTAACCCAATACATAGACAAGTCTAAACTAGACTTTTAAAAACTACAGCTTTGATACCAACTTCACACTAGTCAAATGGTAATAAAGTATAAACCTATAGCTCTGATACAAACTTTGTCACATCCCAATTTTGGAGACATGATAGTCCTAAAATATAAGGAGACATAAGGTCACCTATGCCTGTAGAACCTACATATACTTATACCAAACATGCCTAGGATCGTACCAAACCCATTGCATTAACTTAAATATCCAACAATATATGAAAACTCAATAAGCAGAACAATAGGTTAGCAAAATACTTTAAAAATATCTAATAGGAAAATAACATTTACAGTCTTAAAATAAATCCTCAATGATTAATATCCCAAAATAAACTCCAAGGGCATCTACAAGTAACTCTTCATAACATAGTATAATTAAGAACTTTGACAAGGAATCCCCAAGTGAAGTAGAATGCTTAAGCCATCACTTTGCCCCTTCATATTGCTCACCTAGAACCACACAAGAAAAGGGGTTGAGATAGATGATCTCAATGAGTAAACAATATAGCATAAATGATATCATATATCCCATTTTTAAGGAAAGCCCATTGCATATAACACATAGTTTATGATTTACAAATTATGGTTTCACAGTTTTCAATTTAGCAAATTTTCACTTTAGCAAGTTTGCAAAAATCACTCTTATAACACTTATTACCCAATAAGAGTAAATGACTATACTAACTCTTTTACTCAAAGGAGAGGTGGCCTCATACCAAATTCTAACTCCCAACCCATTACTTATAAAGTTATGAAACTAATCAGGCTCCATACTTAGAATTGCCCCTTCTAGCTGAGGTAGATACACAACCCCTATCCATCAGGTTAAGACCATGTGCACAGGTTCCAATGATTACCCACATCAGCAGAAGGATTTTTGCATAAAGGGTTAAAGGTACCATAGCTAGAGCTAATGGTAATCACATATAACAATAACATTTAAGGCAACAATAACATGTATCACAATAGCAATAGTAGTTTAACTTTTTGAACAAAAGATGCAAAAATAGTGTAGTTCCAGAAAGAATATAAGTTAGGGCAATAATCACAAGGAATTACCATTGGATAAGCAAAAATGGTTTGTGGACTAATTGTCATTTAGCAACCCAAGATTAATAAAAAATCATAGAGTTTCATTTTAAAATAGAAAGAACTTGGGTTTTAAGAATGTAAAGGGTTCACATAGTATGATAGCTTGTACTTGTAACAATAGCATAATGTTTACTCATTTTGTGGTTCCTTTGCTCCTAGTACTTGCAGCCTTTGACTTCTAATAGTCCTCAAGCTCTAACATAATATTTAATTCAATACTTAGTATTTATTTAATCATCATGCTATCCTATCCTATAACTACCTCATGCACATATAACATTCATATACACTTAGAGTTGCACTTGGGAGTGCACTCATCACTTGTACATAGCATATTGACTTTGGAAATCTTGCCCATTTAGCCTTCATAGGCTCACATAAAAACATATTATAATTCATACCAAAACTTTTCTCAAGTCAAACACAATGTCATAATCTTAATATCAATTCACTTTAACAATCATCTTAGTATACTTAACACTTCCATACATGTCAACTTATCAATAGTCTTTCAAGTGTCATGCCTATCCCTTATGCCCAATTCACTCAATCAATCTTCATCAATTTGAGATCATTAATTCATTATTAATTCATCATGAAACATATTTCTATATTACCCAATCACATTCACATTCTAATCACAACATAAGGTTAAGATACTTTAAGTATACCAAATTGCCTCTAGCCTTGTCTAGTGTTATACCTTTAACTAACATGCAATTTAATCATTTATCATTCATTCATACATGTCAATAATGATTAAATACACTACATAAAAATTATAGACATTGGGATAAGAATCCCAGCGATGGCCGAATACCCCATTAAAGAGAAAATTTGAATTTTTTTACTTTTCGCACTTTCTATCTATTATAGTAATATGTAGAAATATGATTTGAACCAAGATCTTTCATGTAATCAAAACAAAAATCATTTTAGAATATAAACATGTAGGAATTAACACATATATAAATCCATATGTATGAAAATTTTCCAACTTTAGTTGTTAGGGTGAAAACCATAAACCTTTCTTATTTCTGGTACTTTCTGGTCATTACAGTAATATGTAAACAAATGTTTTAAACTATTATTTTTCATTCAATTACAACAAATGTCAATTTAGAACATCAACACACACAAATTGATAGCCATAGGTATTTCTCATGTATGAAAATTTCAAGTTTAGGATTTAGAGTGAAAATTATGAGTTTTCTTGCTTTCTGATGTTTTCTGATCATTACAGTAATATGTAAGTACATGATTTAAATCATTATTTCCCATCTAGACATAACAAATATCAATTTAGAATTTCACCATAAACAAATCGGTAGCAATATCAATATCAAACCATGAAATTTTCTAACTTTCAAGTTCTAGGATGAAAACCTTGAATTTCCTTATTTTCAGAAACCTTTCGGTCATTACAGTAATATACAGAAATATGTTTTAAAATAATATTTTTCATCTAAACACAAAAAAAAATCCATTAGAATGCAACCATATAAAAATCACCCCCCCCTGTAATGTTTATGCATGAAAATTTCAATTTTGAGTTGTAGGATTCACCTTTGGAGAAATTGTGTAGAAAGGTTGGTATTTTCTGTAGAAAAATTGATTTCTCTCACAAGAAATCACCTAGGCCAAATTTAATAAATAAAATCAATAAATACTTAGTTTTAAATAATTTTCCCATGGTTATTTTTATAGAAATCAAATAACAAATTGAAAAGAGCGATAAACTTACGAATACGGTCAAGAAATCGCAAAGTTGAATGTGTTTTGAGAATTTCGGTAGAGAAAATTATTTTGAGAGAATTTTTCTATCAAAATAATAAAATAACAGAATGGTGGTTGCTGGAATGCTAGGACTAGCCAAATTTTACATTATATTTTTAGGGTTTTGGGTAATTTCCAAGATTACACTTAATGAGCTAGGTTGTGAGTGTTTTAGTACAATAGGCTTTTAGATATTTGGGCTTTTTATTTAATTTAGGGGCTAATTATAGGTAATTAAAAATAAATATTTTCCTTATTATTTTCTGTAAAATTTTCCCCCAAAACGTTTATTTAAAAATTATTTTAAAATACTCATAAAATTATTTTATGCTTAAAAATTTTCTTTTCCCTTGAAAATTTATTTTATGAAAAATAAATTATTTTATGCTAATGCACTTCATGTAAATCATTTATTTCACAATAATAACTTATATTAAAATTAATTTAACATGTCACATACTCATCGATCACATAGCACATAAATTTCTATAAGAGCACACACTTAGCCTTAATAATTCTAAGTCAAGCAAATTGTCACAAAAATTCCTAGGGTAGGTGTGGGTTGTTACAAATATGAAGATAAAGTGTGAAAAGGTAAAAATATGGATAGCTATGAGATTGAAGAAAATAAGAGTATGAAACAAAAATTTTTACCTACTATTCTAAAATTATGGAGAAAGAATTAGAAGAAGTGGAAAACATGACAGTGGTAGATTTGGGTGTCATACATATATATCTTTAAAATTTCAAATCATTTGGAGTTCACTTGATATATCAAAATGAGTGAAAAATTTAGGCTGCCTAAGAAGGGTGCATGCTAGAGTAGAATTAATGAGCTACTGTATTTGAATTAATTCATAGGGCAAATGAACTTGGTTTTATACAAAATTTAGTTTGAAGATCCATATATATATATTAGTTATGTCTTCTAAAAAATATGTTAGAAGAGTAAAGTTTAATGTGATAAATGATTGGTTTAGTATGGAATGCCTAGTTTGTCTAGAAGAATGGAATGAGATTGTCAAATTATTTTGAGTACTGTGGAGACTGAAATACATAAAGTACAAAAAATAAGAAATATTGATTTATGTGTTATGTAGGTCATTGTAAATCAGTTTTGCAATTGGATAAATATATTTTAAGATACAATTAAGAATGTAGAATATGTTCAATTTGTCCTCATACAAAGATGAGGCAAACATTGAAAATTCACTATAAATTACAGTTTTTGATATCTTATACATTGATATGTAAATTTAATATTCAAAAAATCTACTCATTTGGAGTAATATAATGTGAAAAAATAATAGAAACAATGATGTAAGGTCAAACTTGATTAATGAATGATATGTGAAATTGTATTATTTTATTGTCATTATATGTAATCAAAATAATTCTTTAAGTATAGGATGAAGGATGAATGTACTGAATTTTAATGCCCTAGTATAATCTGAATTAATGGAAAGGTGTATGTATATTGAATTTGAAATCAAATTGAAGATTGAAAATTGTTTGATTTAATCTTAAATTGAATAATATGAGGTTAAGTTGTGAAAATTGAAAAGGAAAGAAAACAAATTCCTTTATGGACCCATTCGACCCATTAATGAAAGTGAATGTTAAGATTATTATAAATTGTGCAACACACATGTATGAATTTAGGAAATATTCTTAAAAAGTAATTAAGATTAAGAGTAGTAAGGGTACTAATGGGAGTAAGGTATATTTCAATTGAGTAATGTCTTTAGATATAGATCAATATGAGTTTAAATTATGTGATTGTAGAATCTAAGGATAAAGGAAAGGATTGTTCTAAATATCAAAGAGCCTTGCTTTAACTTATGTTAAGTGCTAATAGGAGCTAAGAAGTTCAGGGTGAGTACTTAATATCATAATATGACTTGTTCCATAATTGTGAACACTGATTGTTCAAATCACTTTCCATTGAATCATATCACATTTCCAAATCGAGCTTCAATTTTCATATTGCTTATTGAGCTATTGAATATATTAATTCTTTATGGCGTTTTACTGCATGAGCCCACTTCATGTTGAATTGATAATGTGATTATTGATAGGAATCCATCTATACATTGTTATTTATTCCATTGAATTCCTTCATGGATTATACTTGGCTCTTTCCACTGATATTGTAACAAAGTAGAAATCCTCTTCTGATGTGAGGTAATACATCAAACCTTATGCACTTGATATAAACACATGGGTAGGGCAAGAGTACCTAAAAATCTTACATAAGATCCGATCAGTCTTACACCAATGATATGTGTGATCCAGCAAGGCAAAAGCTGCCACTATATTGATTTACTAAAATACTAAATTATATGTGGGAGGCACACCGCTTTCAAAAATTAATTAATTTATGTTAAAGATATTACTCCGGTCTCAGATGAAGAATTGATATTCCATATTGACAATTTTGATTAACATCACATTATTACTATAAGAGCTACCTTTTTTGTACTTTAATATATTGATAATGCATTATGTTATTATGTACTCATTGAGCTTTATCTCATTTCTTAGTTGTTAAAATTTTTGAGGACAGCAAGGTAAATTCCAATTCCTATACTTTCACTTGGAAATTTACTCTCCTATTATGCATACTTAGATTTTAATTGTACAAATTCAAGGATCTATAATCTAGAACTCCATGGTGATTGAAAATTTTAGTATTAGCATAATAGTGGATATTATGTAATATAATTTGTGTTGCATCTAATAACCCTATTTTGGTATTTAAGCAAGTAGTATATGATAATGATAAGATTAATTGAAAATAAAAATAGAATACATCAATAGTAATATGGTATAAAAATAAATAGAATTGAGATATGATTTGATAAGATAAATAGTAAATGACATGCAAGCATAAATGATTCCATTGATAAATGAATAATATGTATAAGCATTTAAAATGATATGTAAATAGGAAATTATGATATAATAAGGTAATGTAGTTTCTAATCTTGGGATAAGTCATAATAATGACAAAAGTGTTTTGATAATAAGTTAAGTGGGTTCTATGGGTTTATGTAACCTTACATCTTCCTATGCCCTAGGAATGTTATTGCTCATAAAAATTTATTGGGTCATGACAAGGTAAGTGATCGCCTAGAATTTATTACCTTGAGTAAACGAGTTTAAGATCCTATACTATCTAGTTATTCTTTATAACTAAAGTTTTCGGCCAAAATAGTAAGATTCATTAAAAAGAGTTTTTAGTGTGAATCTAATCTCATCAAGAATTAGAACCGAGATAAAGACATAGAATTAAGGCATATTAGGGTTTAACATAAACAATTACCTCAGACAAGATTGAGATATTTAGTGAAGGGATTCGAGCATATAATAATTTAATATTGATAGTCTATGTGATGTTTAAGTAATCAACTATTAATATTCATTTCTAATTAGGTAGTCGTGATATCAAATGCTAGATATCACTCACCACTTATTAGACTAAGTGTGAAGTGAGAATTTCACATTAGTAAAAAAAAATATTTTCTTTTTTCCATTGCTAATTAGACATGAACCTAGAAAGTCACATTACATATAGTGATCACAATTCAAGTGTAAAAATTTTAACCTAATAATTAATTAAAGTGTTAAATTAATTGATTAGTGGGAAAATGATAGTACTCGAAATTAAATTTACAAGGACCCTAACATGTCATGAAGTTTAAGTCCATAAATTTTTCTATTGAATTAAATCTTAATTTGTATATGATATAAATGAGAAAGATTAAATTGAATGATTTAGACTGCATAAATCAAAGATTTAATTTTATTCCTAGCAAAAATCCAAAACACATTAGATGTGGCCCAAACCATATGTGATATGGAAAGGAGGGAAGTTAAGGGGGTTAGAGGAAATTCGCTATTCACTAAGCCCTTTGGATGGGTTTAGGGGGTTGGAGAATTTCCACTAAGGGTAAAACAGTCTTTTTTCCATTTTAGGGGTTTATGGAATATTCATTAACCTAAAAGGGTGAAATGGACATTTCATAATGAAGCATAAAGTATTAAACGGCATAAGAGTGTTTAGTGAAGACTTAAGTGTTAAATCTTGGAGAAAGATGTATATAAGTCTTTGTTTTTGTTCTCCCAAGTATGGCAATTAAGGGGGAGGGGGTGAATTAGTTGTATTTAAAAATTTTAATGCAAATCTAGCAACCTATATGTAATAATCCTAAAAGCAAATTGAAATGAATAGAGATAAAAAGATAGAGATTAAGAGAGCTTAGACAATTTATAGTGGTTCAGAGTGGGAAATTTTGCTTCTATGTTAAACTTTAGGTTACTTTCATGGTTGTGACATATATCTTCATGGTTGTGAATAATCCTTTTTAGGATGGTGAGCATCTTTCATAGTGGTGATTTTTGCTTTTGTGTTAAAGTTCTGAATTCTTTCACAATTGTGACAAAAATTGTCAAGACTATGAATGCTTGCTTATGGTAGGAAATTTTGCTTCTGTATTGTCTTTGAAATGAATATCAAAGTTGTGACACATTGTTTCATGATCGTGAATTTCCTTTCACTAACAAATAATAAACTAAAAATATCTTCATGAAATTTTGATTAGTGAATGCTCAATCAATTAACTTCTATAAATAAAATCAATTTAATTAAATTAAGTTTGGAATCATCAAAATATACAAAGGGACAGAAATCTCCCCCTTTTGAAGATGACAAAACTATGTTCAATTAACCAAACAATATTAACCCTCAATTAAATAAAGTTTTAATCTCAATCAAAAAGATTCATAAAAAATAGAGTTACTAAAACAACAACCCTTAATATATGCATTTTAATGAAAATAAAGTAGCCTCCCCCTTAATTATGTATCAATTCACATTTTCTCCCCCTTTTTGACATCATCAAAAAGAATAGAAGAATAAAAGCATACTAATTAAAAGAAAACCAATTTATCTAGATCAAAGCAAACCAATTCATATAGTTAAAAATAATATCTAAAGATGATAGTCAAAATAAGAATGTACCAAAATAAGAAACAAGTTATCATCACAATAGCATAATAAGAAAAATAACAAATGAGAAACAAGGATTAGTAGGTGGAATGAAAGAACTGGATAGAGCTGAGGTAGTAGGAAATAGCTTAGAAGGATGAACTCTAAAAAAATTGGCATGTCAAAGTTAGTGAATTGATTTTGTCAACTCTTTTTGGTTTTGCCCAATGATATCCATATGCTAGTTTACTCAAGCTTGCCATTCATCCATTTTCTTCTCATGCAAATCCCAATGCTCCATGAGATGTTCTAAGAGAGAGGCATCCACAGCGGATGAAGGAGTACTAGCAATAGGAACAGAAGTACTCCTCTGCCATTTATGATGAGGAGGGATTGCAATACTAAACATAGCTTCAATTTATGGATCCACTTCCTCTTCTCCTTGTTATGCTTCTCCTTCTTCATCAACATGTTCTTCATGTACCTCATATGTTAGAATAACTATCCATTCATTTGTATCTATATTTTTCCTAGCAATTTTCATATCTTTAAAACATTGCATTTCCAAGGCATCTCTGATTTGGTACTTAATCTCATATTTTCTATCTTCCTCAAATAAAAGATCAAAATGTTCTACAAATAAAGTCATATACATCTTAAGAAATAATTTACCTTTTATCTTAACAACCATATTTTTTGAAGGATTCAGCTAAGCATCTAGCATAATCAAAATCCTTTTCATTCTTTACACACCACATAGCTAATAACTCTTTCTTAGAGATAATTCCATTACTATCACCTCTAGCAAATAAGGATTATAGAAATCTCTAAAAAATTCTAGAAGGGATGCTTTTGATTTTGGTGGACTTGCTAATCTTGCATATCCAAAAGACTTAAATTTAAAAATTTTGCTCCAATTTCTTTATTATTACCACAAAATCCTTTCCTTTCAATTAAAACCTCACATCACCATTTTGCTCAATAAAAAGAGTGCTGAAAAATTCATACATGACATTGGCATATGTTTAGCAATAGAAAGAAAAAATAAGTCCTCAAAGAATTTCAAACATAAGTATTCAATGGGATCCTTTAAACCTATTTTCTCAAGATCACCAAAATCAATAGCTCTACCACTAATTAATTTTTCTCTACTCAAAAGAATATCAAACCTAGTAATAAGAGCAGGGGAAGAATTTTAGACCATACATACCTGCTTAAGTTTGAGAATGAGATTAAGAAGCCCTTTAAGAGCTATCACCTTTTTCCATAAATTTCTTCTTCTTGGTAATCATTTTCAATTTTAGCATCTTGAATGGCAAGAATGGAGGATTTTATAAAAGAATTTGAGAGAAAGATGAAGAAAAATTAAGAGGTTTTAAAACCATGAGAGCAATTCACAGGAGGTAGGGTTAAAAAAAAATGAGCGAGTATGATGCGATGAATATATAGTTGTGATCATTGACGGTTGTGTTTTTATTATCATGGTTGTTACAAGTTATTTCATGGTTGTAATAATTTGTCATGACTAATAACTTGGCCATTGTAAGAATTTTGACTATCACGATGGGGAGCTCTATTCATGAGTGTGAATGATGTTTCATGATTGGGAAAGAGTTTAAAACGGTAGTGAATGAGATTTTGATAGATATTAGGAGAAGCAATTTTGAATTTGATGCTCATTTTATGCAATCATGTTTATGTGATTGTAACTAAGTTAATTTGGCAATAATCAATATAAAGTGAGTTCAAAATGACAAAATTTCAATATGGGATTTATCATTTAGGTTTCAATTTTGCAATATATTCGCAGTTTCTCACATAAATCATATGTGTCACATAAACTAACCAATTTTCTCAATTATATGAAAATATTATCAAACATATTTGAACAACAATAATTTTCAAGATTAAGGGTAGATCATACCTGAGTGATATCAATCATACCTAGTTCCCTTCTGATGTAGTAACATGCTTCTTTATCTAATGGTTTTCTAAAAATATCAGCCAATTGCTACTTGGTGTCAACAAAATCATAAGTGATATGACCTTTACCAGTATGATCTTTTAAGAAATGATATCTAATATCTATATGCTTGGATCTAGAATGCTGAATGAGATTTTTTGATAAATTTATGACACTAGTATTATTACATTTAATTGGAATATTATGAAAAGCATAACCAAAATCTTCAAGTTGAGTTCTTAATCATAAATGTTAAGTGCAACATCTAGCTACTACTATACAATTTGCTTCTACGGTTGATAGTGTAACTAAGTTTTGCTTCTTTTAAAACCATGAGACCAACATGTTTCCTAAAAATTGTCAAGTCTTACTAGTGCTTTTTTTTTTTCTTTTATCAATTTTACAGGCACCATACTGACATCAGAATATCTAATCAAATTAAAAGATGATCCTTTTAGATACCAAAAACCTAAATTTGGTGTATCTATAAGATATCTCATGATTTTCTTAATTCCAGCCAAATGTGATTCTTTAGGATTAGATTGAAAAGGTGCCTACATACATACACTAAATAAAATGTTAGGTCTAGATGCAGTTAAGTGAGAAAATGAACCTATCATTCTACTATAAAGTTTGCAATCGGTAGATTCACCTTTCTCATCAACTTCCAATAGGTGTGACTTATGGTTTGGTATTCTCCATCCCAAATCTTTTAAGCAACTCCTTGCTATATTTATCTTGATTGCTCAAGGTTCCTACTCAAGTTGCTTGATTTGAAGTCCCAAGAAGAAATTGAGCTCCCCCATCATACTCATTTCAAATTCACCTTGTATAGACTTCCTCTCGTGAGTGGCCTTAAGCAACTAACTGTCACATCCTAATTTCTGAGATATGATGATCCTAAAATACGGGGAGACATAAGGTCACTCACACTCGTAGAACTCACTCATACATATCCAAATATTGCCTAGGATCATACCAAACCTCATGCATTAACTTAATTAAACCGTTTGTGAGAAAATCTTAAGTTGCAGAAGAGTAGTTAAAATATACTTTAAACATAATCCATAAGGAAATAACATTTATAACTCTAAATAATTTATCAAATGAATAATATATCAAAATAAAACTAGCAAAATAAGGAATCCTGGAGTGTCTAGAGACCCATCACATTGAAGCATGCAAATGAAAGACTCGGATAAGGAAATGCCCTAAGCGAAGTAGATTGCTTGAGCCAACACCTTACCTCCTCAAATTTGCTCACCAAGAACCACACAAGGAAAAAGGGGTGAGATAGATGATCTCAATGAGTAAACAATATAGCTTAAACAATAACATATTTCCCTTAAAAGGGCCCATAGCTCATGACACATAGTTCATGATTCATCAATCATGGTTCATAGTTTGCAATTTAGCAAGGTTCATAGAAATCACACATATCACTTATAAAGAGTTGACAACTATTTTAGCTCATTCACTCTAGGGAAAGGTGGCATTAAACCAAATTCTAACTCCCAATCCATCACTTATAAAGAGTCGTGAAACTGATCAGGCTCCACAGCTAGAAATACCCCTTCTAGCTGAGGTGGATACACTACCCCTATCTATTGGGTTAAGACCATGTGCATAGGTTTCGATAATTACCAGCATCGGTATGAAGATTTTTGCATAAAGGATTAAAGGTACCACAGCTAGAGCTAATGGTGTTCACTTATAACAATAGCACTTAAGAAACTAATAACATACAACATATTAGCAATAGCAATTTAAGTTATTAAACAAAAGATAAGATAAGAGTGTGATTCCATAAAGAAAGTAAGGTAAAGCAACATTTACAAAGGATCTTTCATATCATTGAATAATAATAATGGCTTTGGACCAATTGTCCTATGGTAACTCAAGCTTAACAAAGAAATCATATAGTTATAATTGAAAGAAGAAAAAGGCTTAGGTTTCAAAAATCTCAAAGGATCCCATAACAAAATCACTTGTAACATGAATATAATTTTTTCTCACCTTGTGGTTCCTTTACTCCTAGTACTTATAGTCTTTAAACTTCTAATACTTCTCAAGGTCTAACATAATATTTAATTTAATACTTAATATTTGTTTAACATCATGCTATCCTATCTCATAACTACCCCATGTACATATAACATTCACATACACTTGGAGTTGCACTTAGAAGTGCACTCATCATTTGCACATAACATGTTGACTTTCAAAGTCTTGCACACTTGGCCTTTATAGGCCCACATCATTATAACCCATATTATGGCTTTTCTAAAGTCAAACACAATATATCATAATCCTAATACCAATTCAATTTAACATTTAACTTAATACACTTAACACTTTCCATATATGCCAACTTAATAAGTAACCTTTCAAGTATCATGCTTATCTCTTATGACCAATTCATGTAATCAATCTCATTATCCATTTAAGATCATTAACCCACTATTAACTCATCATAAAACTTATTTCCCATATCATTTAATCATATACATATATTAATCACATCATAGTAGTAGGGTTAGGAAACCTTAGGTATACCTAATTGTCTCTAGAATTATCTAAAGTTATTCCTTTAATCAACATGCAACCACATCATTTATCATTCATGTATACATGTCAATAATTATTAAAATATATCATATAAAAATTATAGACATTGGGATTGAATTTCCAATGTAGGTCGAATTATGCAATCAAGTAAAAACATGAATTTTCTTTCTTTTCGCACTTTTTGTTCATTACAGTAATATGCAAAAACATGGTTTAAACCAAGATTTTTCATATAAACATAAAAAAAATCATTTTAGAACATATTAATGCACATTTGACACCCATATGTATATATATGCATGAAAATTTTCCAACTTTAAGTTTTAGGATGAAAACCATGAATCTTTCTTGTTTCTGGTACTTTTCGGTCATTATAGTAATATGTAAACACATGATTTAAATCATTATTCTTCATCCAAACATAACAAAAATCAGTTTAGAATCCAAATATACACAAATTGGTAGCCTTTGGTACTATACATGCATGAAAATTCCAATTTTAGGTTGTAGGGAGAAAATCATAAGCTCTCTTGCTTTTCAGTATTTTATGATCATTACGGGAATATACAGAAATATGATTTAAATCAATATTTTTTATCTAAACACAAAAAAAAAACAATTTAAAACACAATAATGTAGAATTTGTAGCCCCCCCTTGTGTTCATCCATGAAATTTCAAATTTTGAGTTTTAGGGTTCACCTTTAGAGGATTCGCACAAAGAGGTTTGTGTTTTCGATAGAAAAATCAATTTCTCTTTCAAAAATTCATCTAGGCCAAATTTAATCAATAGAAATTAGTAAATACTCAGTTTAAAATAATTTTCTCAAGATTAGTTTAGAAAAATCAGATAGTAAATTGAAAGAAGAGAAAAATTTATGAAACGATCGCGAAATAGCAAGGTTTGAAAGTATCTTGTGAATTTCAGTTGAGAGATTATTTTTGAGATAATTTTCTACTAAAAATATGATAGAAAATAGAATGGTGGTTGTTACTACTAGGGCTGCCCAAATTTTTGGTTTAAATATTTAGGGTTTTGGCTAATTTCTAAGTTTACCCTTAATGAGCTAGGTGAGGAGTGTTTTGGTGTAATGGACTTTTAGGAAATTAGGCTTTTTATTTAATCACATCATAGTAGTAGGGTTAGGAAACCTTAGGTATACCTAATTGTCTCTATAATTGTCTAAAGTTATTCCTTTAATCAACATGCAACCACATCATTTATCATTCATGTATACATGTCAATAATTATTAAAATATATCATATAAAAATTATAGACATTGGGATTGAATTTCCAATGTAGGTCGAATTATGCAATCAAGTAAAAACATGAATTTTCTTTCTTTTCGCACTTTTTGTTCATTATAGTAATATGTAAAAACATGGTTTAAACCAAGATTTTTCATATAAACTTAACAAAAATATTTTTAGAACATATTAATGCACATTTGACACCCATATGTATATATATGCATGAAAATTTTCCAACTTTAAGTTTTAGGATGAAAACCATGAATCTTTCTTGTTTCTGGTACTTTTCGGTCATTATAGTAATATGTAAACACATGATTTAAATCATTATTCTTCATCCAAACATAACAAAAATCAGTTTAGAATCCAAATATACACAAATTGGCAGCCTTTGGTACTACACATGCATGAAAATTTCAATTTTAGGTTGTAGGGTGAAAATCATAAGCTCTCTTGCTTTTCAATATTTTATGATCATTACGGGAATATACAGAAATATGATTTAAATCAATATTTTTTTATCTAAACATAAAAAGAAAAAACAATTTAAAACACAATAATGTAAGAATTTGCAGCCCCCCCCCCCTTGTGTTCATCCATGCAATTTCAAATTTTGAGTTTTAGGGTTCACCTTTGGAGGATTCGCATAGAGAGGTTTGTGTTTTCGATAGAAAAATCAATTTCTCTTTCAAAAATTCATCTAGGCCAAATTTAATCAATAGAAATTAGTAAATACTTAGTTTAAAATAATTTTCTCAAGATTAGTTTAGAAAAATCAGATAGTAAATTGAAAGAAGAGAAAAATTTATGAAACGGTCGGGAAATAGCAAGGTTTGAAAGTATCTTGGGAATTTCGGTTGAGAGATTATTTTTGAGATAATTTTCTACTGAAAATATGATAGAAAATAGAATGGTGGCTGTTACTACTAGGGTTGCCTAAATTTTTGGTTTAAATATTTAGGGTTTTGGCTAATTTCTAAGTTTACCCTTAATGAGCTGGGTGAGGAGTGTTTTGGTGTAATGGACTTTTAGGAAATTAGGCTTTTTATTTAATTTATGGGCTGATTATAGCTAATTAAAAATAAAATATTTTTGTTATTATTTTCATTAAAATTTCCCCCAAAATATTTATTTAAAAATATTTTAAAAATGCTCATAAAAACTATTTTATGCTTAAAAATCTCTTTATGCATGAAAATTCAATTTATGTGAAATAAATTATTTTATGCTTATGCACTTCATATAAATCACTTTTTTCACTATAATAATTCATATTGTGCATATTAGAACTAATCTAACATGCCACATACTCAACAATCGCATAACACATGAATTTGCTTAAAATCACACACTTAACCATAATATCTCTAAATTTAAGAAATTTGTCACTAAACTCCTAAGGTAGGTGTGGGTTGTTACACTAACCTTGCTTTGTTTCTTACTACTATTCCATATTCATCCAATTTATAAGCACCCATTTAGTGCTAATAACCGGATGGTCCTTAGGTCTTGGAACCATTTTCCATAGTTGGCTTCTTTCAAGTTGATTTAGCTCTTCTTGCATAGCCATCATCCATTAATCATCTTGAATTGCTTCATTAATATTTTTAGGTTCCACCTGTGATAGAAAAGCCACATATTCGTAAGTTTTGTAGACTTTTGACCTTCTCTTCACACCTTAGTTAAAGTCTTTAATGATTTGGGTATCTTTATCCTCATTCCTCACATTTGGATGTACAACTTCAACTTATTGTTAACAAGGTTACCAAGTTCATCCATGCTTGCATCATTTTTATCCATTTGCATTTGAGTGTCTTGTGCTTGGGAAGCCTTTAAAGTCAAATCCTCTATCATGTCTTCAATTGCATTTTGATGATCATCCATATCTACACACTTAGACAGAAACTCATCAAAAGTAACATGAATGGATTCTTCAACTAAGAGTGTCCTTTCATTAAAGATCTTATAAGCTTGGTAGGAGTTAGAATAACCAAGAAAATACACTCATCCGATTTAGCATCAAATTTACCAAGATTATCCTTACCATTATTAAGCTCAAAGCACTTATAACCAAATGGACAAAAATATGTAACATTAGGCTTCCTTCCTTTCCATAATTCATATGGGATTTTCTTAAGGATTGGCCTAATTATTGCTCTATAGATAATGTAATATGAAGTGTTATCTGCTTCAGCCTAAATATATTTTGGTAAATTATTTTCATAGAGGATGGGCTTAGCCATTTATACTAATGATCTATTTCTTCTCTCCACAAGACCATTTTGTTGAGGAGTCTTAGAAACTGAAAAATTATGTTCAATACCATGATCATTGCAATAATTTTCAAAATCTAAAATTTTAAATTCTTTCCCGTTATCATTGCAAGCCTTTTTGAGTTTGTAAAATTTTTGCAAGTGGTATGAATGCATCAAAAGCATCATGATGAGCAAGAAACAAAGCCCATGTAAACCTAGAATAGTCATCAACAATAACAAGACAATAATGTTTACCACTAAGGCTAGATGTTCTAGTTAACCAAACAAATCCATATGAAGTAATTGTAAAGGTTTAAAAGTTGAAACAACATTTTTAGGTTTAAATGAACTTCTAAAATGTTTTCTTTTCACATAAGCATCATAGACATTTTCCTTTTTGAAAATAAGTTTAGGCAAAACATTAACTAGTTCTTTTCTTGAAAGTTCTAAGATTACATCCATACTAGCATGGCCTAATCTTCTATGTCTATAACCTCATATGATAATGATTCAAATATGACCCTATACCCTTTATCATATATTTGATAACACTAAGCATATTATATTTCAAATTACCAAGAAGACATTAGAAATAGAGAGATTATTGTTACCAATTTTTCTAGCACCAACAATTTTGCCTTTACAGTTGTCACCAAAGCTCACATTTCCATTCTTTTTGGCTTCAAGATTGATAATTGCTTATTGTCTCTAGTCATGTGCTAGAAGCATCCATTATTAATAACCTATTTGTTCATCTTGGACTTTCTAATTGCTCCCTTTTGTTTTCATTTCCTATTTACATAAGTCATATATATTCTTTCATATCTTCGTCTCATTTAATTGTTTGTTTTTTCCTCATCCATTTTTCTAAATTTTTGTTATTTCTTGTTTTCCTATTGTTATTAGGATCTATAGTTTTTCTTTGTCAAATTTTTTTTCATCTTATTTTCTTGACTTTTTAAGTTCTATTTTCAATATTTACCTTGGTTATATTTAGATTCTACAAGGGAAGTTACTTTGTTATTGTTCTATTTTGGCTCTTGTAAGAACCTTAAAAGAGAGTTAAGTGGAAAAAGGTAACAGTGAGAGCTCACAAAGAGAAAAGCTATTGTAGTTGTTTGATTAAAGACAAGTGAACTTGAGTGTCTCTAAATCCTGAGTGAAACATGTGAGGAAGTGTTGTGAGTTTTTTTTTTTTTAATTCTTTTCCAGGTTATTAATAATGTTATAGCTTAACAATAGAGGTTATCATGTTCATGGTATTACATGTTATAAATATTTGTATTCAGGTCATTTAGGTACTCACGTCCAAACAAGAAGATAATAATAAATATTTCTAGGAAAGTAAAATCCAAAGATGGAAAAAACAAAGATGATATGAAAATTCTCTTAAAGTCCTCAAAACAACTAAACAACAAAATGGACAAAAGATGAAATGAATTTCAAAGAAGATGCAAGTCATATGAGATTCAAAAATTTCCTCCTAAAGAACATTAGAAGAATGAGACTAATAAAGAGCATGAGAGGAAGAAAGATGAGCATAACAAAAGTTGCATCCACACCACTACTAGAAGAGGTGAAGAATCATTGATAAGCTTGATAATAGAGATTCTTCATTAGAGAATGTACAAGAAGTTATTGTCTTTAATGAAATTTTGGCCTATAGAACTCCTTAAGAAATTATTATAAGAGAGTTATAAAGTAAAGTTGACATTAGTAATAATGTTGAGTTTGTTGTCAAAAATGAAATAAAAGAAAAAGAGTACACAAAGAAAGAGTGTGAGATTGAAAAGAAAAAGAGTGAAAGTGGAAACAAAGATTTAAAGAGTGAGAAAAGAAAAGAGGCAGATTTGAGTGAAGGAAAAATTAGAGGAAGTGAGTGAGAAAAAGATGAAAGAATATTTGAGTGTGAGAATTGCAAAATTAAAGTATTCAAATGCAAAGATTGAGAGTGATTAGAGAAAACAAGTATGCATTATTGAAAAGGGAGAGAGACTATTATTTACTAACAAATTTAATTTTTCTTTATTTGTTCTGTTTCTTTTATGCAAGATTTCAAAGAAATGTTATCATGGATTGAAAGATATAAAATTTCTCCAAATAATACAATTCAATTAAATGTAAATGATGGATATGAATTAGGTTTAACTTTTGTGGGAGTTAAGTTTGAACCTAATATTCATATTCATATACAAGTGGAAGAAGCACAATTACTCATCCTTGGGTAATCAGCTTATTTTATTGAGAATGCTTACAATTCAAATCTTGATGGTAAGTATAGTAATTGATCTTTAATTGCTAATTCTAATTGTTTTCCATTTGATATAGGTTGGAATTTAAGGACAAATTCTTTTGAAGAGGGGGTATGATGTGATCCTGATTAGTCAATAATATAGCTTGCAAGAAGATCACAAATTCATATATGCGAAGGACTTTAAGAAAGCATTTTAGTCATCAAGATTGCATAGCTTGAAATACAAGCAAGCTGCCATATCTTAACAATGGTTCTTTTAAGAAAATTACAAGAATACATAAAGCTTTCTACAATATTATCGAGAATATTTGCATTATAAGTATTACTTTAGAAAACATTGTATTTAAGGAAATTTCAAGATAAGATTCAAGTTCATGTAATTCTTTGGAGAGAGGTTTAGAGGGATTTTTGAAGATGCACTTTAAGGGTTGACACAAGGTTTATGGAATAATTTATCTATAATCAAAGGTTGCAAATAGGAGTCAATTGTTAAATTAGCCCTTCAATATTCAAATCCAATTTTAATTACTTTGATTCAAGTGCTACAAGACAAAACATGAAGATCCAAACATCAAGAGTGAATTTTAATGGTGCTAAGTCATTACCATTGATTTCAATTGATGATTAAAAGTTTATTCAAGCATGATTTAAGCTTATTTTCAAATTTGAATGGTCCAGTTATTTTTAATCAAAGATTCAAATTATATTGTTATTCTTTTTGGGCTAATTTTGTTATTCTAGCCCATATTTATCTTTATAACTTTATATTTACTTAAGTTTAGTTAGTATTGGGCTTTGTTTGATATGTTATAAGCCATATTCAATTAAATTATATTTGGACTTGTAATTATTGAGTTTTAGGCCTTTTTTATGTTAGAAATAAAGCCTAATCTGTATTTCGCTTAATTTCTTGTTTAGGAATCTAATTTGTGTAGATTTTAGGGTTTGTAACCTAGTTAAAGTGTCACATCCCATTTTCGGAGACATGACGGTCTTAGAACATGGGTAGATATAAGGTCACCCACACCCATAGAACCCACTTATACATATACAAATACTACCTAAGATCATACCAAAACCACATACATTAACTAAAAAAAAAAAAAAAACCTTTTATAAAGGAAAATCCTTAAGTTGCGGAAGCTAAAAATATACTTTAATACAATCCATAAGAAAATGATAATCAGATTCCAAATAAAGTCACCAACATAATATTCTAAAATAAAGTTCCTATAATAACTCTTGGAGCGTCTAAGGACTCAACATAGTATGGTATTATTATAACTTTGACAAGGGAATTTCCCAAGTGGACTATATAGCTTGAGCGATCACCTTACCTCCTTTTAATGCTCATTTGGAACCACACAAGGAAAAAAAGAGTGAGATAGATGATCTTAATGAGTAAATAATAAGACTTGAATAATAACACATATCCTTTTTATAAGGGTTCATCAATCATGGTTCTTAGTTTGTAAATTAACAAGGTTCATAGATATTACACTTATAACTCATAACATATAGAGTGAAGGGTGTTGCCTTGTCTGCTCATAACATAAATATAGAATGAAAGCTGTTGCCTTGTCCTCATAACATAATATATAGTGAAGGCTGCCACCTTGTCCACTCGTAATATAATATAGAGTGAAGGCTGCTACCTTGTCCACTCATAAAATGATATAGAATGAAGGCCACTGCCTTATCCACTCATAACATAATATAGAGTGAAGGCCACCACCTTGCCCACTCGCAACATAAATATAAAGTGAAGGCTACTGCCTTGTCCACTTCTAACATAAATATAGAGTGAAGGTTGTTGCCTTGCTCACTCATAACAAAAAAGAGAGGTAATAATAGCATTGAAGAATAGAATCATATGTAATATAATAACAATAGATGTTTATCTTATTTGAGCAAAAGATAAACAATAGTGTGGTTTCAGAAAGAAAGTAAGGTAAGGTAACAATCACAAAGATTCTTTTCTTGTCAATGAATGATCAGTAATAGTTTTGGACCAATTGTCCTTTGGCAACCCAAGATTAACCAAGAAATCACATAATCAAATTTGAAATGGAAGTGAACTTGGGTTTCAAGAATCTCAAAGGTTCCCATAACACTTTCATTATAGCTTGTACTTATAACAATAACATAATGTTTACTCACCTTATAGTTCCTTTGCTCCTAGTATACATAGCCCTTAAACCTCTAAAAGTCCTCAAGCTCTAACATAATATTTAATTCAATACTTATTGTTTAATTAATCATCATGCTATCCTATCCCATAACTACCTCATGCACATATAACATTCAGAAACACTTAGAGTTGTACTTAAAAGTGCACTCATCATTTGCACATAACATGTTGACTTTAAAAGTCATGCCCATTTAACCTTCATAGGATCACATGAAAGCAGATTATAATTTATACCAAAACTTTTCTCAAGTCAAACACAGTGTCATGATCTTAATATCAATTCACTTTAACACTCATCTTAGTACGCTTAACACTTCCATACATGTTAACTTATCAATAGCCTTTCAAGTGTCATGCTTATCTCTTATGACCAATTCATTCAATCAATCTTTTCATCAATTCAAGATCATTAATTCATTATTAACTCATCATAAAACCTATTTCCATATTACCTAATTACATTCACATTTTAATCACAACATAAGGTTAAGATACCTTAAGTATACCAAATTGCCTCTAGCCTTGTCTGGGGTCATTCCCTCAACCAACATGCAATTTAACCATTTATCATTTATACATACATGTCAATAATCATTAAAATACATCACATAAAAATTATAGATATTGGGATAAAAATTCCAAGTAGGCTAAATGCCCTATTCAAGGTAAACCAGAATTTTCTTACTTTTCGCACTTTCCATTTATTGCAATAATAAGGAAAAACATGGTTTGAACCAAGATTTTTCATGTAATCAAAGAAAAATTATTTTAGAACATAAATCCCCATGAAATAGCAAAATAGGTGTCCATATGCATGAAATTTTCCCACTTTAGTTTTTAGGATGAAAAATTATGAGTTTTCATGTTTCTGGTACTTTCCGATCATTACAGCAATATGTAAACACATGATTTAAATCATTATTTTTCATTGAATCACAACAAATATCAGTTTAGAACATCAATACACAAAAATTGGCTACCAAAGATATTTCTTATGCATAAAAATTTCAAGTTTAGTGTTTAGAGTGAAAATCATGATTTTTATTGCTTTCCACAATTTCTGTTCATTACAGTAATATGTAAACACATCATTTAAATCATTATTTCCCATCCAAACATAACAAATATCAATTTAGAATCCCAACATACACCAATTGGCAGCCATTCAATTATTAAATCATAGACTTTTCCAACCTTCAAGTTCTATAACATAAACCTTGAATTTTCTTATTTTCTAAAACTTTTCAGTCATTACAGTAATGTGCAAAAATATGATTTAACTCGATATTTTTCATCTAA